>ML660201.1:37007655-37215155 GCA_007570785.1 Antilocapra americana | reverse complement strand
CTGTGACTTTTCCCAATGCTCTATCGACTGTTCATGGTATATGAAAGTAATTAGGCTGCTCTGAAAGCCACAACTATACTGAGAACAATATTTGAGTAAACACAAAAGAAGAAGCACTCTGAGTGTTACTTTTAATGTTTCCTTAAAAGTTAACATCTATAAAAATATTGTTTCCAGTTTCTGTTTAGAAGCCAGCCCCCTTAGTTTCTGAAAAGGAATGTGAGACAGTCTGTGGACACAGTGTGCTGGCATGCTGCCACCTGGAAGAATGCAGAGTTCTGTGATAATTTAGATCTCACCAGACCACAGGTCCCAGCATGTCCTGCAAAGCATGGTACATACACATAGTGAAAATGACCTCTGTTACCCCAGCCCATGAAAGACGAAATACACGAAGGATGATGGCCATATACAAAAGAGAACTCTGATCCTCAGTCCGCAGCAACCAGTCCAGGAAGCCAAACCACACCCTCTGAAGCAGTTAGCCCTACATAGTTGGTAGTTATTCAATAATATTACCCTCGGTCTCCAACTCAGGACCAGCCAGAGAAAGTTAAATAAGTTCTCTTAAGCTACCACAGGGGCTTCCCAGGTAGCTCAGTAAGTAGAGAATCTGACTGCAATGCAGGAGACACAGGTTCTATTCCTGGGTTGGGAAGATTACCTGGAGAAGGAAATGGCAACCCACTCCAGTATTCTTGCGTGGGAAGTCCCCTAGACAGAGGAGCCTGGTGGGCTACACTCCATGGGGTTGCAAGAGTTGGACATGACTGAAGTGACTGAGCGCGTGCGCGCGCACACACACACACACACACACACACACACACACACACACACACAACTTACCTGCTTCTCCCTTGCTGGTTACAACTTCCCATGTCAACAGCCTCTAGTCAGAGCATCATCCCTGGAGGCTTCACTTCTTTCCTTTTTAAAGTTTCCACTCCCATGATTGCCTTTAAGTTTCTGTCAAAAGCAAGTAATGGTGGTGGACACCCTCGCATCAGCAAGCTCTGGCTGAATAGACTTTGCTTGTCCTCATCTGGGTGATCTTCATATACGTCACACCCTGTTCTCCCTGGTGTCTCTCTAGCCCATTGGGCTCTGTGCTAGGTGCTTCCTCAGTTACAGCATCTTCACTCTTCCCTGTTGCCTAAGGCTGTCTTTCCTGAGACACAATGCTCCTGCTCTATTCTAGGCTGATGCTTCCAAGTATATTTTCCCCAATATCTCTCCTCCTTCTTCCTATACCCTTTGTTGCTATCTGCTGTGCCCTTTCCTGTGACCCACAGACCTCACTAACACAGTGAGGGAACAGTCACAGGCCACCCACTAGTACCAGGGGTCCCCAGCCTCTGGGCCATGAACTGGTACCTCCTGTCAGATCAGAGGCAGCATTAGATTAGAAATAAATTGCACAATAAATGTAAGGCACTTGAATCATCCTGAAACCATCCCCCCACCCCCAGTGCACGAAAAAATTGTCTTCCATGAAAATTGGCCCATGGTGCCAGAAAGGTTGGGGGCTGCTAGGCTAAAGACAGCAGGGCTCCTATGAGGACAGGATATGAAAAGTCAAGACCTTGGCCTTGCCAAGAAAAGAGATTGTTACAGATTGATTTACCAGCATTAAATTCTGAGCCCAAACTGGGCAGCTAAGACCAGGTAGCTAAGGAAAAAAAAAAAAGCCAGAAGCCAAGAGCAACTGACAAAGGAGTCAGAAGTGGCCAAAATCAAGACAGTGGAGCAGACACAGGTAAGCCAAGAGAAGAAGAATCAAAGGAAAGAGAAACCTCCTCAGGAAGAACACAGACTGCTCAAGATTAAGCTGAGGACACCATGTCAACGTCTGTTTTCACTGTTCTGAGTTTTGGCAACTCAGCAAGCCACATCATAAAGACAAAGGATGTGGAGGGTCCCCAAGCATTTCTGCCCAAAACATATTTTCCCTTACAATACAGTATCTAGTTGAGCATTCAAATCCCACATAAATGTGTAATAAAACACTTCTCCCCAGCTTCCTCTTCCATGGCTCAGAACATTCTCTTTCTTCCATTTCGTCTTGAATCTCCCCTTTTCTGTTGATTTGGCTACTAATCCTATGTCTCTTCTTTCTTACAAACAAGTGTTCTCATGCATGCTAAACTCTCAAATGATCAACTGATTTTTCTGCTTTCCTTAACCATAAACATTCTTGAAGGAATCATCTGAACACCCACTCTTCCTGTCTCCTCAGCCAGATACAGTGTTGGCTCTTCCCTCTGCCATTCTAACAAAATTGCTTTCCAAGGTCACTAATGACAGCCTCAGGTCCAAGCCTGCTGCAGCTCCGACAGGCTGCACCCTCTCTTGGTCTACCTTGACTTTCTCCCATCTTGGCTTATCAGTCACCACACTGTCCATCAGGACTCTTCTTCAGCTCAGCTATTTCTTATCTTCGCAGTCCTGTCCAATTCCCTTTCACATCCCTCAGCCTCCTCTTCTATGGAAATTTGACCTTGTCGCCAAAATCCATGCTAAATTACCATTTCCTCTGTCACTCCAGAAACAGACAATGCCAGGTCCTCCTTCATTGTTCTTGGTGTTTGAGTCAATGTCCTATGTGTCTTGATAGTTATGTGGTCTGTACCCCTGTGTTCTCTTCTCCCTTAGCAATGTAAGCTCCTTGTAGGTAGTAAAGACTAAAGCTCATTCAGAGCCAACAACAGAGCTGAACACATAACAGGTGTGGACTCTGGAGTCTGACCACTTACACAGTAAATGTGATCAAAGTGTCTATCTCACAGCACAACGTTTCGGGATGCTGGCTCTTATCATCGTTACCATCAAGAGATGAGAGTTCAGTTCTACTAAATCTAAGAATGTGGGGAAAAAGTATCAGTATCATTTCTCTGTGAATTTTCTACTGTATGATTTCAGAAATTTCGGGGTTTTTTAAAAGTGGTTTTAAACATCTGGAACACAACAAAACTCAGACGTACCAGATATCTTTCTGGCGTTCTCAGTATTGTGTGAACATACTGTTTCTCAAATTATTCTATACAGCACCATCCCCACCTCATTTTCTGACAGAGAAAGAAAGCCTGTAAGAACCATCACATATCAATTTATCCTAGAGAGAAAAGCAAATAAACATGAAGGTAATGAGGGGGAAGTAGGGACAAGTGCAAAGAAAATAGTCAAAGCCAACTTCAGACAATATGGGTATTGAGAGAAAGATTTTTTTCTCACAATCCTGCATCCCAGAACCCCAGACACTTTCACTAATTGCCAATAACAACAGTGAACACTTCTGTTATGTAAGTATTTTTACAGCTGTTAAAAAGCATTAAATGTTTAATCATGATAACATACATAGGAGAAAAGGATTGTTATTTTACAGAAAAACTGGGACTCACAGATGTCCAATAGTTTACTGAAAGTCTTGTATCTAGAAAGCGGATGAACTAGAACATTAACTCTCATCTTTCCAACTCAAGAACCCTTACCCATTTTATTTATTTATTTATTTATAATTTTCTTTACTTTATTGTGTTGGTTTTGCCATACATTGACATGAATCTGCCATGGGTATACATATGTTCCCCCTCCAGAACCCCCCTCCCTCCTCCCTCCCGATTCCCTCTCTCTGGGTCGTCCCGGTGCACTAGCCCCGAGCATCAAACCTGGGCTGGTCCATACTACCTCCCCAAAATTGCTGTATAAAAATAACCAATCACCAATCAAAGAAATTACCTAGCTCTTCCTCTGTGACAAACATGGGGTTAGAGGATCCGAGTGAAGCCTAAACCTAAATCCTCAGTTTCCAACACCAACAACCTGACAGCGGATTAAGACCATCAAGTGTTCATCTTAAAGGGTAACTCCTGAATCTTCTAAGGAAGTTTAAATGGAAGTTCACTCTTTAAAACTTGTAATCAACCTTTTTGTTATAAATTTAACTTCAAAGATTCATTCCTTTTGCTTTATCCAGACCCCATCTTGAAGTTCCAGTATAATACAAGCCCATACAATATATATTTGAAGTAAAATAACCAAGATATTCAGCAAGGAGCTGCAGTCTAGCTGGTAAGAAGAACACCATCACCAGATTTCCAGATGCAAAGAAAGGAATACAACAGAGATACAAAACAAAGGAGTGTTCACAACTATCGGTATTGGGAAAGCTCAGAGAAAATAGCATTAAGGCTAAGAATGTTTAGATCACATTCTTTCATCTACAAATTATGAAAAGGTCTAGAAAGATACACTATGAAAACCACCTACCAACCAACCACCATAGTAGAAATTTAATTCCCATATTCATGCCACAAAGCCCAAGGTAACTTAACATTTAGAAACAATTAGATGCTTTCTTTTTTAAACAATTAAAAGACAGGACATTTCCAAATTAATGGATAGCAATTGAGTAAATGTGTTCTTTTGCTTCGAAATCCCAGAAATAATTACTAGGCATAAAAGGTAACCATCAAGCAAAATGCTGACCATTTTTCAAACTGTGTTTCTTCTTCACTCAGTTATTAATAAACTCACCACATTTTGTTAAAATATTCATTCACAAGGAATATTAGTTTCCCCTAAAATGATTAGGGTTATAGTATTTAGAAATGAACTTCACCATCAGACATTAATTTGGGTTGAGTTTTTGAGCATGGATAATTCCACTGGGCAATGAAAGTTACTTAATCTTCCATCTTGTCACAAAAGCAAAGAAAAGCTACTGCATTTAAATGCTTAATTAGAAGTAAAACCAAGTTTATGTACTGATATACCACACTACCAGCTAGTAATAAAGATAAACATCTTTATACATTATCAGCAGTGAAAAACACTGTCAAATTTTGCCTACAGACTGCAGAAAGAAACTTCTACAGTATTACATGGCTTTTCAGATACTACATCTGAGTATGGTGGTAGTTTTCTTTTTTAAAAGAACTTATGGTTGGTTCTTTTTTAAAAGAACATTTGAGGCATTCGAGTTTTGACAGTGACATTTCCTTGTAATTGAGAGAAGTTTATGAGGTTCAGACATGATCGTGTGTGCCTTTAGCAAACATACTCTTCACATTTTGAGAGAAAATGCTGATGCAGTCTGATGATCAGGACTGCCAAATAGCCGACAGATGTGCTTGTCTGCCAAGGGATTTCCCTTGGAATGTTCTAATTTTCTTCTATCTGCTTAGGGAAAGTTCATTTAAAATCTGTTAAAATGTATTAATGTGCAGTGTTGCATTATACCTGGTTATGGGCCTACTGGCAAAAGAGATGTTATTGAAAGACTGGCCCTGGAGTATCTAACAAAAACCTAGATATCTGTTCAAAGCAGAAGACGTCCCTGGACCCAGTCTTCTGGAAGGAAGGGCTCAAGCATTCTGCATAACTTACATTGCATAACTGCATAGAGAGTTACAACAGAAAGGGGCCCATCTATTCCTCGGCACCCATTTAAAACATGCTTGTTGTTGCACTTCCCTGGTGGCTCAATGGATGGAAGTCTGCCTGTCAATGCAGGGGACACTGATTTGATTCCTGGTCTGGGAAGATTCCACGTGCCAAAGGCCAAGAAGCCTGTGTGCCACAACTTCTGAGCCCACGTGCTGCAACTACTGAAGCCTGCACACCTAGAGCCCAAGCTTCCACAAGAGAAGCCACCACAATGAGAAGCCCATGCACTGCAACAAAGCGTAGCCCCCACTTGCTGCAATCAGAGAAAGTCTGTGTGCAGTGAAGAAGACTCACTATACCCAAAATATTAAAAATAAATAAGTAAAAAATATTTTAAAAATATCTTTGTTGTTGTTGACACTGCAGTCTAGAGAGATTAAGTGACTTCTCCATAGTCACATGGTCACTTGTCCGGTGACAAACGATGGAGTTACTTGCAAATACCCATTTGATTAAGAAAACAAAAGGTACTTGTTACATGTCAGTCTTGCACAAAGGATATGAGCCTCTGAAGAGCAGCAGAATATGCCACCACCACCCCCAAAACACCCCATTTTGGTATGTAGATTGTTTCGAGCTGAAGACCACAGAAAGAAAAAAAAAAAAATGTTTACCATCCCCTTAACTACCAGAGGGCTTCCCTGTTAGCTCAGTTGGTAAAGAATCCGCCTGCGATGCAGGAGACCGCAGTTTGATTCCTGGGTCGGAAAGATCCACTGGAGAAGAGAAAGGCTACCCACTCCAGTATTCTGGCCTAGAGAATTCCATGGACTATAGTCCAAGGGGTTGCAAAGAGTCGGACACAACTAAGCGACTTTCACTAACTACCTAAAAGAATTTAGATAGAGGGCCTATACCAGGAAAAGAGCTAATATCAAAGATAACTTTTTATATTAGAAAAACTCCTCCACATGATATGGCAAACATTCATTTACTAAAACTCTGCTCTCATCATCTTCTATCTTCCTCCCCTTTGAATACACAGATCCCTACCCTCTTCTCCTTAGCTCAGGATGGCATATAAGCCCCAATTATCTGCCTTTGCACCTCATGTCTCTGGGGCTCCGCACATAGAAAAACGATTTTTTTTCCTTCGGTTAATCTGTCTTATGTCAATTTAATTATGAGGCCAACTAAAGAACCTAGAATGACAAAAGGGGAATGTTTCCTGCCTATATAACTCAAAGATAAGATCCTTTGAGTATGCAGCTAAAATTTTCATATTACCAAATCAATATTTTCCATCATTTCTATGGTGATTATTATGTAGGAATCTAATTTCAAAAACTTCATTAGAGTTACAAACTTGACCATTAAGAAAAGAATTAATGTGAGTTTTTTTAGAGAATTAAAATTGACTTCTGGGTGTTGGTGCAGGGAGAAGACAATCACAGCAACTGTACCTCCAAGGAAGTAAAAAGTTTCATTATTGAATTTAGAAAAAGATAAGTTAAAAAATAAAAAGGAATGCAATATTCAAAGTCTGAATGAAACCAGTATATATACGCTCATTCTTGGATTAATGTGACTGTCCTCTGCCAACTGAAAAGTATAACAAATAGCTACTGTTTCTGCCTATCTAAACTTTCTTCCTTTACAGAAGGATATCTTCACCCCAGCACTACTGACATTCTGCATCAGATAATTCTAGGTCATAAAGCACTGTCCTTTGCATTGTAGATATTTATACCCTCTACCCATTAGACGTTGTAACATCATCTCCCCATTCATGACAGCCAAAAATGACCTCAGATGTTGCTAAATGTCTCCAGATGGTGGTGGGTGAGAAGGGGATAAATCACCCCCTGTTGAGAACCACTGCTTTAAGAGAAAACCCCTCCTTGCTGCACTGGTGGGGCTACCATTCACATCATATGCCCTGTACAAACTTGAAGTGAGAGTGAAAGTCGCTCAGTCGTGTTCAACTCTTTGCAACCCCATTGACTATACAGTCCATGGAATTCTCTATGAGAGAATACTAGAGTGGGTAGCCTTTCTCTTCTCCAGGGTATCTTCCCAAACCCAGGGATCGAATCCAGGTATCCCACATTGCAGGCAGATTCATTACCAGCTGAGCCACAAGAGGAGCCCAAGAATACTGGAGTGGGTAGCCTATCCCTTCCCCAGCAGATCTTCTGAACCCAGGAATCAACCCAGGGACTCCTGCATTGCAGGCAGATTCTTTACCAACTGAGCTATCAGGGAAGACTTCAGTAATCTCCTCGTAAGGGCTTTCCCAAAGTCCACCAGTCTGTCCTGCTGAGGGCACCAGTTTCCAGTGCTTCATCTCTAGAACTTGTTCTTTAATTCCGTATTCTACCCAGCATCCTCTCAGACCTTGTTTGTTTGGCTTTTTTCTGACAAAGTTATGCGAAGTATACAACTTCTAACAACCTAAAAGAAATCTTCCAGATCAAAAGCTAAGTAGAAAATAATTGTCTTCATCCATGTTGGTAAAAAATAATAATAATAAACTTTAATGCAGTTATTGTATATTAATAATAGGAACATAGAATCACACACCCCTGATAACAAATGAACAAAAATACTAAGGAAATAATAAGCATTTTTAGAGGCTAAAATTTTACCAGCACTTTCTAAACCAGGAAAGCTCTGTGGGTTGATGTTAGAAATTTTTGAAATGTAAGTTAAGAAGAGAAAACGAAGTTGTGGTAAAGTTAACCTCACTAACTCTCCCTACCCTAGCCCTACATATACCCAGAGGCTGCACTGTAAGTAAAGAAAGTAGACAGAATTCTAAAAAATGCCCTGAAATTTGTAAAGTTACAGAGCAAGAGAATGGGAGTGATTAGACGAACCTGGACAAATTCTAGGAACACAGTTTTACTACAGAAGTGCCTACATATCATTTCAAGACCTTACAGGGGCCATTGGCAAGTACTACAGATATTCCTTGGGTGAAGAGATGTCCACTGTGGGCAGATCAGTTAGAAACTGGATCCTCTCCTCTGGGCTGATACAGCCCTGCCCCGGACACAGTCTTTGTCAGCAGAGGGCAGACTAGATGTTAGTCCCCTCTCAACCGCCTCAAGCCAGGTGTCCTTATGTAAGTCCAACCCGCACATTGGTTCATGGCAGCCCTGCCAACAGAGGCAGGAAGGAACGCCAGAGATGGCTGATTTCCAGGGCAACATGGTGAGTAAGGGAGTGTTAAAGCCCAAACAAGTGGAACAACAGTGGTTGAGGATCAGGCCCAGGGACAGGATCTTAATAGGATCTCAGAAGACAGAGCAGGCCTCAAGTTGTCCCAGGACGAACTGTGCTCTGCATGACCACAGCCTCCCTGCTCCATGTTGCCGCAACACTTAACTGCAATGGCTTTCAAATTTTAAGATATACCAGAATCACCTGGAAACACAGACTCGTGGACCTCAGGTCCATACAGTCTAGCTTAATAAGGGTGAATGGGTGTCCCATAATATGCTCCATTAGTTGATGTTGCTGATCCCAGGACCACACTGTGAAAATCAGTCTTTAGAAAAACAGGTAGGATATAGCATCCAGTTTTCAAACTGTGACTCAGAAAGGGGAAGACAAACTAGTTCCAAATAATTTAAAAAGAGATCAAGGAAGATCCAGTCATATCAGTTCAGAAAACAAAAACAAGGCACTTTCTCACTGGTCCAGTGGTTAAGACTCCATGCTTCTAATGTCTGGGGTACAGGTTTAATCCCTGGTCAGAGAACTAAGATTCCACATGCCTGCCACACAATGTGGCCAAAAATCTTAAAAAATAAATAATAAAATAATTTCCAAAAAGAAATAAAACAAACAAACAAACAAAAAAACAGAAACACCTATTTTAATTGTGAGTGGGATAAAAAGAGAAGGGATGAACACCATGGAGACATACTACTTGACAAAAGGGATGAAAAGGTGAGGATGGAGAGGAATATAACCAACAGGACAGATGAAGAACTGAGCTGAAAAAATATATAATCCAAGGAACAGAGACAAATACCCCATGTTCAGTTCAGTTCAGTTGCTCAGTCCTGTCCGATGCTTTGCGACCCCACGAATTGCAGGACGCCAGGCCTCCCTGTCTATCACCAACTCCTGGAGTCCACCCAAACCCATGTCCATCGAGTTGGTGATGCCATCCAGCCATCTCATCCTCTGGCATCCACTTCTCCTCCTGCCCCCAATCCTTTCCAGAATCAGGGTCTTTTCCAATGAGTCAACTCTTCACATGAGGTGGCCAAAGTATTGGAGTTTCAGCTTCAACATCAGTCCTTCCAATGAATACCCAGGACTGATCTCCTTTAGGATGGACTGGTTGGATCTTCTTGCAGTCTAAAGGACTCTCAAGAGTCTTCTCCAACACCACACTTCAAAAGCATCAATTCTTCAGCACTCAGCTTTCTTCACCATCCAACTCTCACATCCATACATGGCTACTGGAAAAACCATAGCCTTGACTAGACGGACCTTTGCTGGCAAAGTAATGTCTCCGTTTTTCAATATGCTATCTAGGTTGGTCATAACTTTCCTTCCAAGGAGTAAGCGTCTTTTAATTTCATGGCTGCAATCACCAATCCACAGTGAGTTTGGAGCCCCCAAAAATTAAGTCTGACACTGTTTCCACTGTTTCCCCATCTATTTCCCATGAAGTGATGGGACCAGGTACCATGATCTTGGTTTTCTGAATGTTGAGTTTTAAGCCAACTTTTTCACTCTCCTCTTTCACTTTCATCAAGAGGCTTTTTTGTTCCTCTTCACTTTTCTGCCATAAGGGTGGTATAATCTGCATATCTGAGGTTATTGATATTTCTCCAGCAATCTTGATTCCAGCTTGTGCTTCTTCCAGCCCAGCATTTCTCATGAGGTACTCTGCATATGAGTTAAATAAGCAGGGTGACAATATATAGCCTTGATGTACTCCTTTGCCAATTTGGAACCAGTCTGTTGTTCCATGTCCAGTTCTAACTGTTGCTTCCTGACCTGCATATAGGTTTCTCAAGAGACAGGTCAGATGGTCTGGTATTCCCATCTCTTTCAGAATTTTCCACAGTTTATTGTGATCCACACAATCAAAGGCTTTTTCATAGTCAATAAAGCAGAAGTAGATGTTTTTCTGGAACTCTCTTGCTTTTTTGATAATCCAGCCGATGTTGCCAATTTGATCTCTGGTTCATCTGCCTTTTCTAAAACCAGCTTGAACATCTGGAAGTTCGTGGTTCATGTATTGCTGAAGCCTAGCTTGGAGAATTTTGAGCATTACTTTACTAGCGTGTATGAGTATTCTTTAATATTAAATAACTCAATAAGAATATTCAATAGGAATTCAAATGAAAAGTTAAAAGGAAATTCCAGAGCTAAGGACCCACTGAAAAATATTATGTGTCACTGAAGATCTACTAAGTAAATCAAAAACAGAACTAGAAAAATTCAAAGCTAAAAATCAAGTTAATAGAATAATAGAGAAATTTAAAATAATTATAATCAACACTTAAGGAAAAGGCAAGAAACTTGCTAATGCAAAGAGAAAGCATAGCATGATTATGTAAGATGGATAAAGGAAATCAACCAAAATATTATTGGTGTCCCCTGAAATAGTGAACTAGAAAAAGAAAAACTGAATTATCACATAGAAATATTCCCCTAGAAGAGAAAGAACTGAATGCACAGACGAAAATGACATATCATATTGAGAAAAAAAATGTAACAATCAGCATTAAGATACTCTAATTAACTTATTACACATCAAAATAAAACTAGAGTTATTTGAGCATCTAAGAAGACAGCAAGTCAATTCTAAGAGGGAAAAAGAATCAGCCTGGCCTTACACTTTCAGAGGGAAAGGCAATCTTCAGAGGGAAAGAAAGGTGTCCTGAGAACACCCTATCAGCCAAGCTGTTATTCAAGTAAAAAGACAGTAGGTCTATTCTCAGAAGTTAAAAACCTTAGAAAATATAACCCTCATGAGATAGCTTAGGAAAAAAGTCTTGATGAAGAAAGTTATCCAACCAAGAGAAAAGTCCAAATAAATAAACCTGGGATGTGCAAACCACAGAAAAAAGACTAATAATCAGCAGTGGATCCAAATAAAAATCGACCTAGAACTAAACAAATGGGAGAATTACATTTGCAAAACAAACTGAGGATGCTATAAACCCATCAAAGTAAATACAACAAGAGGAACAAAACTGGAAGGGAATGAGAGAGGAAGCTGGAAGAAAGGAGTTACTTCTGAGTTATTTCCATCCTCATAAGGTTAATTCTTACTATCTATCTTTCTATCTTCCTATCTATATACGTGCATTAGGAGACGCTCTTCAACTGTTCAGAGCGAATAATTCTGGCAGGTAGCATTTAGGATGATGTGTTTCTTTCTCTTTTTATAACTTTCTGAATTGCTTACATTTTTAATGATGAGCTTTTTACAAGTTACTTGTAAAAACATATAATCATCACTCTAAAATGAATGCATGAAATATGATACCACTTTTCTGACTTACTGAGTATAAGTGGATTTCTTTATGACCATACATCTTGAAATACCTCTGAATAAAGCATGGTTCTGAAAACTCATCCTCATTTTAAAGTGCCATAGAAGGAAATGGCATGTAAGAATGAACTGAATGGAGCCAAGGCAATTACCCTTGAAGATGCTGTGCTTTATTTTCTTAAATAAATTTCTAGCTTCTGCTCCTATAACTAGCAGTACCTAACATGATTGAGGGCCTACAATGTGCTAAGCAATATGCTAACATACTTTATAAATATTTTATTATTTAATCCACAAAATAACTATATGGTGATTCTAGTAATAATGATGATGATGAGAGTAAAAACAGCTCAGATTTATTGAGAGCCTGCTGTGTGCTTAACGCTGTTTCAAGTGGTTTGCATGTAGTAACAATTTTCAGTGGGAAGTCTTCATCACAACTGGAGCCACTGGGTAGTAGAAGAGAAAGCCATCAAGGTCAGATTTTAGATAAATAGGATGTACATTAGTATATGTATTTAAAAATAACTGCACAGGTGAACCTAACCTTGTGTGAGGAGAAAACACAATGAGAGAAAGCTGACAGAATTATGGAACTAATTGAATACTTTTGCCCACAAAAGTAAAAGGAACCAAGACTATAGCAGGACTCTTACCCTGTAGGTACAAAGATCTTGGCAGCTTCTGGTTGTCCTGGAAACAAGATTCCAACCACTATAACAAGAGAAAAATCACATGCCAATATTAATAAATAAAACAGTAATTAGAGTTTGGGTCACACACAGAGACCGATTCCATCTTAGGAGACAATCTAAAAGAAGCTTAAGATGTATTTTTGCCTCAAATAATTAAGTCCTGAAGGGGAAGAATTTGGTTTAAGTGTGAAAGGGTGAGGTTAAAACAACATAGCTGGAGAGTTTTGCTATTCTGAGTGTTGCTTCTCCAAGCACCTCTCACCAATTAAGTGTAGGCAGCAAATTATGCAGCTACATGTGGTCTCCTATTCCACTCATCAGCTTCTACCCTTTGTAGGAAGTAGCGTGGACCAGGAAACAAGGAGGGGCATGCTCTTGGTGTCCTAAGTGATGAGCCCTAAGACTGCAGATCTCTGCTCACTCTCCCTCCCCCTATGATTGCCCAGGAGGTTGGAATCTATGCAGGGTGGAGAATAAACCAGGAACCAACAGGTTCACTGAATCCTCATAATAGCCTTAGGAATTACATTGCTGTTATCATCCCCATTTCACAGATCTCACAAACTAGTAGGACTAACAGTAATCAGAAGGTAGGGAATCTACCCACAGTGTATTTGAAACAAGAGCGTTCTGACCTCATTCAGTCTCCCCTCTGTTTGCTTGTGATTTCTCCCTTCTCTGAAACTTTATAGCAGTTTTTGTTGTTGCTATTGTTGTGTGATTTCTATTCTTCCATAGCCACCTTTGTTCATATGATAATTTCTCTCAATAATAATGCCCATAAATTGAAAGCTTAGGGTATACAGCTTAATATGATTTGGTCTGGTTCAGTTTTAGGGAGCTGGCTTTGTAAATTAAAAGTGTGATCCCTTGAAACCACTAGGATAAAAGTGATCTGAAATCATACTATTGACAGTCATAATAGAAACAAATGCCTACTTACCACTGACAGCTCAGCTCTAGTGAGAACAAATCAATAGAATGAAATGCCTTCAGCTTCTCAGAGAAAGGTTCCACCTGACAGATACCAGGAGATCAAATATTCACACTGCTTAGGACCAAGAGTATATGGATTAGGACATGTTTGAGGAGGCAGTTAGAGAAGGCTCTGTATAGAACCCAAGCTTGTGAGGCCTCTGGTCACTATCCCTTTATCTTTCAGCTTGTTCAACTCCTTGTCCCTATGCTATGTGTTTAAACTCCAGTAATAAAAGACCAGGTCCCTGCATCAAGGAGCTTGTGGTCCAGTGGGAAACAGTGTAATAAGATTTTTATTTATATTCTGGAAACACAGTAAAGAAGCACATATTTTTGCTTAAGGGGTTTTAAGGAGGTTGTCTAAAATGGAGTTTAGAAACTTTCATAGGAGATGGAAGAGGAGAGAGAAAATGGTAAGGAATCCCAAGATTTGGGGCATATGAAATGTATTTGGTCACTCTATCCAGATAAAAATACACGAATGGAAGCCACTCCTAGATACCTTTTTTTTTTTTTTCCCTGCCTCACCACATGGCATATAGTATCTTAGGTTCCCTGATGGAAGCCACACCTTCTGCAGTGGAAACATCGCATCTTAACCACTGGACTGCCAGTGAAGGATGATATCCCTAGATATCATCCTTGAAGGCAGAGCATGCTATCACCAAGTTTGCCTGGCTATCATTAAGGTGGCCCAAGCTCTAATCTCTCAAGGATTCTTGCCCATGAGTGTTACTGAAGTCACAGGGACCAAGTCTTTTTGTTACTGTCTAGTTTCCTGCCCAATAAACAATCCTCCTTTATGATGGCCTTAATGAACGTCCATCCAGTTTCTGTACTAAATATCGCTTGCTAATTTTTGGCTCCTTAGCTCTTATTCCCTTTTTGTAATCATGGTTCCTTCTTGAGGAATTTCTCCCATACTGTAGGCAGTCTTTGTAGGATAGTAAATTAGGTGCTCTACCATTCCACTACAAAATTTGAAAGCATCTCTAGAAACCTCTGGAAGGTATTCTGCCGTCCCACTCCATATGGACAAAGAATGAGCATGTACCCTTAGCTCAGCCAACTGGCCATTCTCTTACAGGATTTTGAGTCCTAATAAGAGTGACCCATGACTCATTCATTCATTCATTCATTACTACAGAAGCACCTCAACAGCCAAGTAGACTCAATCTTCATCCATCTCCTATTTATAAGCCTGGTCCTCCTGATCCCATCTTGATTCTGTGAGTTCCCAGATAGACTTTTTTAAACATATATTAGCTCAAGTTGATTGGTCACTTGCTTCCAAAGAACCGTAGTTAAGTTTAAATCCTTCCATTAATAGTATTATCACTATTTCGTGGAAATTATCATTCTACCAGTAGTCCTCTGTAATTGCTGTGAAGCTATTAATTCAAGCTAAAATCAGCTTGCAGCTTCAAAACTTTGGCCACCTGATGCAAAGAGCCCACTCACTGGAAAAGACTCTGATGATGGGAAAGATTGGAGACAGGAGAAGACGACGACCGAGAATGAGGTGGTTGAATGGCATCACCAATTCAATAGATGTGACTTTGAATAAACTCCAGGAGATAATGAAGGACAGAGAAGCCTGGCATGCTGCAGTCCATGGGGTTGCAAAGAGCTGGACATGACTGAGCGACTGAACAACAATATCAGTTTCCCTTTTACTTGCATTTGTCATCAGGAACTAGAAAGAATAAATTTTAGTCCCTCTTCCTATGACAGCCACTTTCATATCTGAGGACCATAAGTAATTACCACACCACAAAGAATAAGTCAAGTCAAGTCATCCCTTTCTCAAGTTGGAAACCACCAGCATTTTTTTCTTTTTAACAAGTTATAAATTCTAAGACCACAGAAACAGGAACCTTGGATTACTTGAGACAGATATCTTTCTCATTTTCATGGCACCCCAGGAAGGTAAGAAGGCACTTACTTCCTCAGAGAATCTCCTTGGAAGATGACACTTTCACATTCATTGTCTGCAAGGGTGGCTGAATGGTAGGATTCTTTCTCAAGATACAGAAGGCTTTCTTACAAAATATCTACTAGTATCTCTATATTCCTCTCCAGTTAGCTCCCAATTAAAAGTATATTATCTTCTCTACTGAAGTTGGGATAATTGGTAGTTATTTTCAGAGCAACTCATCAGCATGATAGAGATTGATTATTTTTAACTGAGGTAGTGGAGGTGTTGAACACTCGGTGGGCACTGAGTAAATGTTGCGAAGATTACAATTTTCCAAACCATGTGTCTCATAAACATTGTGTCTCCAACATTTCCAGACAGACAAAGTCACTCCTCCCCCTATCCAGTCATTCCCTCCGCTCACTCTAACATTCAGTCTAACTACACATTTATGCTTCTATACACATTTCACTAGTTTAGAAAAAAAAAAAGGTCATAAAAATATGTCTATTGTTGAGAATTAGGTGAGAAACCTAAATTTCTGTGAATATCAGAAGAAAAACAGAAAAGATGGAGAGAGGACTCACCATCCCCTTTTGTGCCTCTGGGCTTCCCAGCTGGCTACATGGTAAAGAGTCCGCCTGTCAATGCAGGAGACGCGGGTTCCATCCCTGTTGGAAAGATCCCCTGGAGAAAGAAATGGCAACCCACACCAGTAATCTTGCCTGGGAAATCCCATGGACAGAGGAGGTTGGTGGACTACAGTCCATCGTGTCACAATAAGTCAGACACGACTGAGTGACTAAACAATAACAACAACAAGTCTCTAGGCTAATACTCCAGCAGCTTAGCTGCCTCCACTCCAGGTTTCTCTCCTCCTGCCTCCATCTCCTTTGTACCTTCTCAGGATGAGTGAGGACTAAGGGCAAGTAATCCCTCCATTCCAGGGAGAAAGGACCTCCATTTAGAAAACTCTGCTTCCTTGTGACAGAGATTTCAGAGGCACACAGTGCAATCTCTGTCTCTCTCTTATCTGCTCTTCCAGTGAGTAAATCTCTCTCTTCATTTCCAGCAGCCACCATCCCTAAGGATAATGCCCCAGACTGAGTAAGCTTGATGCTAAGTAGCCTGAACCAACACCAACCATAAGGAAACCTATTCTCTAGCTCTCTGGTTCCATTTCCTCTAGCACTAGAGTGTTCTACATTGACAGCCCCTCCCGCTGCTCAGGTGAGATGTGACTCCTAATTAGAGCAGAAGAAAAAGAGTCAGCTCCGGATCAAGCCCACTGAAGCTACTTGAATGCAGGTAAAAGACTGCACCAAAGGTTCAGTCCAACTTTCCAGGGTTCTTGTATGTGCAATGGTCCTAAGACCTAATGATAAAGAATGACTTAGCTTTCTTTGAGCCGTGTGTGCGTGTGCACGCGCGTGCACGCACACATCTGTATATGTCTGTGTGTGGCCGTCTGTTTACCAGGGAGAAAAAGAGCTGGGCTAAATAGGAACTGGACCTGATATCATTATAACAATATCACAAGCTCATGTTCCAGCGCAATGCCACATGGCAAATTAATTTTTTAGGCTAATGAAAATGTATCTCATACAAAAGAAAAATCAAATACTAAATGATGTGCATTCTCATCTAGCTTTGGTATTCAGTAAGAGTCACATAAACAGAGAGACCAATACTGGATACTTAGGTAATACATGAACAGATGAGACTGTAAAGAAATGGGGTGATGATGCAGTGAATACCAAGACAGAAATACTGTTTTAATGCTAAAATAACCATTTTTCTTCACATTGTATGTTTCATAAATGAAAGTTCTTTTCAAATGCTGTGCATATTTAATGCATAGATTTTTAAATTCTCTAATAACTATATTACTGGTATATTTTTTAATTCATATTATCTCAGAACTAATAAAAATTTAGTAAATTCTATCTTTTGACCTCTGTACCAGAAACCAGCATGTCATAAATCTATCCAGGAAAGACTTCACAGGTTCAAAATAGTTTTCCTGCTCTTGGTGAAATTTTCTCCCCTGTGGCTTTTAGAAGGTATTCATCATGGCCTATGAGAGAGAGGAATGTCCTAACTGACAATAGCAGTAAGTAAAGTATGTGGAAGTCTTTCACCTTATTCCCCTCCTTAAAAATTATGGGGACCCCCTTCTGCCAGGTTTGAGCTCTTATTATCTCTGAAGCTTCCCTGGTGGCTCAGACAGTAAAGAATCTGCCTGCAAAGTGGGAGACCTGAGTAGAATCCCTGGGTCAGGAAGATCCCATGCAGAAAGAAATGGCAACCCACTCCAGTATTCTTGCCTGGACAATTCTATGGACAGAGGAGTCTGGTGGGATACAGTCCATGGGGTCACAAAGAGTCGGACATGACTGAGGAACTAACCATTTCACTTTCAGAAAATTTCTTACTGGAGGAGGCAGCAGAATTGTGTCCTCAGCAGCAGGCTTGGTCCTAAGAGAGGAGAGGAAGCAGGGGAACTGGCTTCCTAATACTGATCCTCGGAATTAAACACACTCACTTGCCCAACTACTCTTGTCTGGAGCAAATATGTTCTTGTCCCCTCTTTGAAATATTCCTATAAGCTGGCAAAGGAAAGTAAAAGCTAGAAATGCTATAGCTAGTGAATGGCAGGTTTGAAACAAAAGCCTTGCTCTCCCACCACCAGCCCAGGGCTGCTCACGTAGGACAGTGTTGGTGGTACAGTGGTAAGCATAGCTGCCTTCCTACAGGTGGGACACACAGCACCACGGATATGTAGAAGAGGGCTGTAGGCACCGCAGACACCTGGCATTAAATAATTAAATCACATGATGAGAAATGTAATAATATTTCTGTTTAAATTCCTGTTCAATCATTTTTATTATATCAAGGATCAGGTCTCAGTGCAGTGTCTCCTATCTTAATGAGCTAACACTTGTGAATCTCCCCATTAACAAAAGGAGAAGAGTCCTCAGGTTCAAAGGCATAAGCAACACAACAATTAAAAATGCTCGTGGATTTTTTGGATTTCCATCGATGGACATAGTAATGCTTCCCATTAGTGGGAAAGGCTTGAGTTTACATACTTATTGGGTAAAATTTGTATTTTTTTTTCTTTTGAGTAGATTTGGAAGTGATAAGATCTAATTAATCATGCATCAGTCTTTAAAGTGGCATGACAGTCTATTCATAGACAGTTTTGCCATATCTTTGTATGACTTGATACAGATTTTTGGTTGTTGTTCAGATGCTAAATTGTGTCCAACTCTTTGCAACCCCACGGAATGCAGCATACCAGGCTCCTCTGTCCTTCACTATCTCCTTGAATTTGCTCCTATGGAGTTCAATATTTTGCTTTCCCGTGGTAAAGCATTTTTCATGATTCTGTCCACTCAGCTTAGGCAGGTATCACCGTGCCTCACACACTGCACACCCATTCATTTCCTCCTGAGCACTCTGTTTATGCTGTGTGCCCAGGTGGACATGCTTCAAAGGTCTCATTTCTTAGATGACAAGTTGGGTAAAACCTCCCACCCTCCTTGTTTCAAGCCCAAAGTTCCTGCCATCAGAATAATACTGACTGCATACAAAAAGCACATATACATAATAAAGAAATTTATTCCAAGACTTTGTTTGCAGAAGGAAGAGCAGACTGACTGAATACATTGTTCTATGCTGACTTTAATTGTTGCTATAATCTGATCTGTCTCTAACCAGCTAATCGGTACTTAATCAGTTGCTATAATTTTATTACAAAGCAGCTAGAATGTAGCTGCAGCTAGACACCACACAAGTAAATAAAATGCACTATTATTTTTACTATATGTATGCATATGAGCTTTATTCTACTTGTGTCAAAACTATATTAATTTTCACTCCCCTAGTAATTTGTTTATATTAAGCCATTATTGTGCATTTGCATGGTGAGAACAGTTAGAAATGTCTATTGCCAAGTGTAAGCTATATAAGTTTCTAGATGTACTCACCTTCACCTGCCAAATAATTTTGTGATTCATTTAAATATTTATAAGGCGTTTCAATTATTGACATTGTTTCTATTCATTAAAGATACTGGAGTTTAATTCTCAGGAATAAGTAAATGCAGAGGTTAAAACAACACAACAAATTGACGCACCCAAAAAGAATCTGACCTGATTGCCCTGAAAAAAATTCCACGCTGGAGTTTCCACACAGTTCCCTGGAGAATGAGGCATAACAGCATTAATAAAATTCTGAGTGTTTTAGGAGACTTTCAATATGGGCACAATAGGTTCCAGAGTCCTATGTAAGCATCTGAACAACTTGACCTTATTTCAGTTTCTTGAGAAAACTCTTAGGGACAGTCACAGAATCAACATGAAGCAGCATTAAGGACCCATATAGTGCCTACCTGAAAGGGCTCAGATAACTATGGCAAACTTAAAAAAAAAATGTTAATAATAAAATCATATTACCTCAAGGCTGCTCTTTTAGACTGCTGTCTATTTTTAAAAGGTGATTTACCAGAAGCTCTCTTTTGTTTTCCCCTGTGATCTGGGCTGTACAGGGACACAGTAGCCTCCCCCCAAGTCAGTCTGGAGAACTCCACCTCTCCCTCTCTCAGGACGAGGATAGTAAAATGGAGAGAAAACAGTCTCCCTATGCTGCTGAGAGTTATGGACTGAACAAATGTTCACGGAGCACCTATGGGAACCAGATACTGGGCGAGGCACCTGGAACACAACACTGAAGGCCCAGGGTGATACACAAGCCCAGTTGTTCAAAGAGAGAGAGGGTGATTAGATTTGCCTTTAAATAAAACGTGCCCATGTAGATAGATATTCACATCAAACCAAGCTTAGTATCACGGAAATATACCACGGGATATTAGAGAAGGAACAGCCCCTTAGTCCAAGCTTCTCCTCATACACATAAGGAAAGAAACTATTGTCCATGCATTAGCATCAAGGGAAAACCTGTTATTTTCATAGTACTTTGGAAGCTGTACAGCGTGTTTATGTACAATAGGACAAAGACCTCCTAACCTTTAGGTCCATTCCAGACTAGGTTTAAAGATTTACCTGTCTGAATATCACCACCCCATCACTGAACAGTTGAGTTTATCTACCAAGGAGATCATGTCTAACA
Organism: Antilocapra americana; assembly: GCA_007570785.1. Taxonomy (NCBI): domain Eukaryota; kingdom Metazoa; phylum Chordata; class Mammalia; order Artiodactyla; family Antilocapridae; genus Antilocapra; species Antilocapra americana. The sequence goes on along the minus strand of ML660201.1, from coordinate 37,194,517 downwards.
AAGATATCTGCATAGAATGCAAGGCACACTGTTCTTTATAGTAGTATAAGTTGGCATCTTGGTTGTCACAGTGAAACCAAGTGCCTTTTGGTGGCATAATCCACTTGGTATAACTGGAGAAGGTGGTTTAGGATTATTCTTGTCCTGAATCTTTAAACTGGTTCTACACACACACCACAGCAATGACAGTCAGCGAGAGCTACCTGTGTGTGTGCGCTCATGTGTGCACATGCAGTGGGGGCTGCAGACACTCTGGCTCTGCTCCAGGCAGTCACCCAACCCTCCCTTACTCTTCTGCTGTGGCCTATCCTGATACCATCCTGGTTCCTTCAAAGCTCTCAGTGAGATGTCCCGTTACTTACCTGGCCCTTGCCTGCTCTCCCTAATGACTCTCATCCACTGAATGGCGCCTGCTCACCCACCACTCATAGCTCCCCCCAACACACATAAACCTATGGTTCCCTCTCTGGCAGTGAGCTTGTGTAGGTTCTTCATGACCTCCGAGAGAAGCAGTCAAATAGAAGACAGAGGCTAATTCTTTATGCAGAAGAAAGATGAATTATTAGCTAACTGTGAAGCCCTGAATAAGTCACATAGTCTCTGATCTTCATTCTCCAAATCACATGAATTGAGAGTCATCTAAATTGCCTTATAGGTCTCAAACTCTATAGAAATACATACATACATCCCTATAATATATCTGTTATAAAAGCCAAACAAGTTTGACCTTCTCCAATTACACCAAATGGATTATTCCACCAAAAGACTCTTAACTTGGTTGTAACAAAACAGCAAAATATCTTCTTATACTATTATAAAGAACCATGTGCCTTGTATTAGCAGTAGAGAATAACTATTTGGTTATTGGATAGTTTTTAATATGGGGGCAAAGGCTTCCCTTTTGGCTCAGCTGGCAAAGAATCTGTCTGCAGTGTTGGAGACCTGGGTTCTATCCCTGGGTTGGGAAGATCGCGTGGAGAAGGGAAAGGCTACCCACTTCAGTACTCTGGCCTGGGGAATTGCATGGACTGTGTAGTCCATGGGGTCGCAAAGAGTCGGTCATGACTGAGCAACTTTCACTTTCACTTTCAAAGGTATATATGTTGCTTATTAACATATGCACACTTCTTACAGTCAGGTTACCTGCAGCAAGGCTGAAGAAAATAAATCAGGATGATGGTGAAGGACCATTACAGAACAAAAGTTTCTGAAGGGATTCCATTTCTCTCTGGCTATCTAAATCTATAAACTATCTGTGCAAAATCCTAAATGTTCTTATAAACACTTTAAGACTGGATGAACAAATATATGGCACACAGACCACCACTCCCACCTCCTCCTGCTTTTGCAGATATTGCTTTCCGATCACAGACCTCTTTCCAATGTGTCTACACACAGCCTTCAAATGCCTCTCTACACAGCATCACTGGTATATGCTGGCAGCAAATCATACTTGGCAAGAATGACAAAAGCTATTTGGAATCCATGCTTTATGAGATTGACTCTATTACCTTCACTGCCATTTTCAGTATTAAGAATCAAGAATATCAAAATGTCATTACCTACATAAAATAGGAAGGGGATCTTGCCTGCAGGAGTATGGCTCTGAATATTAGTAGGAGATGTCAACCCTGAAGCTCACCAGAACTTTCTTATCACTCTGATCTCTGATTTTTACTTCCCTTACTCACCTCCCTATAAAGTATGAGTCCTTGAGTTGTTGCTGTTCAGTGGCTAAGCCATGTCCAGCTCTTTGCAACCCCAAAGACTGAAGCACGCCAGGCTTCCCTGTCCTTCACTATCTCCCAGAGTTTGCTCAAACTCATTTCCATTGAGTTGGCGATGCCCATCCAACCATTTCATCCTCTGTTGCCCCCTTCTCCTCATGCCCTCAATCTTTCCCAGGATCAGGGTCTTTTCCAGTGAACTGGCTCTTCCCATCCAGTGGCCAAAGCACTGGAGCTTCAGCTTCAGCATCAGTCCTTGCAATGAGTCTTCAGGGTTGATTTCCTTTAGGATTGACTGGTTGATCAATCAATCAACTTAGGATTCACTGACTGATTGATCTCCTTGCAGCCTAAGGGACTCTCAATAGTCTTCTCCAGCACCACAGTTTGAAAGCATCAATTCTTTGGAGTTCAGCCTTCTCCATGGTCCAACTTTCACATCTATGTATGACTACTGGAAAAATCATAGCTTTGACTAGATGGGCTTTTGTTGGCAAAGTGATATCTAGGTTTGTGGTCTAGACATTAATACAATGTCTAGGTTTGTCATAGATTTTCTTCCATGGAGCAAGTATCTTTTAATTTCCTGGCTGCCATCACTGTCTGAAGTTATTTTGGAGCCCAAGAAAATAAAATCTGCCACTGTTTCCAATTTTTTCCCATCTATTTGCCATAAAGTGATGAGAACAGATGCCATGATCTTCATTTTTTGAATGCTGAGTTTTCAGCCAGCTTTTTCATTCTCCTCTTTCACCTTCATCAAGAAGCTCTTTAGTTCCTCTTCACTTTCTACCATTAAGGTGGTATCATCTGCATATCTGAGGTTGTTGATATTTCTCCCAGTAATCTTGATTCCAGCTTGTGAGTCATCCTGCCTGGCATTTTGCATGATTGGGTTGAGTTCTGCCCCATATTGGTAGCATCTAAGAGTCTCACACATCACAGAATAAGTTAATCTTGAGAGCTGGTTGTGAATGCCATGTGAGAGAGAAGGAAAGAGGGCCCATGTTACTGATGCTGAAAGGACAGTCTGCAGATAAGCAGGAAGGGTGAGAGGTGGGATGGAGCAAGGAGGGCAACAAAGGCACCAAGAGAATGGAGTCAGAATTGCAACAAAACTAAGTGAACCTTGGAGTTTAGTAAATAAATGTGAAAATGTTGGCTCTTAAATGAAAAGCACTTTTCCATAGGAATTTGGGATAGTTTTCCTGGCTATAAACATAGCTGGTCCTGGGAATCTGCATGTTACACATCTTCAGATTAAAACTACTATGGATTGGGTACTGTGATTACAACCCGCATCTGGTTGAATCCATGGGTGCGGAACTTGCTAACACTGAGTGCCTAAACTATGAGGTGACTGTCCTTGGGTTTCGGTATTTGCGGAATGTCCTAGAACCAATCCCTGTGGAACTGAGGGACGGGTACACCTTTCCTTTCTTTACTCTTCAGCCCTCCCCTCCTTTCTGTACTCTCCATCCTCATTTCCCTTCAGTCCCTCTTCTTTCCCCATTTCCTCCTCTTTAACTTCCATTTCTTTTTTTTACTCACACTCTTATTCCCTCTTGTCCAAGCTTTAGACACTCTTGCCTACCAGCCCTTAGGCATTAAAGAGCCACTGTGGCACCCTTGAGGGGCTAAGGTGCTTGTAGTTTATCCCCCATATAGTGCAGCACAGAGGGGATTCTAAAAATAGAGGGCAGTTGGCCAGGGCGGCGGGTTGGGGGGCGGGCACTCCTGGATGCTCTTCAGCAGAGGTGAGTTGAGTGCAGGTCACCTGCAAGAAGGAGGCAATGAAGCAGAAAGCAAGGTGGAGAGTGTATGCAGGTCCACAAATAGGATCAGCAAAGGCCCAGAACATCGTTGCAATAAGGCTGAAAGAAAACCAACTGAGCAGAAAATAGCTTAAGGCAGATAGAGATGCAGGGTGGAAAGAGACAGAGAGAGAAATCTGAGGCAAGTAAGCAAAGCAGCAGCATTAATAAGCAGCTATGACTAGAAATAGATCTGGGGGAATGTATGTTAACAAGTAGGTGCACACCAAGAGTAAGCAGCAAAAACCAAAGTGAAACTGTGTTTTTGTAACACTTAACTCAAAGGAAAAGAGTATACCAGTTAAAAGGCAGCACCACATGAGAAACTCAGTAGATAGGTCTTGGTTTTATTTGAATTTTTTGTGTTAATATCACTTTAGAAACATAATTTTTGTTCTGAGATTTAAGAATAACCTAAATTAAGTTGGGAACTAAAATAAAACCAAACACCTATTTTATTTAGACAATAATGTGGATTCACAGCAAATAAATTCTTTGCTAACCCACCCTATTGAACCTGAAGGTCAACCCAATCATAACAGGGTTCCTTAGAGACTCATCCTTCCTAACTAGTTATCAATTTGTAATAAAAAATCATAAGAGTGTCTTATATTAAATGACTGTTTCTGAATTGTTACCTTGGATCAACAGAGAGTAAATACTGGCATTTGCATATGGCAATCTGCTATTTGGGAATAATCTAGCCTTCCTGGAGGGATGGAAATAAAGCACAAAACAGTCATTTACCAATCATATAATATTAGACACCTGTAATTTATCATTCACTTCAGTGTTCGAGAATCATTAGAGAAGCCATCCAACTGCTCTCAAATGTACCAGGTATGATGATGTAGGAAACGTGACTCTGCAGACTGAACACAACATGTCCGCTAAGGCTTCCTGACTCTGAACCAAAAGTTAATGACTAGTGCACACCATCAGGCTACTAGACTAGAAAAAAACAGCAACAAAAAATTTTTTAAAGGACTAATAAATCAGAAATTTAAGCAGGACATTCATTTTATTAGTACCTACTACGTGTATTATACTGTCAGACACTGCAAGGCATGTTTAGGCATTAAAGAATCTCTGCTGTAAACAGGATTATTATTTAATACAGGAAGAAGACATTTTGTAGAACTCTCATATAAATGTGTTTATTTATTATAAGAGATGTACAAAGAGAATGTTTCAAGACTGTAGAAGAAATGAATCATATGGTCACTTTACAGGTAAAGTCAGGTAAAGCTGTATTTTAAAAATTCATTTGCACATGTGTTTAAAAAAAGAGAGAAGACCTTGGAGAAGCCAAGGGAATGGATATCCCTGTTACAAAAATTGGGATCGATATATACACACTAGTATATATATATAATAGATAATAATGACCTACTATATAGGAGAAGCAACTTTACTCAAGACTTTGTAATGGTCTATATGGGAAAATAATCTAAAAAAGAGTGGATATATGTATTGTTGTTGTTGTTTAGTCACTGTCATGTTCAACTCTTCTGCAAGTGCATGGGCTATGGCCCGCCAGGCTCCTCTGTCCATGGAATTTCCCAGGCAAGAATAGTGGAGTGGGTTGCCATTCCCTGCTCCAGGGGATCTTCCTGACCCAGCTATCAAACCCATGTCTCCTGCATTGGCAGGTAGCTCCTTTACCACTAACCCACCAGGGAAGCCTGGACACATGTATAACTTATTCCCTTTGCTGTACACCTGAAACTAAAACAACATCATAAATCAACTATATGCCAATAAAAAATTTTAAAATAATAAATAAATAAGGAATGCTGGATGATCTATTATCAATCCAGAATTATCAACTTCTTCTCAGCAATCTGCATTGCAAAGAAGACAGCAAGACCTGCATTTCTCAGAATATTCTTCTCTGTATGGTTCCAAAGGGAGTCAGCCAACCAGAGAGGAAGTGAGAAGACATGGAAGGCAAAGAGATGAAAAAGCCATCCTTGGGAGTCAGACAAGTGTGCATAAATGTCCTTACTATTATACACTGAAAAATTTGATGAGCCGGAAGAGGTTCCTTCAACATGGCCCTGCTTTCTGTATTGGGTCTCCGAGTCACTACACCCTTGTCCCTTATATGTCTATCACTGAGCCATAGATCATCGGAATTACCATTGCTTAGATTCTTCTTTTCCTCTTGCTTTGCTTTTTTGAATGTTAACTGACTTACATATCAATACATATTATATATGTATATTATTTGGATGTCTTAGTCCATGGGCTTGCAAAAGAGTTAATCATGACAGTGACTAAACAACAACAACAATACATATATCCACCCTTTTTTAGATTATTTTCCCATATAGGCCATTACAAAGTCTTGAGTAGAGTTGCCTCTGCTAGACATCAATATGTCTATTTGGACATCTATAACCTATTAATTCACACAACATTTCTAATGAATTCATCACAGATGTGTGTATGTCAAGTAATTATATGAATCTGTACATTTGCAAGTATAAACAAGAGCAATTGCAAGCACTACGGGAAATTCACAAAAGTCATACCTGGTGTCAAAATACTTATTGTATTTTGAAGATTATGATGTGTATAGGTCTGGTGGATTAGTTTTATCCTCAATCTTGTTTGATCCTTTTTTGATAAAACTATACAAGTGACAGTGTTCTGAAACTAATAAGTGATTACAGAAGGGTGGTGGGATACCAGGTTAATAAAAGTCAATCACTTTCTTATACATTAGAATTTTACATTTAAAGCACAATGCCATTTAGATTAATATCTCCCCAATGCAATACCTAGACATAATTTGAACAAAATATCTCTAAGATCTATATGAAGAAAACTATAAAACTGATAAAAGAAATCAAAGTAGGTCTTTAAGAAAACAGATTCCATGGAAATAGATAAGAAGGCAATATTATCAAGCTGTTAATTCTTCCCAACTTAATCTACAAATTAAATGCAGTCTCAATAAAAGCTTCAGCAAGCTAGCTTGTAGACATCAACAAGCTGATTCTAACATTTATATGGAAATCCAGAATACCCAACACAAAATTGAAGGAAAAGAACAAAGTCAGAAGACTGAAAGTCTCAAACTTTAAGACTTGTTACAAAGCTACAGTAACCAAGACAGTAGGGTACTGGCAAAAGAACAGACAAATAGATCAATAGGATAGAATAGAGATGTAAGAAATAGAACCACAGAAATATAGTCAAATGATCTTTGACAAAGGAACAAAGGCAATTGAATGGATAAAGGAACAGTCTTTTCCATAAATGGTGCTAGAACAACTAGACATCCTTATGAAATGGAAAAAAAAAAAAATCCAGACGCAGACCTTCCTAACACCCATCACAAAAACTAATTCAAAATGGATCATAGGCCTAAAAATAAAATGTAAAGTCCTAGGAAATAACATAGGAGGAAAGACAGATGATTTGGGTACAGTGATGACTTTATAGATATAATACCAAAGGCATAATTCATGAAAGAAATAATTGATAAGTTGAACTTCATTAAAATTAAAAACTTCAGCTCTGTGAAAGACACTGTCAAGAGAACAAGAAGATAAGCCACAGACTGGGAGAAACTATTTGCAAAAGGCATATCTGATAGAGAGCTATTATCAAAAACACAGAAATAATTCAAACTCAGTGATAAGAAAATGAATAACCCAAATGGGCCAAAGACTTGACAGACACCAGATCAAAGAAGATATACAGATAGAAAATAAGCATATTAAAAGATGCTCTAAGTCCCATGTTATTAGTGAGTTACAAAGTTAAAATAACATGAGATACCACTGCACATCTATTAGAATAATGCAGATCAAACACATTAACACTGTCAAATACTGGGAAGGATGTGGAGCAACAGGAACTCTGATTCATTGCTGGTGAGAATGTAGAATGGTACAGCCACTTTGGAAGGCAGCTTACCAGTTTCTTTCAAATCAAACATACTCTTACTAAATGACTCAACAGTACCTCATATTTACCCAAATGATTCGGGAACTCATGTCCATACAAAACCCGCACAAGAAGGTTTAAAGCAGTTTGATTCATGTTGCCAAAACTTGGAAACAACTAAGATGGCCTTCAATAGGTGAGTGGATAAACATGCTGTGGTGACTCCAGACAATGAAGAAGAGAGGTATGAAGCCATGAAGAGACATGGAGGAATTGTAATAGCATATTGATAAGTGAAAGAAGCCGATCTGAAAACGTTACATCCTGTATAATTCCAATTACATGACATAGTGGAAAAGGAAAACAATGGAGACAGTTAAAAAGGAAAAACTAGTTGCAAGATGTTCAGTGAAACTAGAAGTATGAGTGGGTGGAGTACCGGGGATTTTTAGGGAAATAAAACTATTCCGTGAGATACTATAATGTTGGATACAGGTCATTAAACATTTGTCAAATTGAATGTATAACACCAAGACTGAAACCTAATATAAACTACAGATTTTTGTGAATAATACTGTGTCAGGATTGGCTCATGGATTGTAATAAATGTACCTATCACACTAACACAGGATATTAACAGTAGAGGACCTGGGGAGAGTGATGGGGTATATGGAAACTCTCTACATTCTGTTCAGTTTTTCTGTAAGCCTAAAACTTATCCTCAAAAAAGTATATTGTTTTAAAAAAATTAAATTAATACATGATTACATTCTTGTTGCAGAAATCTCAAATCATTTAGCATACTAGACTAAAACATTTAAGCCCTAAATGATTCTTTCATGTCAATCTTTTTTTCACATCTAAGGGTAAATGCTATTAATAATTTGGAATGCATGATTTCATTCTGCCTTTTAATATACTTATATATGAATAGGGTTTCCCAGGTGGTGCTAGTGGTAAAGAATCCACCTGTCAGTGCAGAAGACATAAGAGACACAGATTTGATCCTTGGATTGGGAAGATCCCCTGGTGGAGGACATGGCAAACCACTCCAATTTTCTTGCCTAGAGAATCCCATGGGCAGAGGAGCCTGGCAGACTACAGTCCGTGGGGTCACAAAGAGTTGGACACGTCTGAAGTGACTTAGCACACATGCACACATATATGGGTATATGTCTACTAAGTTTTCTAAACATATAAGAATTCTTCCATAAATTTATTCTAAAATTTGCATTTTTTAAAGCATGTACTAGTGATCACACAGAGCATTAATGGAAAAATATTCCAGAAAACACATTGCCACATTTGACACTCAGTAGTCTGAAACTTCTTTGGTCTTCCAAGATGACTGTACAGTGATGGTCATATAGCAGCAACTCCAGAAATGCTTAAGGTTGGTGCGCAATTGACAAAGCCAAGACAAAAAAGAATTAGGCTGCTGAAATACTGCTACGTGTTCTGACAGTTAAACTCTAGGGGGAATTAGCCCTTTGACTGAACACCCAATATGCCAACAGAGTATCAGTTCTCTACGGAGGAGAAACATCTTCCTTTTTCCTAATGACTTGAGCCCCCAGGGCTATCCACAATGTAGAGATTGCTATGCCCATTTTGGAGACAAAAATGCTGAGGCTCAGAGAGGTTATATTTCTAGCTCAAAATGATATTAATGGCTGGTAATGGGGCCAAGACTCAAGAGCTAGTCAGGCCTCCAGGTCCCACACTGCTGCTCCAGAGTAACTTCCACAGGTAAAATCACCCTCTGGCCCTTTTCTCATAATCCTAAACTGGCTGATAAGGTCATTTGCACCCAACATGGACAGGATCATATCCACATTTCACTCAATTATCATGGCTCCATCTTGCTCTTTCTTTAAAGTGACCTACATTTCATAATGTGGATTTTTTTGAAGGAAGAATTCTAGACAGGGTTTTCATACACCTTGGTAGTCAGTTGCTTAGGAAGCTGTTTTTTTTTCATTAGCGGGGAAGGATGACCACACTGTTAACTGAGAGAAAGGCAGAGGAGAATATATAGTAAATCTCGAGTGCATGTGAATTTCATCCACAGGAAACATAGCAAAATAATCACAACTCAATGGGAAAAAAGGAACTCTGAGAGGATTCTGAAATAGGCTATCAAGTCATGCAAGTAAATCCAATGTCAACACCTCAGTCTGGGCTGACTGGATTTATGTGTTGGAAATCATAGTTAGTGAGGATTTAAGGCCCCTGAGGTTCTCAAGAGTTTTGGTTGTTGCTATTGTTGTTGTTTGGTTGGTCTGTGGTTTTGTTTTGTTCTGTTTTTTTTGGCAGGAGTAAGGTCTCAGGGAAGGCATGTCTTCCTTAAAGTGGGAAGCACATGGGAAACAGGTGTCTGTGTCCTGCACAGGTTTAAAAAGCACATCATTTCAAACCTTGCCCTGCATTGACAGTTTCAGCCTTTGGCACATTTCTGAGCTTTGTGTTCTAAACAAGCATCCTCTCTCATTCCATCTGACTGTCCCACAAGGCATCTCTGTCCAGCTAGGCAGGGATCCAATGATCGGATAATTCTGATGGTGTCCCCACCCTCCTAAGAGTCCCTTGGACAGTAAAGTGATCCAACCAGTCAGTCCTAAAGGAAATCAACCCTGAATATTCATTGGAAGGACTGATGCTGAAGCTGAAGCTCCAATACTTTGGCCACCTGATGTGAAGAGCCGACTCATTGGAAAAGACCCAGATGATGGGAAAATTTGAAGGCAAGAGGAGAAAGAGGTGGCAGAGGATGAGATGGTCACATAGCATCACCAACTCATTGGATATGAATTTGAGAAAACTCAGGGAGATAGTGAAGGATGGGGAAGTCTGGCATGCTGCACTCCATGGGGTGGCAAAGAGTCAGAGACAACTTAGCGACTGAACAACAAACAACAACAACCCCACCTATGACTTGGAGATGGTGCTATGACAGTCATATACCTTAACCTGTAAGTGACAGGAAACACAGACCACCCTTTGCCCCATAAAGCCCATCTTTAGGAGCACTGTGAGACCCTGCCTATCTTCTCCCAGTCCCTATTTATAATGCCTCAGCCAGTACCTGGCACACATAGTAGACATATGATAAACTGTCATTAATCTATTATGTGAGCAAGAAATAATCTTCTATGTCGTTATGTAATTGCATGGCTGGATCTATTTGAAACGAAAGTTCAGCTTCCTCAAATAAAGGTCCCCTCTTTATATCTTCAGTGCCATACTCAAGTCCTCCTGGCTAAGAAAGGAATGTTCTTGATAACTGCAAAAATGTATATCCTTTTCCTAGGTGTGGACTGTGTTCTGTCCTAAAATGAAGTTTCATGTACATGCATCCCTCAAATGCAGATACTTATGTTTAAGTCCAATACCTTTATGTTTTATGAAGGACTACATTGTAGAAGACATTGGGTGATCCACAGACTTAGTTAAACCAGAACAAAAGGGAAATGCATGAAGATACAATATTTGTGAAACACAAATTGAACAACAGTCAGAAATGGATTACCAGAATAGAAAAATCCTAGAAAGATTAAAGAAGTGTTCATTCCGGAGTTTCTTTGGGAAAACCTTGGCTAGTTAAAAAGTTGCCCTAGACTGAATTGGTCTTTAGCTTGCCTGAAACCAGATGAAGGGACTGGAAGGCTTCTCTCAGCATCAGTGTCTCCCTCTCCACCTCCTTCCATCAGTATCTCCCACGCACCAGGCAATGTGCTGTATAGTAATGATTGAGATACAACCTTTACTTTTTAAAACAAAAATCGTATAGCACATAAAAAAGATAGTCATGACAAAACATGGTTAGTGCGATGCTAGAGTAACACAGAGATAAACTATTTAGACTATGATTTAAAGGAGTCAGGTGGCTAAAACTTTGATGAGGAGAGCATTCCAAGGAGAAGGAATGGTATGGATGCAGGGTAAAGACAAAAACCAGCACAGTGCATGCAAAGAACGTGCTGCAGATCAATGCAAACAGAAGAGATAGCAAGAAGCAAAGAGTCAAGGTGAGAGATGAGCAGGAAAGGTTGGTTTACTTTCTAAGTAAGCCATCTTGACAAGCTTGAATTTCATCTGACAGTGATAGATATATTTTTGGAGAGCTTAGGCAGAGGACTGATAGAGTAGATGTGAAGTTTATGAAAATCCCTACAGCTACGGTAGGCTTGAATGCAATCGGACAGAAGGCCAGGGGACCAAGCTAGGAAGCTGGCGCAAAATCTCAGCAAAGTATAGAAACCTGAACAAGAATAGGGGTACTAAGAATGGGAAGAGACAATAGAGTCAATCATGATTCAGAATGTAAAATATTTCAGAAGGATGGGAGAGGATTTCATTATGGAGAAAAAGAACAAAGCAGCAAAAAAGCAGAACTAGAACCAAGGTTTCAGAATCTTAAGGAAATTACTGAGCAATGTTAATAATTTTAAGTTTGCCTGTGGTAGGATTAGTAGGACTCTCATGTCCAATATGTTCTCTTTTTTGACTAGCTTCTTTCATGTAATAAAATGTTTCCAAGTTTCATTCATGCTGTAGCACACATTGCTAACTTAATTCCTTTTAATTGCCAAATAATATGTCATTGGGGCTTTCCAAGTGGCTCATGGGTAAAGAATCTGCCTGCTAATGCAGAAGACGCAGGCTCAACCCCTGTTGGGAAGATCCCCTGGAGGGCATGGCTACCCTCTCCACTATTCCTGCTTGGGAAATGCCATGGACCGAGAAGCCTGGCAGGCTACAGTCCATGGGGTCACAAAGAGTCAGCCACAAAGAGACTAAAACAACAACAATGACAATATGTCATTGAAAGGATATACCACATCTTACACATTCATCAGTTGGTGGACATTTCATACACTCTATTGCTAGATATATACCCAAGAGTTATGAAAATGTGTCCACATAAAAATTTGTCCATGAATTGTACTTTTCGGCAAGTACACTACTATGAATATTCATGGACAAATTTTTATGTGGACACATTTTTATATCTCTTGGGTATATATCTAGCAGTACAATTGTTGAATTATATAACACTATATTTAACCACATGAGTAACTGCTTTCCAAAGTGTCTGTACCATTTTATATTCCCACCATCAGTGTATAAGGTGGAACACACAACCATGTATCTGATTTCTCTACATCCTTTGTTTGATTATAGCCATCTTGTGGATATGACATGGCATTCTAACTGTAATTTTGATTTACATATGCCTGATGGCTAATAATTTTGAACATTCTTCCATATGCTGTTTATTGGTTAATGAAGTTCCCTATCCTCCTGTTTCACTGGTTGTTTTCATTATGAAAGGGTATTTCATTTTTCTCAAATTTTTTTCTGTTCTCTCTCCATATGATCATGTGTTTTGTCTTTTATTCTGTTGATAAGGTATATTATATTCATTTATTTTTTTCACAAGTTTCCTGGTATAAATCCCACTTGGGCATGTTGTATTTATTTCATATGTTGCTGAATTTAATTTTTTAGTATTTTGTCGAGGATCTTTGTGTTTATATTTTGAGATAATGGTCTGTAGTTTTCTTTGCATGTGATGTCTTTATCCAGTTTTGGTGTCAGAGTATTTGTGATCTGAATGCTTTAGAAAGTATTCTCTCTTTGTTTAACTTTTAGAACAGTTTATAAAAAATTAGTATTAATTATTTTTTAAATATTTGGTAGAACTCACCAGTGAAAGTTTCTGAACCTGAGCTTTTCTTGGTAGGGTATTTTTAATTACTAATTATATCTCTTTATTTTACTTATTATGAATCTATTCAGATTGTGTATTTCTTCTTGAGTCAGTTCAGTTCAGTTCTTGAGTCAATGTTCCTAATTTTCATATTTCTAGTAATGTGTGTATTTCATCTAATTTGTTGACATATATTTGTTTCTAGTATTCCCTTGTAATCTTTTCCTTCTGTAGAGTCAGTAGTAATGCCCCCTTCATCATGTCTGATTTTGGTAGTTTGAGTTCTCTTTTTTTCTCCTAGGTCAGTCTAGCTAAAGGTTTTATTAATCTTTTGTTAATTAGTTTTGTTAATCTTTTAAAAGAGGCAATTTTTGCTTATGTTGATTTCCTTTATTTGTTTTTCTTTTCTCTATTTCATTAATTCTTGCTCCAATCTTTATTATCAAATATTTCTGTCCTTCTGTTTACTTTGGATTCATTTTTCCTCCTTGTTTTACAGTTTAGGATAGGTTATTGATTTGAAAACTTTCTTCCTTTTTAATACAAGTGATTAAAGCTATAAATTTCCCCCAAGCATTGTTTCAGTTGCATCTCATAAATTTGACATGTCTTCATTTTCATTTATCACAAAGTTTTTTGTTTTTTTTTTCTCATTTCCTTGTAATGTTTTCTTTGGCCCATTGATTATTTATGAATGTGTTGTTTAATCTCTACATATTTGTAAAGTTTCCAATTTTCTCTTATTGAGTTGTAATTCTACACTGGGTTGTAATTCTACACTGTTCTGAACAAACAACATACTTCATATGATTTCAATCCTTTTAAATGTTTTGAAGCATGTTTTACAATGTAGCTAGAGAACATTCCACATACATTGGAGAAGAATGTGCTTCATGGTTCTCTTTTAACATTCTCCAAACCCCCCCTTCACCCCCGACCCCACCACCATCTGTTGGGCTGTCTGCATCATTTAGTGTCACATCCAGTTGTTAGGCTTCACTAATTTCCTGCTGATCTATTATTTTCAATAATGCCTTGGGAGCACAAATTACTCCACAGTTTGATCCAATTAAATTCAGGTTCCTTTGCAAGAGTCGTTTTTAAAGCCTGTGTTTCAGTTTTTTCTGACTCCAGGAGGGCAGTTTTTCCCTGATACTCTGGTAAACTAGGAGAGGGAAACTTTAGCTTACTGCTGTCATAGAACTAATAACCAACTCTTAATTGCTCACCACCACAATCCCTGGGCTTCCCAAGTGGCATAGTGGGAATGAGCCTGCCAATGCAGGAGACATGGGTTCAATCCTGGGTTCAATTGCAAAGAGTCAGATGCAACTGAGCACACACACACACACAATGCCTATTGTTTTGAAGAGCACCTCTTAGGCTTAAAATTCTCCATGGTTTCAAATCAAGTGAGTTTCCTATGGTAAGCTTCACACCCCTCTATTCTTTTTGTTTGTTTTTTAAGTCTTTATTGAATTTATTAATTTATTACAATATTGCTTCTGTTTCATGTTTTGGATTCTTGGCAGCAAGACATATAGGGTCTTAGCTCCCCAGCTAAGCTGGCAGCCTACCTTTCTCTTTCAAGGAAGAGATACCACATACCTTGACTAGAATCTGAAGAGAAAGTTAGCTCCATCTTCTTGGCCACATCTGCTCAGAGTGAGCTTCCACCTGGCTTGGCTGGGTGGGACAGGGTAAGGGACAGTAAGGGAGAGGAGAGGGCCTCCCTGATGGCTCAGCAGTAAAGAATATGCCTGCCAATGCAGGAGACACCAGTTTGATCCTTGGGTTGGGAAGATCCCTGAAAAAGGAAAGGCAACCCACTCCAGGAATCTTGCCTGGAAAATTCCATGGACAGAGGAGGCTGATAGGTAGTGAAGCCTGGCGGGCTATAGTCCATGGGGTCACAAAGAGTCAGACTCAAATGAGCATGCACACGCACAATGAGAACCTCCCTCTAGTGAGAAATTCCAAGTTATTTCAGGCTACTTACAATCTTTAAAACACAATATCCATTCAAAGATGGCAACATGGCATCATGAGAACAGGGACACCATCTATTTTCTTTACCATAGTCTTCCCATATCCTAAAACACCACATGAATTGCCTGACACTTGTTAACTGCTCTCAACATTCAGTTTTTGAATGAATGATAACCTGTTACTGCCCCTTTGTTATACTGGCTTCCCTGGAGATGAAAATGATGAGAAGTATTCTTACAGTATTTTTCTGAACGTATCCTCCCAGAGACCTGGGACACGACTTGACACCTACGTCTTCAGGGACTCTATGTACCAGTAAAATGTTCTGAGTCTTCTAGCCAAGAGGTCTGGCCTCATTTTCAAAGTGATCTCCAGAAGCAAGCAGCATATTCTGGAATCTGGAACTGGCACCATAGAACAGAGTGTGGTCCCTTCAGTTTTGTAAATGAAAAGCAGCATGAGGAAGCTGACCGCCAACAAGCCGACTGAGTGTTGAAAAGAAGGCAAGTGATTCTAAATAATCGGCCCACAGATAGGCCACAGGGAGACCTTAATGCCTAGCAGTCTGGAAGATCACAGAGGATAGAGGCTTGCCCTCTTATTTGGAAATGAAAGAATCAGGTTTCTTCCCAAAGCAGAGTCCAGCCTTAAGAGGAACAGGTCTAGAAGTCCTAGAATATTCCTAAAATAGTAAGGGTTAAACGGTAGCTACTGAACCACCACCTTCCTGGAAACTAACTGTGTTCTAGATCTAAGGATTGGGTTAAGTGTCTCTCTTATGTGGGCCCCTGATGCTAACATCCACCTACTTAGTGAGCCTCACCCCAGCCTTCCTTGCAGACTCTGCCTGGCCCCCTTCCCACTCTTCCACACTGTCAGCTTCACCAAGAACTTCACCTCATCCAGATCTCTCACTTTCTGTTCCTCCCTCTCACCTGAGACTTACCCACCCCACTCCTTGTCTGACTCCACTCTGCTTTAATTCATTGGTTAATTGGTGACATCAACTAATTTGTCAATCTCCTGCTTGAGTCCCTGTTGAGATTCTGGAACTCTCTGTCTTTAACTTTTTGGGGAAGTAGCCACATCTCAGGTGTTACCCTCCTATCTTCCCCAGGTCATAAAAAAAAAGAAAAGAAAAATAAGGCAGTCCAGAAAAAAACTGGGTGGAAAAAAAAAAAAACAAAACCCAGCTCTCAGTCTCTGCCTCTTGGTATCAGCTTTGAGACACCTGGCCCAGTACAGCCTGTGCTAAGTTTCAAAGAAGAGGCAGATAACTTTGAAGATTTGATTTCACGAGGGACAAAAGATAAAAGTCTCTGTCAAGTTGTTATTAGATGCTTAATGCTATCCGTGGTGGGGTGCTGGAGGTGCCCCTCCTTCTCTGTAGACCTCTAGCAGATTGAGTTTCAGAGCTTTAATTTGAGGAAGGATTTACAGCTGTGAAGAGGTATAATATCGTTTTGATTTGGGTTGTACTAGGCTGGGGAAGCCAGATTACATTTGTATGAAACTGTATTAGAAGATATGACTGAAACCACCAAAATCAAATAAAAGGAAAATTTTTCAGAGAACCTGAAAATAGGGGTCTGTCTTTTCCTTCCAACGCCTGTGCATTGTTTCACTATGATTCTGATTTACACCAAGAGGATCCAAGCAGAAACACAGGGAGCAGATGGCAAAAATGCCTGTGCTTGTCGGATCTGTCCATTCATCAGTCTGTCATCAACCTAATCCAGAGGCAGGTTCCTCGGGGAAAGAAACAAAGCTTAATTAACCCTTAGAGAAGTGGGGAAGTTAGCAGGAGAAGAAAAAAAAAAAACCTCATGAAAAATACCTTGCTTTCATCTCCTGGGGCACTGTCTAATTCAGAGTGTCAGAGAAATCCATCAAACAGTCTCTGAAGTTTCTTTGGTCCTCAGTCCACCCACCACCGCCATATGCCACCCTGCGTGTGTGTCACACAGCATCCCCACAATAATGACTTACACGGAGACTGTGCCTTTCCTCCAGAGCAATCTTAAAACTGTTTTAAAACCTGACTCTGCTCATTTGCACAGCAAACAATAAATCACTTTGGGTACCGCAAATACCCAGTTTCCTGTAAGATGAGACATGGGAAAGAATTAGCTGTTGCTTGTAATTATTTGTCCTACACACTTACACAGAGCTGGACAGATTATCAGCATCTTCTAGTAGGATTTAGAGATAGATGTGTAGAACACCATGGGTAGGACTCCTAAATTTCGAACGACTGTGCCAAAGCTTCTGGCACAATAAGCTGAAGCTTCTAGTTTCCTTTTTCTCTAAAAAAAGAAAAAAATATTTCGTATTTCGGTATAGCCAGTTAACGGGCTTCCCCCTGGTGGCTCAGTAGTAAAGAATCTACCTGCAATGCAAGAGATGCTGGTTCGATCTCTGGGTTGGGGAGATCCCCTGGACAGCAACGTGGCAACCCACTCCAACATTCCTGCCTGCAGAATCCCATGGACAGAGGAGCCTGGTGGGCTACAGCCCATGGGGTCACAAAGAGTTGGACAGGACTGAAGCGACTGAGCACACACACACACAGCTGATTAACAAGGTTGTGATAGTTTCAGGTGCACAGTGGAGGGACTCAGCCATACATATATATGTATCCACTATACCCCAAACTCCCTTCCCATCCAGGCTGCCACATATCACTGGGCAGAGTTCCCTGTGCTATATGGTAGGTCCTTGTTGGTTATCCATTGTAAGTACAGCTGCTTCTGCTGCTGCTGCTAAGTCACTTCAGTCGTGTGACTCTGTGTGACCCCAGAGATGGCAGCCCACCAGGCTCCTCCATCCCTGGGATTCTCCAGGCAAGAATACTGGCATGAGTTGCCACTTCCTTCTCCAATGCATGCATGCATGCTAAGTTGCTTCAGTCGTGCCCAACTTTGTGCGACCCTATAGACGGCAGCCCACCAGGCTCCTCTGTCCACAGGATTCTCCAGGCAAGAACACTGGGGTGGGTTGCCATTTCCTTCTCCTGTAAGTACAGCAGTGTGTACATATGAAGCTTCTAGTTTCAACTGGAACGTCTCATGGACAGTTAGGGAGAGTTTGGGGAAGTGGGTTTGCTTCTTAATATCACAGGAGAACTGTTGGCTTGCCAAATGGGGTAAACCACAAAGACAGTCACAAGCATCTCTCAGGGGTTACCTAATTTTTAAACTCTTAGCTCATCTAAGGATGGTTATAGTAGTCACGGAGACAATAATGCATAAGGATGATCTTTCTGAACTGTGCCAGAAATTCTGATCTCTCAATTACCACCGGGGATGGAAGGAACAGTTTTTCCACAAGAAATACTTTTAGTACCTGCTTTTTACACCTGCACTTCTCTTTAGATAAAATAGAACTGTCTTAGCTCCCAAGTTGAAATGGGCCCATTTACCAGAGGGGTCAAAGTCTTTGCTTTTGTAGTCAGGGCCAACTGGATTAATTTGAACACAGGAGAGGTGTTAGAGAAAGGTGCCTCTTCTTCAAGCAGAGGGTGAAAACACAATTTCCTCAGGATCATAAAGCAGTTGCAAAGATGCAAAGTAAAATTTAGGTCCCCGCTACTGACAAAACTAATACATCCCACATCTCTCAGATTGCTCAAAAGAACTCCATCATGATGCTTTATACTATATTCTACAATAATCAAGTAGCCATAAATTCTCCCTAATTCCCACAGTTATGAACAGGATGCAGTGTTAATGTCTTTATCTTACTCTCAATTAATAAATAAACCTTAGAATGAATGTCATTTCTTAAAGTCAGTGTCATTAAGGAAAGAGTTAAAAAACAAAGTTCTCTTCCTTTTAAGAAATGATTGAAAAGATTTCCTACCTTGTCAGACAATATAATAGAGGTTCATTCTAGACCTTGAGGAAAAAACAAAAAAAGCACAATTTCTTCAGCCTTTGAGTACTAAGAAATTTATTGATAATACAGAGTCTTGAACTTGATACTGACCTCAGTCAGAAGTGGGTGCCTTGTAAGCAAAGGAAAACGGCGGAAAGAGGGAGCAGGGAAGAAGACAGAGCCATGCTACTGACATTTAGTTCTCTGGGCTTCAGTTTCCTTCTCTAGAAAATGCAAGTATAGACTAAGACAAGCCTGAAACAAAAGCCAATCCCTAATTTTAAAAATAAATGTAAAGGCCTTTAACTCATCAGCAGAAAATGTTGCTCAAAATACTCTCATAGTTTATTAACCCACACCAAGAAGGCAGCAAGTATGTGGTTAGAAACAGGGGATATAAGTAACACCACCTGATTCCACATCCCGACTGGACCACTTACTAGCTGTGTGATGTTGGGCAAATTCCCTAACCTCTCTGAGTCTCAGTCTTTCTATCTGTAAAAGAGAAATAATGACAGCTTCTATATGGCAGGACTATTTCAAGGGTTAAATCAAATGATACATATAAAGTGTTAACACAATGCTCAGTCCCCCAGAAAACACATAGTAGACATTATTAGTCTATTTTAGTAGTAATAATAATAGTTATCATTATTAGAAATAAAATTAATAACAATTCTACTTATATACAACAAAGGTGACATTTACATACTTGGAACATTTCTTACCTGATAAAATCAAGGCTCAAAACAGAGTTAATAAAAAAAAAAGCATGATGTGATGTTCTTTAGATTAATAAAAGTGCCAAATAAAGCAATCCAAACTTAGAACACTCGAGCTGTTCTGCAGTGACTCTGCTCTGCCTGCCGTCAGTTGGGAAAAGGAAACTCATGCTCCCCACATTCAGGAGGGCTGCTTGGAAATGCTAGCTGACCCCTGACAAACCTGCAGCCTCCCCAAGAACACAGTTAGGCAGCTTAATTTGAGCAAGCAGAGAGAAAGCATGAGCCCACACACAGGCGCTGCCCCATTTCCATCTGCTCGATTTAAACAGGAGCCACAGTTTGCCTCTGCAGACACCAGACCCAGGTGCCCCAGCAATTTCCAGTTCAGTAGAAAGCCCCAGAACACGCAGTCTCACAGCACACCATTTCCTCATATTTCATCAGTTTCCAGGCTTTAAACAATTTTAACCTTCCTTTCAGGTGAATGCAGAGATGGCTTCATTTTAAGTGGAAACAGAATAAGAAACTTATGCCAGCTTCATGTCCCAGGGTAGGTATCCAATTAGCAGGGTGACCCTGGCCAGCTCCTGATTCCTCTGAGCTTCTC
The DNA here is from genome assembly GCA_007570785.1 of Antilocapra americana. Classification (NCBI taxonomy): domain Eukaryota; kingdom Metazoa; phylum Chordata; class Mammalia; order Artiodactyla; family Antilocapridae; genus Antilocapra; species Antilocapra americana. Next base: position 37,174,166 of record ML660201.1, on the reverse strand, counting down.
TGTCCTCATCTATAAAATGGGCAAAAGCTGAGGAGATGTGCATTCCCCACCAATGTCTAGATACTACTGTGAATCTTCAGGACTCCATTTATTTTCTGTCCTGAAGTGAAACAGGCGGACAATCTATTCTGATATCCCCCTCCAATAATAATAATTTTTAAAAAGGTAAAAAAGAAAATTTGCCACCACATAACTTGACTAGGGGCAAAGCAACTTCAGCAGAACAGTTGGTGTCCCACAATTTATTCCTTAATAACTTCTGCTGTAATATTTCTGGGACACATCAAAGGACAATAACAGCCCGATGTTGGTAATCCTCTCACATATAAAAACTTTCATTATGGAGTGTTAAAGGCATCACTCTGTATGAGAAACAGGAATCAATAGGAATTGGCCTTTATCCCCCACTTCCTTACCCACAGAGATGGCTTTTTCTCCCCAGCGATGCACACTATTTGGCCACAGCTTCCTGTGATGGCTGGAGAAAAGCAACAAGATGAAAAGCCACTGTGATAAATGGAAAAAGGGGGAAAGAATTTCAGGAACACGTCCCTATGACAGACACAAAGAAAGGAGTCCATTCTAATTAGCCCTAAATGCTGCTCATAAACTTTGACTTTGATGTGTGTTTAAAAGTCACCAGGATCCATTTCAACTTGGTTATTTTGACGCTTTCACATGTAAAAGATTTTTTATTCAAAAAATGTTTTTAATGAGCACCCTAACAGCAGGATATTTTGGAGATACTGTGACAGACCCTAGTAAACAACACAAACTAAAAGGGTCATCAGTAGCCATTAATTTTTTTCCTATTATCTATAATCCAATTATTGGAGTCAGAAATATAACATTCCTTACAGACTTTCTTTTTTCAAATTCAGCCAAACTATAGGATTCGTTCCCTTGAAAGGGTCATTCTAGATTCTCTAAAAACCCAGAGTCAGCAGATACTTTCCCTTTACTATGAACATATAAAGGTCAGAGGCTATTCATAGCATGTCCCTAGTAAAGGTCATCAACAGACCACATCTTGCCAAAGCCAGTGGCCAATTTCTGGCCTCTCTTTACTTAGCCACTTAGCAGTATTTGACAGCAGATCACTCCCTCCTTCTTGAATCATCTTTTCTTTTAAACACACACACACACACACAACACACAACCAAACTACCCGATTCCTCCGCTCTTACCCTATTCTATTTATCAAAATTTGAAACTATCTCATTTATTTTTGTGCATGTTTGTTATCTGTCTTCTTCTCTGTGGCTAAGAAGGAAGTTCCTGATACATCATAGACACTCCATAAATATCAGATGTCCGACTGACTCCTAGTATCTCCTTGTGACAAAGAGACTAGTCAGAGAAGTAAAGTAACTTGCCTAAGGCTGCACAGTAAGCTCTTAGGCTGAGACAAGATTTGAACGCAAGGCCATGTAACACTGAGCCCAGATTCATGACCATTATACCATTGAAAAGAAGTCCCAGGTAAATGTCCAAGAGCGGAGTTAGTAAACTTTACGCTGAAGGAGTAGATAGTAAGTACTGTCAGCTTTGTGTTTGGATCCTAGAACCCCTGCAGATTCAATGACGATTTGTAGAATGAATAGATTTTGCCTCTGTCCTTGTTGGGCTGCACCCAGAGGGGCCTACAAGTCCTGTGCTTCCCCAGTTCTAAGACCAAAGAAAGAGCCTGGAGTCAGTAACAGAGACATCAGTGGTTTAATGAATAAGGGGAGCTTGCGTGTCTGAAACAAGGTCCTAGAGCAGCACCGTACCATGTACAGTGGGTGGTTGGCCAGGCATGGCAACAGTCTTTTATCCCGGGTTGCAGAGGGAGGAGATTGCCAGTTATAAGCAGAGTCCATATCAGGTTGACTCAGCACCTACCGGGGAAACCAGCAGAGGGGCACGGCCCTCACTGCCTCTTCCATAAGAACGATCACCAGCGAGGGCCTGGGGCAAGCATGCAGGGTGGTCAGTCATGTAAGTTCAGTCATGTAAGTAGCATGTGAGTGAAGCAGGCACTTGTTGAATAGAGGATATTCAAAGAGGACAGCCGCCTTGAGTGGCCTGACCATACAGTCAGCAAGATCACTGAGGGCAAAGGCCAGCTGTAGACACCCTGTGCAGCTGTGCTGTGCTGCTCAGTCACGTCCGACTCTGCAACCCCATGGACTGTAGCCTACCAGGCTCCTCTGTGCATGGAATTCTCCAGGCAAGAATACTGGAGTGCGTTGCCATTTCCTACTCTACGGGATTTTCCTCACCCAGGAATCAAACTCGTGTCTCCTGCATCTGCTGCCTTGGCCAGCAGATTCTTTACCACTGATCCACCTGGGAAGCCCACATAGGCAACTCCTGCAGCTAAAATAGTCCACTTCCCACAATAGGGAGATGATAGATTCCATCAGTTGGTATACTTACTAAAAGGAAGCTGAAGCTTGGGCAATTCCCATTTGGTTAGGAAAAAATAAAGAAGGATTGGGAATGGCAAAGGCAAACAGTTGAAAACTCTGTATTAGCCCCTTTCCAATTAAGAGGCTTTGTGTCCATGTGGAGAAAGTAAGCAGCCCGCAAAGTGAGAGAGAGGAAAATACCTGCTCTCACCTTGTTGGCTTCCCACACGCCTGCCCTGCTGAGACTGTCCTTTAGCGACTGCACAAAGAGCCAAAAAAGTGACTCCTGCACAGCTTGAGGACACTTTCAGCTGAGGACAGGAGGAGGCTTTCTCTCGGCCCTTTATACAGTCATTCACAGAAAGGGACATCCTGTGACCTTTTTCTTGCTCTGAAGTAAGTGAGAGCCAAGTGGTTTGCCGCCTCTGGGTTCTGCAGAAACTCTCCCTTTGATGGCACCATTCCGCTCCTCTGACGCCAAGTCCTCAGCAAGGGCACATCTCCATTTGCAGAAGGGGTGGTCTCCTTGGGGACCGGCTACTCACTAGGAACACTGGGCAGCACCAGAGGAAAGGAGCAGAAGGCAGAGAAGCCCCACATGCAATCCTATGAGTTATTTCAAAGAACCGCCCTTTATCAAAAGTAATTCTCTCCAGGGAAAGGTGCTTAGTTCAAAAATGTAGTGACGGCAATACGAATGGGATGCTTAGATAGAAAACGTTTCGAGGTGCCCATTTGGACAGCACCATTTTGAAGCAATCATTTTGATGATGGAACGAAACTACTTGAAATTTTAGTCCTTAACCTAGAGAAATATCTAAGTGAACAATTTTGGATCCATGATAGTAATTTATATTTGCCACTTTACTTGTTTTTCGTCTTTCTCCTTAAAGACGTGATGACACCTGTCTTGATTACCACCGCATCCCTGGTGGCCAGTAGAGTACATCGCACATAATTGTTTATTGAAAAGCTAAATGACTATTACTCATACTGCTGTGATGACTTCTATTTCTAGTACAATTGCCACTTCTGCCAAGACTAGTGCTTAGTAGGTGCATAAACTCTGTGGGAAAAAAGAAACAGCCAACTTCAGCAGCCAGTATTGCTATGTAACAACTAGTACTACCACCACCAGGGCTTCCAAGGTGGCTCAAGGTGGCCAGTGCAGGAGACGCAGGAGACGTGGGTTTGATCCCTGGGTCAGGAAGATCCCCTGGAGAAGGAGATGGCAACCTAGTCCAGTATTCTTGCCTGAAAAATCCCGCGGACAGAGGGGCCTGGGAGGTAACAGTCCATAGGTTTGCCAAGAGTCAGACACAACTGAGTGACCGAACACACATTACTGCCACCACCACACCATTACTCAAGTTGGCTCTCTGGTAAAAAGCCAGTGGGGCTAGCATTATGCAATCACCATACTCATTTTAGAGATGAGAATACAGGCACAGAGAAGTCAAGTATGTATCCTAAGACAAACATGAAGCAGGTGGTAGAACTAAAATAACGATGTGCTTATTATTACTCTTGGCCAAAAAGTGTGAGGATTGAGGAACAGACTGAGGATGAAGGAGCCTCTACTTTGGTCTTAGAGGCACTTTTTGGTCTCTTAAGCACTTCCTTTCTTTGGAAAAGAATCAGGGATCCTTGAAGGAATGGCTGATTGCAGAGCTGGGTCAGAAAATGGACACAGTGATCTAGGAAAGTTTGTCACAGGAATCTATCGAAGACTATTGAGTCATATCAAAATGACTCAAAGCCAACTTGAAAGGGCTCCCACTGGCCAAAGACAGATTAATTTCAACATCAAACAGAACAATGAATATGGTGAAATGAAACAGATCTACTTTATAAAAATCCATGAGTTCCATTTTAACGGTACTTTTTAAAATCACTGGTTACCTTTGCAAGTTGTGAGGGTACCAACTCATGATTGAGAAAATACACAGAAAGAGAGAAAACATTTTAAGCATTTTTTCTGCCTTTTCTGTATGGAACTGCACTTCAAGGTAACCAAACAGGAATTACAAATAATTCTTTATGGAGGATTTACAGCTAGTTAGAGCAGGAGGAATAAAAGAATTAAAAACTTTCCATTCTGCATCAGTTTGCAACAAAGAACAATTGGAAAATAAAGCTGAAAGTACAATTCTATTTATTATGCCATCCTAGAATATGAAATACATACAAAACCTTTGCACTGAAACCTATAAAGCATTGCAGACAGAAATTAAAGAGCAAAATAAATGGAAAGATATAGCATATTCATGGATTGAAGGATTCAATATTGTCAAAATGGCATTTCTCTCAAAAATCAATCTGAAGTTTCAATGCAATTCCAATCAAAATCCCAGTAGGACTTTTTGTAGAAATTGACAAACTGATTCTAAAATTTATTTGAAACACAAATGAACTAAAAGAGCCAAAACAGTTTTAATAAAGAACTATAGAGTTGGAGAACTCACACTACTTGATTTTAAGACTGACTATAAAGCCACACTAATCAAAACAGTGTGTTATTAATGAAAGGATACACAAATGAATCAAGGGAACAGATTGAGGAGGCCAGAAATAGACTCACATAGAAATGGTCAATTTATTTTTAACAACAATGCAAGGTAATGCAATGGGGGAATACAGTATCTTTTTGATAATACTGCTAGAACAACAGAGTACCATATTGGGTAGGGGGAAGTTGCAGAATGCTGACCTTTACTTTATACCATACATAAACATTCCATCAAAATAGACAGAGACCAAACTTTGAGGATGAATCATAGGAAAAAAAAAAACTTTGCAACCATGGACTAGAACAAGATTTCTTAGAAAGGAATGAAAGGAATAATAAGTGAAAAATTTAAATTGCTTTTTAAAAGCCACTGTCATGTAACAGAAGAAAACATCTGCAGCATACTTATCTGACGAAGGATTTTGCAGAATACATAAAGAACTCCTATAAATCAAAGAAAAAAAAAGAGGCAAAGGTGTGAAGATACTTCACAAAAGAGTTTATACAGATGGTAAATAATAACATGAAAACATGATCAACATCATCAGTTATCAGAAAACACAAATTAAAACTGAAATGAGATTAAATTAAAATTTAGAAGAGTGACCTTCCCAAGGGTTGGCAAGGATATAGAACCACTGCAAGGCTCGTAAATTGATTCTGTGAATGTAAAATGGTACAACCACTTTGAAGAAGTGTTGTGCCGTTTCTTTAACATTTTCCATGTGTTCATAATACAGAACTCAGACACTTCACTCTCCAGTATTTGTTTATCCAAGAGAAATAAAAATATGCCCACAAAAATATCTGTACTACAAGTAGTTTTATTCATAATAATCCAAATCTGTAAACAGCCCTAATGTAAACCAATGAATGAATACATAAAATGAATAAATCGACAAAATAAGGGCTGCCTATATAATAGAATGGTTGTGAGCAATAAAAAAAACTAGTAATATATGCAGTTGCACAGATAATTATCTAAATCATACTGACTGAAGGAAGCCAGATACAAAAGAATACATATCATATGACTCAATTTATTAAAAATTCTAGAAAATGAAAAAACAAATCCCTAGCGACAGAAAATAAATTAATAGTTGCCAAAAAAATTGGGAAAATCAATGCATAGTAATAGAACAGTTGCTATCTTGGAGGGCAAGTGTACAGATAATGACTGGGCAACTTCTGGGGTGCTAGAGATGTCGCTGTCTTTATCTGTGTAGTAGTTACATGAACAGTTCATTTTCTAAGCATTCATTGAGCACTTAAGTTGGGCACTTATGCTGTATTTCTGTTACTTCAATAAACAAATAAAAAGTAAATGGCTATTAGAAATTAGCAGACAATAGCCAAATGCAGTGTATGAATATGGTACAGCATGTGATCTGAAAAACTCAACTGTAAAAAATTTATAGGGAGTGGAAGAAAAGTGAACATGAACTACTTACTAGATATTAAAGAACCATCATTCACCTCATTGTGTGTGTACTATAGTTACAGCCCTTATCTGTTAAGAAACATAAGAGTACTTATAGCTGAAATGATGATGCACAAGATTCACTTTAAAGCAATGGTCCCTAACCTTTTTGGCACCAGAAACTAGCTTTGTGAAAGACAATTTTTCCACAGACGAAGGGCCTGGGAATGGTTTCAGGATGATTCCTGCGCATTCCATTTATTGTGTACTTTATTTCTATTATTATTACATCAACTCCACTTCAGATCATCAGGCATTAGATCCTGGAGGTTGGAGACCCCTGCTTTAAAGTTTTTCAGGAAAAAAAAATATATGTAGTCATTTCTACTTTTAAAAAAGTAAAAAAAAAAAAAAAAAGAATGTAAAGTGAGGGTAAAGTTCAGGGATGGGGCAGAGAGTCAGAGAATGTGTGCCGATACCTATCGTGCATATGACCAAAATCCTATTCTTCGTACTCTGAAGATCAAAACGTTCACATCAAAATGGCTGCATCAAAATGTCCTGCTTCAGAACACACAGCACAAGAAAGGTCTCAGGGGCCCAGAAACATGACAAGCAGGAACAGAATGAAATTTAAGAGAGTCCAATTAGGTTCTGAATGACAGCCAGGCAGATATCTGACGACAAACAGTGCCCTTCCTTCCTCCGGAGACGGGTCTATTCTGAGCCCAAAGTGAGGGAAGGGAGCGCATGTTATCCAAGGGATTCCACCACTGATCTTCGGGTCCCCAGCTGTCACCAACCAAGAAGCCTACCCAGGTATTAGGAGCGGGGGAATAACACAGGAAGCAGAAAACAGATCCTGATGGCATCAGTCAGAATCTCAGCAGACGGAAGTCACATTGGACTGCAACACTGAAGACAATTAAATATAGAAACGCCTTTCAGAGGTGCAGGTAGGGTCACAAGTTAGGGGTGCTGGGATACCTGGGACTACCTACCTGCAGCATGGGGGCTTCACCTCCCTTAGCCTAAAAGAGCAAAGGGAGGCAATGTGTCACCAGAGCCTCATGAGATGAGTGAGGCTGCCGCTACCACCAAGAGCTGGAGACGTGGAGGGAAAGGCAGGCTGCAGAGAGAATGCCCTCCCACCTCTTTCTCTCTTTCTGTCACCTCATCTATTTCCAGGATCTCCCAGTGACTGAAACAAACTAGAAACTGCAGTCATGACAGCCCAGGTCATACAGTCTACAGAGGTCAATCTCCTGGGTCAAAGAGGGGGGCCAGGGCAAGTTGTCTAGCAGACTAGGAGGCAGAGAATGGAGAATTCCTCCCATCGAGTAGATAAGGTCTTCAAATTTGCAAAGAGAACTTATGGCCATTTGATAAAACCTCTAATTCAGCTGGATCTACAACTTCAGATCCTTAGTTAAAATGGGAATATTTCTAAGCATTTTACAGGTGGCTTGAGAACAATAAAAGATTGTTTCACAATTATATACACAGAACATTCCATTAAGTAGCCCAGCCTGCTCTGACTTGGACTTGTAAATTAAAAACTTGTCTTCTACATAAAATACTTCCAAGTTACATGGACAGAAAAGTAGAGAAAGCTGGTTGTATTTTCCATGGAGCTTTAACCATCATTCTATTAAAGAAAAGTCAGAGTCAAGTCACTATGGATGGAAAACCAGCTCCAAGGACTGATGGGGAGGAGCATCACCTTGTGAGGCTAAGGATGGAATCCTTCTTTTGGCCAATTAGTCCCTTAAGGACTGACCTTTCCCTGCCCTCCCATGGGCAACTCCTATCACTGCTACCCTTACTCCCAGCAGCGTGGGGGACTGTTTTGGCTAGTGACGCCAATGCTGCTTCCTCCCACCGCGGGCTTTGCATCAGATGTGTCCTCTACACTTAACATGCTTCTCCCCATTCTCCTGCAAACTCCTACTTCCATCTCAACTCTCACTTCCCAAGGAAAGCTTTGCCAGCTTCCCTAACGAGCTCAAAAACGCCAAGGCACACTCCTGTAAGACTCAGACCGTTTTCCTCCTGGAAGAACTTTCACATATGTTGGTATGACTCTCTGTCTCCCTGGCTGAATCACTAGTTTCACATGGAAAGGACTGCGTGCGCCTTGATGTGCCATCATACTTTGGGGACCTCACATACTATCTGGCTCATGGGAGGCACCAATTATTGATGAATAGTGAGTCTTCAATACAAGAGTACATTCTTCCATTCAAGGAATAGTCTGAATTTTGTTTTATTCTTTTAATAATGCAATACTGTAGGGTGTTTGTTTGTTTTTTTGTCCCCAAAACTAAATTACAGGGAACTTTCAATTAGCTGATAGTGTCTAACCCACTTTTTTCTTATATCCTATATAAGAAAATAATACTTAATGAGGTTTTTTAAAAATAATGTTTAAATTATGCTTAAGATTCACATATATCCAACTTAATCTCATAGACTGTAATTTATATAACTGCTGTTTTAAAAAATTACTTATAAGTGCTCCAGAAAAAAAAATAAATAAAAATAACATATCCTGAGTCCTATTTACTAATGCAGGAAGTTAACCACACAATTCTTTAAAGATTTTCAAGAGAAACTGAAACCCAAAGGAATTTATAATTCTCAATTAATCAAGAATGAGTGGGTATATTCTGGATAAGTGAGGTTTTATTGGAACTCAAGCCCAGTTTTAAAAAAGGTCTTAAAACTTTGATTCTAATGGTAAGTAATAAATTCTTCTATGATTTCAATGCTTAAATGTCTCTTTTATGACTAATAAAATCGGTCAGATTTCCATTTTGTTTTATATTCAATTCAAAATCTATTTGTCACATGAGTCAGGAGCTACATACTCGTGTATCCTGTCTGGTACCGTATTTATCTCTGAATCCCCATAAAGTTTAGCTGAGCGGACTGCCCTTAGACATACTCAGAAAGGGTGCAGTGAATGAATGACAGGAGAGTAGAAAAGGAAGCTGACATTTGTTGAACACATTATGTGGTAGCTGCTATGCAAGGAGTTTTACATAACAATGACAAAGCTTAATAACTTTTACGTCAGGAAAATGAAAGTCCAGTGGCTCAGTCATGTCTGACTCTTTGCAACCCCATGGGCTATACAATCCATGGAATTCTCCAGGCCAGATTACTGGAGTGGGTAGCCTTTCCCTTCTCCAGGGGATCTTCCCAACCCAGGGATCGAACCCAGGTCTCCCACATTGCAAGTGGATTCTTTACCAGTTGAGCCACAAGGGAAGCCCAAGAATACTAGAGTGGGTGCTACGCTAATGCAGACTCTATACATGATCTCATGTGATAAGGTACGTTGCCCACCTTAAGGAGAGTAAGTAGTTTGTTGAAGGCTACACAGCCAGAGCTGGGATTTGTTTCCAAGCTTTTAGCAGTTGTCGTTCTGCCTCCTCTTCCTGATCTATCTCATTTTAATCTTGATGATCCAAGAAGCAGGAAGACAGTGCTCAAAAATTTCATCTTCAGACGTGAAACTTTTACTATAAATGAAATGTTAAGGAGAGCTCAGTATCAAGCAGAATGAAAAAGAGCAGCTCTTAGCTTACCAGGGGGTGATGAACCTAGAATGCCACGCAGCCTCTCCCAGTTCTGACACTGCTTTTGAATAAGTTCTGGCGATCTCTGCAGCAAAATTTGGTAAGCATTATAAATTAAGAAATTAGACTTGAAATACCAAGATTTCCCAAGGTTAATCATCTAATAGATCATGGAGCACTAACTTAAACTTTGTTAACTTGACTCCAATGTTTACTCACACATGTGGACAGATAGATATTGCATAACAGTGATTTTAAAACATTTAAAACTAACCCCAAGTTCTCCTTGTATTTGGACAATTTTCACACAAAGAAAGATTTGGAAGCTTACACATTGTTTCCAAGTTACTCAAAATAAACTACACCAGAAGATATTATTTATTTGTTAAATGAATGATAAAGTGGCAAACACTTGGCAAAACCTCCTGACTGTACCAAGTAAATCCTAAATCTAGGATCACAAATGCAAAAAAGGTGTTTTGATGAAACCAAGCTACTTGTATTCTTTCCATACACATGCTATGCATACATAACCTTGCAGTCAGGCTTTTTTTTTTTAAAAAAAAAAGAAAAAAATATATATATACACATACATGACCATATTTTCCCACTACCTTTCCCAAGTAGTGCCCAGTACTAGCACAACTTTGGAGAAGGCAATGGCAGCCCACTCCAGTACTCTTGCCTGGAAAACCCCATGGACGGAGCAGCCTGGTGGGCTGCAGTCCATGGGGTCGTGAAGAGTTGGACACTATGGAGCGACTTCACTTTCACTTTTCACTTTCATGCACTGGAGGAGGAAATGGCAACCCACTCCAGTGTTCCTGCCTGGAGAATCCCAGGGACGGGGGAGCCTGGTGGGCTGCCGTCTATGGGGTTGCACAGAGTCGGACACGCCTGAAGCGACTCAGCAGCAGCAGCAGCAGCAGGACAACTTTGGGTTACAAACACAGTGTGAATATAGAAAGTAGAAGCTTCAAAACCACCTACTAGTCAAACTGCTCTCCTTGCCCCTGTCTCTCCGCTTCCCAGCCTGTCTCTGCTTCACTCTGAAACCTGCAGTGGGGTGATGACCATGGTGTTTTTCTCCTTCTCCTCCACATCCCCCTTGCTGTTCCCTCACTTCACTGTCTATTATTCGGATTCTCCCAAGGTTGAAGAAATTAGAGGACAGGGGAGCTCTTCCTTGTGCAGCTTCTGTTACAAGCTGGCTTTGCCCTCTCTGGGTCTCTTCTGTGTGGGTATCCGAGAATCATGTCTATATCTGGCAGATAATGAGAGCTCATGTTGAACTCTCCTGAGGGAATTTCCATGGACTCTGCAAAGGTTTCCCAGAGGTTCTAGGTTGTTGTGACCCTCTTCCTGTGGAGGAATCTGCCTTGGATCTATCCTATCAGTATACCTGTCAGGATACCTAGCAGTATCCTATCCTTCCATTACCATAATGAACTAGACTCAAAATAATTTCTCCTTGGCTCTCTCCTCTGCAGAGTACATATCTGGTCCCTAGGAAACCCATATCTCATGCCCTGAACAAAAACTGGGAAAGCAGGCTAGTTCCCACACAATTGGCCAACCTGTCTTTGCCTTGCCTTTTGGATTTCCCAGGGTGAGTCAGACCCCAGTGTGTGGACCAATCTAAATTCCTCAGGCTTGATTCAGACATTGGAATCAATGATATCTGACTATGTGACTATGTGACTGTGTGACTATATATCATAGTCACCAATCAATGTGACTATGATATATACATAGTCACAATTTCAACTAATTAAGGGAGATATAAAAGCCCTGGCAATCCCTAATTCAATAATAATCGTCAGCTCTACTGATCATTGCTGATTTGGGTGATCACCATCATTATAAAAGATTTTATAACCAAAAGCATACCTTGAGAATTTTCCATTTCATACATTCTCAGATTAGAAAAAATAAAATCTATTTAAAATATGCAGGCTTAAACTAACATTGCAAAATATTACTTATACATTAAATTACTCTCAAATTACTAGCCTTTGGTGACATCCCTGATAGTGAGCGCCCAGGGCTTCCCTTGGTGGCTCAGATGGTAAACGGTCTGCCTGCAACGTGGGAGACCTGGGTTTGATCCCTGGGTTGGGAAGATCCTTTGTAGGAGGAAGTGGCAACCCACTTTAGTACTCTTGCCTGGAAATTCCCATGGGCGGATGACCCCTAGTAGGCTACAGTCCATGGGGTCGCAAAGAGTTGGACGCAACTGAGTGACTTCACTTTCTTTACATTTTTCAACTTTCACAAAAGCCCAGATGGTCAGAAAGAGCTTTACCAAATTTGGATCAAATTTTTAATAGAATGATTTTTAAACATTTTTAAACAGTCAGAGTTACATTCTAAAAAGCTACTTAACAGTATTTGCAGCTAAGACAATACGCAATTACCAGAAAAATCTAGTGAAGTCCTAGTTCTTATATCCTAAGGTAAGAAAAAGTGTGGGAAAACAATGTAAAAAATTATATATATATATATATATATATATATATATATATATAAATCACAGAGTGAAAATGTAATATTAAATCTAGTTTGTCCATGTCCATCTGAAAGCATTCTGTAAACTGCCTAAGTTTAAAAATAATAATTCTCTAGTACACAGTTAAGTCAGATGTCTAACCATCATCCTTTATCTTGGGCTGCAGAAAAATAAACTTTAGATCTATTCACAATAAAATATAAGGTACTTCCAGACTCAATCCCTTTTAAGAGTTTTTCCTTCTATATACGCTCAAAGATCTACAACAACTAGATTAATGAGCCAAAACGTACACTTTAAAAGATTCTCTAAGAGGATTTTATAAAAAGTAGAATTTGATTATGTTTTAGGAGAGGAAATTTCTTTAACCTAGAGGGAGTCAGCAAATGTGAAATCACAAAAAAATTCAGATTTTTGAAAGGAAAAAACCTCACCAATGATCTGAGAAGGAGAAGGGGTGAAATTACTTAATTACTCAGAGTAATGAAAGCGAGAGGGTAAAGATGGGGGACAAACACATAAGATGACTGTTTCACTCATCTCACTTGGCCTTGATTTAAGTCAGAACACTTTCTGCCCCATATTACTCCAAACAATTTACCAAAAAGGAAAATATCCTTTCTAAGTAACCCAAAGCACAAGTAGCAAAAACTGCAATGTTATCATACAGCAATTATGATGCTCTAGTTTATGTTTTAAATAGCTCAGAATTGCACATGCTCACGAAGTGGTCCAGGGTACAGCAGGAGCTCTTCATTTTAATGCGACACTGATTTTCCCAGCAGTTTTCCTCTGCCACCTCATATCTTTCTTTCATAACCTTACGTGGTCTTCCATAGAAATTTCCCTTTAACCATGAACACTGAGGAAAACAAACCCCCCATATCCGTGGAAAGGCATGTGAAAGAGTCCAGTATCTTTACTTTCTGCAGAACAAGGCAAAAAATATTTCTCTCAGGGTCACCATCCAATTGAGCTGAGTGTTCTAGGATTGATACTCTGCAGCAGGTAATTTAATTTGTTTTTAGGAAGGATGAGAATTAAAAGCAACACAAAGTGTAATAATGAATCAGAGGCTAGAATTTTCTCCAAAGTTAGAAACTTTAAATATAGACTCCTTAAATTAGGAAGGGCCTCAACACTGAGGAAATCATTTTGCAGAGGGAAGTGAGAGAAATCGGAAGTGATCTGTCTACAGCCTACTAGAAGAAATGATTCTCTTGCCCCAGTGGAGGGTTCTTTCCACGACCATGCTTTTTCCTTTGCCCTTTCCTTCTGCTTCCTAATTTCTCTGACAAATACTCAAAGTGTCATTTAAATTAGTCCCCTACTCAAAATAACAAGGACTTGCCAAAGGAAGGCAAAGTTTGAGATACAGATTCTAATTAACTACCTCTGATTTCTGGATAACTCAAGTCTTTCAGAAATTGACTCCAGCAGCATGTGTTATTTATTTATATGCAACCCTTTTTCTATAAACAACATGATATGTTTGCAGAAATATATAAAATGCAACCAGCTAAAAATAAATACAATGGGGAAATTTTCACAAAGCGGGGGGAAAGAATAGGATAAAGCTAGCCTACTAAAAGCACCAACAGTAGGATCTCGTGGAAAGGACAAGTATTGATATTCCAAAAGAAATCTCCTGGAGAAACTGTCTTACATCAAGAAAGCAACTTATATAACTGGTGGCTTATAGCAAATATCATAAGCAGTGCAACAATAGTGACATATCAGAGGGACTTCCCTGGCGGTCCAATGGTTAGGACTCCTCCCTTTCAATGCACAGGGGTGTGGGTTCAATCCCTAGCTGGGGAGCTAAGATCCTACATGCCTCATGGCCAAAAGACCAAAACATAAAACACAAGCAATATTGTAACAAATTCAATAAAGACTTAAAAAAAATAATGACCCACCAGAAATAAGTTATGGGTTGAAATGAAATGTTAATAAGAGTTTGTGAGTAGGGATGAGGCACAGATTTGTCTTTTAATGTCTTAATATGCAGGTTTTGGATTTCTGAAGTAGGTCATTCCTGAGCCTTGCAAGGTTAGAAAGAAAAAAAAAACTGAAATGAGAAGAAAGAGGAGAAAGTTACAGAGGAGGGGGAGACAGAGGAAATAACGTCAGGTTGATGTCAACCTAGGCATCATTTGTTAAAGAACCAAAAATAATTTATCACATAATTGGAGGCTCAAATTCATACATCACCTGAACTGAGTTGCACTTTCGCTATGTTATAATGCAATATAGTGTAAATCAATTGGCTCAGAATTTAAAATTAGAGTCCAATTACCTGTGTGAGGGAATCATAAATCCAACTTGCATTTTTCTAACAGGGTTAACAACTCATGATGCCCGCTTAAACTCGGAAAAATCAATTTTCTGAGCTTAAGAGCAATTGTGTGTTGGTATTTTTTTCACCCTGGTCTATAGCCCCAGATTGAAAGGCTGAGGGTAACGAATATAGAGATTGGGGGAGAGTCAGAGTCTAGAGTAAAGAAAACAAACACAGAGCATTGAGTATGTTCAAAACACCAACCGCACGCGGGAAAAACAGGAGTAGGGGCACTTACGTGTAACAGGCAATCAGAACCTGGACACCCGCTATTCAGTGAAGGAGTAAAGGCAAAACACTCCTACTGTTTCTCCAGTTCAGCAAAACTTTCCCTACGGATAGAGAGGAAGATGGAATACTAAGTAAGGGCAGAGCGTGCACTCCTGCTAAGAGCATACCAGAACCAGGCCTGCCCGACTGAGGTCACACTTGCAGGAAACCCAGCGAGGCCCCTCCCAGCGGGGTTTCTTGGCCTGTTCTTCTACTGAAACATGTGAGGGAACACTGTGTGGAGAGCAGAGGGCACTGGAAGAAAGCTGCAGCGATGGAGGCAGAAGCGTCCGGAGGAACAGCCTTCACGGAGGACAGTTCGGCACAGCCAGTGTCTGTTCATATACCCTACGTGCCCACCACGATATCACACGTGCATCCACATTCTGACAACGCGATTCCATCTCCATGAAATTCTGCTTGAGAAACAACTGAACCCGGTTGCACACACACACAACAAGGTTCCTCATTGCAGTGTGGCTTCTAAGAGGTTGAAAACACACTAAAAATGCATCAGGGGGAATGACTTACATAAATTTAAGCAATTTAATGATGTATGTAAATGTAAGCATTTCACCCTACAGGGCCATACTATGGCAGAAATGCAGATGATGATGTAAAATTCTATGGACATGGCATATTGTAAAACAAAATGACAAAAGGGTGTTACTCTTTTGAATGCTGTGTATGTGTGCACAAGTGAAGCAGACAGGCTGAGAGAAAATACCTTCACATGTTAGTTAAGGTCATTACTGTGTAGTGGAATGCTAACTCATATTTATTTTTCAAAAAACTTCGGTGGTGTTGCATTTTTGAGTCTTAATTTTACAAAAATGGCAGGTATTCCTTTCAGAATCTGAAAAAAAAACAATACTATGGCAGTTTCTATTTTTGGATTTTTTTTTTTTTTAATAAGGAGGACAAGAGGAAAAGTACCAGTATATAGAAAAGGCAAAGGCCCACATGGACCATGAGGCTTTCCCTGAACAAAGCACAAGCACTGGTCCCAAAATAATTTCTGTTTTTACACAAAATTCCACTGACTATACATACAATTGAGGAGGGGAAACAAATGCACCAGAACAAATCATCTGTCAACCTTACCTTTGTATTCTGTGGGTAAAAATACCCCAGTCCGTACTAAGCTTCTGAGAGCAAAGGATGTCCCTCCAAAATACAGCTAGAAATCTCGGCAACTGTGCCTTTCACAGCAGGCTTATTAGTGTCTCTGTTTTTCTCGTTTTTCAAATGGACATGCAAATCTATTACTTCACAAAGCCAAAGTGCTCTTTTTAAAGCACAGAAAATAGCAAAGTAGCATACCAGTAGAACGCATGCTTCTCACTGAGTCATTTCTGTATTTTAGTTTCATCTGCTCTATGCCAGGGTAAGGTATTTGCAAACTCAGAGCAAAAGAATTGTAAGGACCTTTGAGACCATCCAATGCAATGCACTCATATTTCACAAGAGAAAACTCAGAACAGTCACCAAGTGAGTCACTCAGGACTAAAACTGAGGGCCGGCCTCACAGTCTACTGCTAATCACTTCATCTCTAATTCCAGTCAAAGATACATCCACATTTCCCCTTTCTAGAGAATCTGAGTATTTCTGTAGCTAATGTTGACATAAATCAGACTTTGTGAGACAGAGAAACAGAGAGAAAAGCAGCAAACCTAACATAATCTACCAGCTAGCTCTTCCAGATATACCTGAGAGATAGTTTCAATAATGGAAAACACTTCATACACTGCTTTATACAATCCACTCTTGATTCTGTGATAGAAAAAGGTAAAGAGTCTACATGGAAAAGCCATGTGGGTCATTTGGTGACATTTTTAAACGGTTTACTTTCAGACACACACGATTTCAAATGTGTTTCCTTTTTCTCCTGTCAAACCCAAGCATATTCAGTATAAAACACCTGGAAAATACAACAAAACATTAATGAGTAGAGAAAGAAAATATATCACACTATTCTACCAACAAAAGACACAGTTAAAATTTCAGCACAGTTCCTTCTTGTTTTATTTTTTTCTTTTCCAATGGTTGATACTTTAATATAGATGTCATTTCTAGATTTCCTTTTCACCTAAATTACATCTAAGCATTCAAATAGTTGAGTAACAGCTATTTGTAGACATCCTTTTAATGTATGGACTCTATTCTATGGTATAGATGTGCCAATTTTCACATTTTTTTCTGTATGTTATGTCATTTAGGGTTTTGCTGTTATACATAATGTTATAATGAACATTTTGACAAATAAACCTCCATCTTAACCCTTGATTATTTTCTTAATTTTAATTCCTAAAGTGCGGAATCAGTAGGTTAAGTATTGTAAACATTTTAAAGTACCTGAAAGTTGGTACCAAATTTTCTTGTTTGTACCAAACGTATATAAAAGTATTCATCTTATCGTGCTTACCCAATAATTATCATATTTTTAAATCACTGTTAATCTTACCCTAGTTTAATTTAAATCTGTCATTGTATAGCATCATATATTTGTTACAAATTGTGTTTCTCATTTGGAACATCTACTCTTGAGGTCTTTGCCCATTTATCTATTGAGTAAGAAGGGAAACATTTTTATTGAAGACATCCAACTGTTTTCTTTAATAAACAAAATACAATTTTTAAGCATGTTAATAGCCTTTCTGAATTCACTAAAGCCTAACAAAACAAAACTCCTTGCAAGATCAGTTAAGAGACATAGAGAAAATAGCAGAACACATTTTTTTCCCCATAAGTAAGTGATATGTTTGTGCAACTTTCTGTGACTGCTGATCCCAAGCGTCAGATTAACAAACTCTTGAAAATAAAATGAAAAGCTGGAGGATGTGGCATACAAAAAATCACACTCTCTTTTTTAAAAGAATGTGCTCTGGTTCACACTGTTGGATTAATAAAATCCATTTTACTGCCTTTCTCACCCAAAGTTATTTCTAAATGATACTAAATGAGCACCGAACTGTTAACCCACGACCACAAAGAGAATGAGAAGAAGCCGTTAGAAGGTGAGTGATTTCAATAAAAGTCTGTTGACTTAGAAGCCACAGCAAAGGAAACCACAACCTAAAAAGTGGTTTCGGCAAAGGAGAGAGCATATAGCCTGATGCTACCCCAGAAAAACTCAATTCTCAGAAATAGTGAATAAACCAGAGAGTGGAAGAGCTGAAAAGAGGGTTACTACTTACAAGTCGGTATATATAACATAGAATCCTGGCCCTCCTGGCTCTCAAGGTGGATCGACCTAAATCCACCACTAGGTTCAAGGCAGGAAAAATGCGTCTTGGCCATTATTAGGCTATTATCATGGGTGCTAAAACCTCACTCTGGCAAGTCAAGATCCTCCCCACCCAATTCCCATGCACACACTCTAAACTTTGACCCTTTAAGCATGCCATTTACAAGACCCATCCACCTTCTGAGGGTTTGCAAACAGCCCTTATATTTCCTTTTTCTTTTACATCTAACTACAGATCACCAGAAATCTAACATGCCAAGGAAGGCCAGCATAGAAAATAAAATTAACAAGCAAGATAGCAGAAAACATGACCCCATGGAAATATGACAGTTTAGGGGAAAAAGATACAAATTTATAAAAGAAAATCAGGGACTTCCCTAGTGGTCCGGTGGTTAAGAATTGAACTAGGATTCATACCTTGTCAGTGAACCAAGATCCTACGTGAGGTGGAGCAACTAAGCCCGGGGGGTACAGCTACTAAGCCTGCGCGCTCCAGAGCTGGTGTGCCAAAAACTAAAGTCCTTGCTGGCTGTAAGAAAAGATCCCACATGTACAAAGAAAAATCCACTGTGACAACTAAGATCCAGCACAACCTAAATAAATAAATATTTTTTTAAATAATAATCATTTTAAAATAAATATTTTTTAAAATAATGAAATCAGTTAATATATTTTTTAAAAATTAATAGAATAAATAAATTAGAAAATCAATTTAATATCCTCAAGAATCACTTGAGGAGATTTGGTAACTGTGAAATAAAACCGGTTATATTTAAAAGGAATAATCAGATAAAAAGAAGGATCCCTCGGGAATTATGTGCTCGTGCTTAGTGGCTCAGTTGCGTCCAACTCTTTGCACCCCTTGAAATGTAGCCCACCAGGCTCCTCTGTCCATGGGATTTTTCAGGTAAGAATACTGGAATAAATCGCCACTTTCTTCCTCCTGGGGATCTTTCCAACTCAGAGATTGAACCCATGTCTCCTATTTCTCTTGCATTGCAGGCAGACTCTTTACCCGATGAGCCATGATTACCTAAGCAAAAATATTCAATAGACAGCTTAATGACAAACTTAGAGAAATCTCCTAGAATACGTATTAAATGTACAATATGTGAGATAAAATAAGATATATAGATGATTGATCCATGAGATCTAGATGTAGACTAATAGAAGTTTCAGAATGAGAAAAAAACTGGAGGGCAAAAAATTACAGAAAATTTCCCTGAGCTAATGGGAGGCATGAATCTTTGAAATACAGGAATCAAGTCAATGTCAAGGAGAATGAATTGAAAAGTGTTAGAAAACTGAGGTTAAAGAGAAATTCCTAATAGACTCCTAAAAATACCCCCACTCCTCCCAGAAAAGGTAGGCTATAGAAAAGGAAGTCTTAGGGGTAAAGAATCTGCCTGCCAATGCAGGAGACAGAAGAGACGCAGGTTCCATTCCTGGGTCAGTTAGATCTTCCAGAGTAGGAAATGCCCACTCACACCAGTATTCTTGTCTGGAAAATTCCATGGACAGAGGAGCCTGGCAGGCTGCAGTCCATAGGGTCACAAAGAGTGGGATAAGACTGAGCACTCACACTCTCCTGCATAAACGGAGTATAACCTTTAAAAGCTGTGAATCACTATACTGTACACCTGTAACACATAATATGGCATATCAACTATACTTCAATTTAAAAATACATAAATTTTAAAAATTAAAAGTTTTTAAAAGTTGGAAGAGCAACGGAAGTTGCAAATAATGTCCTGTTATTAGTGAGAAAATGTGAAAAGGTGATAAATAAATTTTCTTTCTTAGAAGAAAATCAGTATATAGCATGTGAAATTGATAAAACATTAATTAGAAATATGGAAATAAAACCAGGAATGGATTACAGAGGGTGTTCAGTGGTAAAGAATCTGCCTACAATGCAGGAGACCTGGGTTTGATCCTTGGGTCAGGAAGATTTCTTGCAGAAGGGACTGGCTCCCCACTCCAGTATTTTTGCCTGGAGAATCCCATGGACAGAGGAGCCTGGTGGGCTAGAATCCACGGAGTCGAAAAGAGTCAGACACAACTAAGTGACTATCACGTTCACTTGCATTTAGGAAGGGCAATAAGAAGGGGAAGGGTAGCATTAGAAACTGTCCATTTTCATTATAAGTGTTTCTGAACTATTTGATTTGTAAACTATGTGCTGGTTGTTGCTTTCATAAAAGCAAAACAAAAAAGAAAGTCATAAAAGGAGCAAGTGCACCATGTCAAGCTCTTTTACTAGAAACAAAAATAAATAATTGAACCTGGATGAAACTGTTGCTTTTGAGTGTCTGGACAACTCTGGAGAAACACTGAGTTTTGTATAACTGGATTTATTTACAAGAAGAGAGCAAAGGCTGAGCACGGAGATGAGACATAACATTTTTTTTCCAACAGAACAACTGAGCATTCATTTGGACTTCATGACAGGATGACACTCTGAGGTTGGGAGAGTAAGCACATCTTCTTCATTCTCAAATCGAAGATTTTCCAAGAGAGATCCTTCTCTCCATACTGGACTGTCCCTGCACACAACCCCTCTCCCCTTACCCTACAGACCCCACTATGATCTTAAATAAAGATGAAAACTGAACAAAAACTTCCCTAGTACAATTGCATCTTCTCTAATTTTCTCAAGATTGCTGCCTCCTGGCTGTTTCATATTAATATCCCCAAAATGTATAGCAAGTACATATTTTAATACCTAGCTAGGTACATTTCCCAGAATGTGTTTTTAAATAGGCTGGTTGTGGGAAGGCTGGCAAGATACTAGTGATTCGATGTTGGGGTTACCATGCCCATCTGTCTTGAAGGCCTGGCATCACATTATTCAGAAAAGCCTGGGTAACATTACTGCATCCTGTGTTCACAGAGACGGTTGGTTCTGAGTTCAATTACAATCGCTAGCAGTTTAAATGAGAGCTGCTGTGCTATAATCTAAAATAAATTGCTTTTCTCAAGAAGCCATGTAAGCCTTTGCACTGCAACTTAGCAGAGCTGCTGGTTTTATCTCATCTGAAATTCAAGCAGGGTACAAAAGCTGGGCCTCTGAACTCCTGTTTTTACCTTGAGTGGAATTCTTCTACATTCCAGGGTATTCTTCTCTCCGAAACTTCTACCCTGGAGCTAGATTTATGGGAAAGCAATGTTTCCATTTTTTATGCAAGTCATCATTTTGTTTTTGTTTTTCTATTTAAATCTCACACTTTGCCTGGGCTCTTTAAGAACTGTACTACTGGGGGCAAGATTTGTTCTTCCCATTTTGGTGGCTGGAAAGTTTATCTGCCACTATGGGCAAAGACAAGTGTGGAAACATCATCCCTCAAATGAACGCAGGTAACTCTCTGTGCATGCATGCTAAGTCACCTCAAGCCATGTCTGACTCTTTGTGATTCTATGGACTGTAGCCCTCTAGGCTCCTCTGTCCATGAGATTCTCTAGGCAAGAATACTCTAGTGAGTTGCCATGCCCTCCCCCAGGGGATCTTCCCAACCCAGGGATTGAACCCGTATCTCTTATGTCTCCTGTATTGGCAGGTGGATTCTTTACCACTAGCACCATCTGCGAAGCCCAGGCACTTTGTCCAAATATATCCCCTTCCCTTCTCTTCATGGGAAAAGGAAAGAAACAGCCAGTGCTCAGAACGTGATGTAGAAATTCTGCCTTTTCCCACTCTCACTTACCCGTGAGTTTTGCCCCAAAGCCCACGGACTCAAGCTCACCAGCATTCCCCCTGAGCACATTCGGACCAGTGCCTCTGAAGGGATTCACGGCTGTCTCAGCATGCCTCTGGCAGGGATGACTTCTGAACCCTCAGATGCCTTTCCACAAAGGCAATTAGAACAGTTCCCAGTGTTCACCACGTTCTTTCAGATTTAACAAGGCAACATAATTAACGCTGTTGTTTTTCTGCCAGTCAACAAGAGAAAATTGCCCTTCCAAGAGATGTTTTTCATGTTTGCAAAAATAATCCATTAATATGTTTCCCTTTCAGATGTTTTTCTTCTGCTGAGATTGAAAGAACTTCGTTTGGGGTGTGCTACATGGTGTGTGCTCAGCAGCTTTTCTCTGAAAGGGGAAACTTCTTTATGTCCATCAAAAAGAACAAGCAGGACAAAAAGCAAAAAAGATGAACACTTGAGACCAGAGTGAAACAGAACCACTGTGAAGGCAAGGAAGAGCTATTTCTATCCCATGCAGGGAGCCATGCCAAGGGGGAAGTGGAATGTCCCTCATGTGAATCCCACAGTTCTGCTGTATGAATTCTTCGAGCTTTGATAACCAGAGATTTAAGTATATTAGCTCTCCACCAGGATCCTTATAGGGGAACTAGGCGATGGTATGTGTGGTGAGCAGGGTAGGAGGAAGATGTTTCAATGCCCCGGTAATTAAGGGCAATACTCATATCTGGAGGACATTCTAAATGTCTCCAAAAGTTCCACAGTGTGTTTTCTCCACACAGTATGGAACAGAACTGCCTAGAATGCCAATGGATCCCCTTTGAAAACTCTGACTGCAGTCAAGAAGGCAAGATGAGCTGACTGCCTGGGTCCTATGTTTTCTCATTTTGCAAACCCTAGGCTCCTGGCAGATAATCAGTAACTGACAGAATCAAGTAGTAGTTTAAAGAAGGTAAGTCACTTATTAATTCAACAAATATGTATTAAATTCCTGCTGTTTACAGCATAATTAATACAATACATAGACCATAATTGGCCCTCTAATGAAGCTCAAACTGTCAGTTTCTCCGTAAAGGCCTTCCTCATGACCTCAACGAAAACTAATCTCTAGGTAAAGAGAGAAAATAACTTATTAGGGTTGTGGATGCTGGAACCAAAAATTCTTAGGTTCTAATCCAGTTTCTGCCACTGACTAGGCTTGTGACTTTGGACTAGTTGCTTAATCTGTGTCTTGGTTTCTTGGAAAGTGGGAATAATATTGCTGCGTGGGGACGAAATGGAGTTAATAATGATATAAAGTCATTAGAACTGTACCTGACACATAGTGAGTGCTCAAAATTATATGTATTCTTACATATAATTTCAAAAAATTTTATAGACATAATTTTAATGGAAAAATGATTGAGATAATTGCAGATTATATGCAGTTGTAAAAAATAAACCAGATCCTGTGTATATTTTATCCAGTTTCCTCCAGTGGCAATACTTTGCAAAACCATAGTATAATAGCACAACCAGGATATTGACATTAACACAATACACCAATCTTATTTAGAATTCTCCAAATTCCAGTTTTACTTGTACTCATTTCATTGTGTGTGTCTGTATATGTATCAAGTTCAAAACAATTTTATAACCTGTGTAGGTTTGTGAATCCACCACCACAGTCAAGATATTGAGCAGATCTAACACCACACAAGGATCCTTCATCTTGTGCTTCTTTTACCTTACCCACCTTTCCACTTCCCCTACCTCAGCTCCATCCCTAAGCCCTGCAATCCCTAGCCTGTCCTCCATTTCTAAAACTTTGTAATTTAAGCATGTCACTTAAATGGAATCATAAGGTATATAATTTCATCACTTATATGTCAAATCTAAAATATGATTCAAATGGACTTATTTACAAAACAGAAACAGACTCACAGACATAGAAAACAAACTTACGGTTACTAAAGGGGAAATCAGGGAGGAATAAATTAAAAATTTGGAATTAGCAGATACAAAGTACTATATATAAAAACAGATAAAAAAAGAGGCCCTACTGTATGGAATAGGAAACTATATTCAATATCTTGTAACAACCTATAAATGAAAAAGAATATATATATATATACATATGTATATCTGAAACACCTTGCTATATATCAGAAACACAACTGTAAATTAACTATACTTCAATTTTTAAAAATTGAAAAACAAAGAAACCCTAAGACTAAAATACATAATTTATTGGGAATGGCATTTTTCACTCAACACAACTCACTGGAGAATCACCCACGTTATTGACTGTATCAGTAGCTCATTCCTTTTGATTGCTGAGTAGAATTCCATGGGTATCACAGTTTATTTAACCACTCATCTGTTAGAAACATCTGGGTTACTTCCAGATTTTGGCTATTATGAATGAAGCTGTTATGAACATTTATGTAACAAGTTTTTATGTGAACATGAATTTTCATTTCTCTGAAATCAATGCTCAAGAGTGCAATTGCTGGGTCATATGGTAGTTGTATGTTTAGTTTTGTAAGAAACTGCCAGATTGTTTCCCAGAGTGGCTGTGCCATTTTATATCCCTGCTAACAATGTATGAGTGAATAGTTTCTCTGCATCCTCACCAATATTTGGTGTTGTCATTATTTTTTATTTTAGCTATTCTGACAGATGTGAAGCTATAGCTCATTATGGTTTTAATTTGTGTTTCTCTGATGGCTAGTGATGTGGAGTATTTTGCAGTGGGCTTATTTTCCATCTGCACATCTTCCTCAGTGAAATGTCTATTCATATTTTATGCCCACTTTCTAATTAATTGCTTGCTTTTTTATTTTTGAGTTTTAGAAGTTCTTTACATATTCTAGATACTATTCCTTTGTGGGATATGTGGTTTGCAAATATTTTCTTCCAACTTAGAGACTGTCTTACAGATTCTCTTCACATGCCTGTCACAGAGAAAAAGTTTTAGTTTTGTTGAGGTCCAATCTATCTATTGTTCCTTTTATGGATTTATGCTTTTGT
Source organism: Antilocapra americana (assembly GCA_007570785.1). NCBI lineage: Eukaryota > Metazoa > Chordata > Mammalia > Artiodactyla > Antilocapridae > Antilocapra > Antilocapra americana. The sequence goes on along the minus strand of ML660201.1, from coordinate 37,149,179 downwards.
TGTGAAGTCTATGAATTCTATGCCTGGACGGAGATCCCAAGATCTCGACTTAGATCTCTTACGTGTATTTGTCTAATTCTTTTGTAATTTTACCCTGTACATTTTAAGTCTGTAATCCATCTGAGTTAGTTTCTGTATAAGGTACAAAGTTTAGATCAATGTTTTTGTTTGTTTTTTGCCAATGGGTGTCTAATGGTCCACATCATTTGTTTTTAAAAGCCTGTGTTTCCTCCATTGAGTTGCCTTTGCACCTTTGCCAAAAATCATTTGAGCATGTGTGACGATCTATTTCTGGAACCTCCATTGTGTTCCATTCTGTCCTCTACCAGTATCTTATTGGCTTCATTACTATGGCTATATAGGCAGCTTTAATATTGGATAGAGTGATTCCGCCTACGTTATTATTCTATGCCATGATATAGCTCAGTTGGTAAAGAATCTTCCTGCAGTGCAGGAAACCCTCATTGGATTCCTGGGTCAGGAAGATCCCCTGGAGAAGGGATAGGCTACCCATTCCAGTATTCTTGGGCTTCCCTTGTGGTTCAGTTGATAAAGAATCTGCCTGCAACACAGGAGACCTGGGTTTGATCCCTGGGTTTGGATGATCCCTTAGAAAAGTGAAAGTCCACCCACTCCAGTATTCTGACCTGGAGAATTCCATGGACTGTATAGTCCATGGTGTCACAAAGAGTCGGACACGACTAAGCAACTTTCACATGATTGTTTTAGCTATTATAGGGCCTGTATCTTCACATATAAATTTTAGAATAAGCTGGTAGGAATTTTTTTAGGAATTGCATTAAACCTTGGATTAATTTGGTGAGAACTTATATCTGTACTATGTTGAGATTTCCAAAATATATTCGACGTTCTTGGATTTATTTTATGAGCATTTTGTAATTTTCAGCAAAAACAAATCCTGAGTGAATTTTGTTAAGTGTATATATAATATTTCATTTTCTTTGGAACTATTGTAAATGGTATTGTGTTTAAATTATTGGTTTCTGCCTGTTTATTGCAAGCATATGAAAATACAATTAATTTGTCGATTAACTGCTGAACCCACTTATTAGTTCTGGGAGTTTTTGTTTTTGTTGCATATTCCTCGAGATTTTCTAGGTAGGAAATTCTGTCATCTGAAAATAGAGCTAGTTTTATGCATTCCTTTCCAATCTGAATGCTCCCTATTCCTTTCCATGCTGTACTACAGTGGCTAGAACTTCCAGTACCATAAAGAATAGAAGTAATGAGAGTGAACCTCCTTGTGATGTTCCCAGGCTTGGATTCTCTTTATCAAGTTGAGGTAATTCACCTCTATTGCTAAATTGGCAACAATTTTTATTATAAGTGAATGTTGGATTTTGTCAAATGCTTGTTCTGAGTTAATAGATACGATCATATCATTTTTTTTTCTTTAGCTTATCGATATGGTAGATTACAGTGATTCATTTTAAAGTGCTCAACCATCCTTGAATACCAGTGTTAAATCCCATTTGGTCATGGTACATAATTCTTTTTACACATTGTTGGACTTCATTTGCTAATATTTTCTTGAGTATTTCTGTGTTAGAGTTCACAAGAGATATTGGACTGGAATAACTTTTTGTAGTCTTTTAGGAAGTGTTCCTACCTCTTCTATTTTCTGAGATTATGTAAAATTGATATTAATTCTTCTCAAAACATTGAGTGAGCTTCTCCAGTGAAACTACGTATTCCTGGAGAGTTCTTTGTGGGGAGAATTTTAAGTATTATCTCAATTTTTTTAACGGTTACTCAGGATGTCCATTTCATCCTGGCTAAATTTAGGTGATTCATAGTTTATGAAAAATTGATCTTTCTTCTTAGTTGACTATATGAAAATGAAGTACCTTGAACATAGTGAGTTTGCCCTATGGATGAATAAATGAATGAATGAATGCTTATATATATTTTCTTTGGGGCTGTACAATGGAGCAGACCTACCTGTTAAGTGCACACCCCTGCAAATGAACACAGGAGAAACAGGTAAAATCTTGCTCAATGTGATTTACCAAAACGTGGCTCAGAACATAAGTTCACCTGATCGTCAGCTCCCTCAGGTCACCACACTAATTTTTCTGCTTCCAGCAGATCAGAAAATGAGGTAATGCTGGGGTCGACCTCTTCACCATTACTTCCTTTATTACTCCCCTCAAGCTTGTAGCCTGAACACACATACACACACACTTCAAGGATCCAATTTTTCAGAAAAGGTAAGAAGTCAGAAAGGGAAATATGTCATATTTTCTTTCTAGAAATGAAACTACCACATCTCCAATAAAAAATGAGTAGGAAACACCGATACCTAATAACAAATACCACAGAACAATATTGCTGGGAAACCCCCACTTTCTAGAGCTCATAGAAACATCACTAAGGAGTATGTGAGAGACAGAGGGCCCCAGGCGGGCCATGCAATGGAATGTAAGGCCAGGTCCCCACTGCGGCTCAGAAGTAGGAGTGATGAAATCGCAAGCAAGAAGAGACCTTGGGCAACTGAGTTCTTTCATTGAGCAGAAAGGTTTAAAAACAAAGGCTTTAGGAAGGAAATGGCTAGATGCCGGACCTCCCATTTAACTATTGAAATCATGCACTGCTACCAATCAGTATGAGCTCTTGGCCTTTTAAGATCTTTAGGCATTCATATCTTTAGGCATTCACTGCACGTGTGTATCTCTGTTTCATTTTTGATTTTTTGACAAATAGACGTTTACTTTTAGTGGAGTCAAATCCATGATGTTTTTCTTTTGTGATCTTTTCTTTTTTGCCTCTCTCACTGTCATTGGGATAAACATTCATTTCCTTTCTAGCTTTCTAATGATTAATTTTATACATGTATTGTCTTAATCCAGCTGGAATTAATTTCAGGGTATAGTGCATGGGAGACTCTAGTTCTTCCAAATTGACTGCATTCTTTTTTTTTATTTTTTTAACTGACTGATAAGTAAAAAATAAAACTTAGTTTCCCATGCAGTGAATGGACCCCCAGGCAGAAAACCAAGGCCTACTTCAAGTGTTACCTTCTCTCAAAGTCCTGCATTGTCTGATAATCAACTCCTAAAAATAGTTGCCTCATATATTTAATCTAATTTTATAGCTCTTCATGAAAGAAAGTCAAGACTGGCACGAGACACTTCATTGCAGCTAGGCAGAAGTCCTTAATTCTCTACAACCACTGTCTCTGAAAACTAAAATGCTTTAATATCTTTCCTCACTACCATCTCCAACACCTGAACATTACAAACGATCCTCTTTCCCTGACCACCCACTGCTATACAGTGCACATGAATGATGGATCATACTTCACAGGTGAATCACCCAGGCTTCCTTTTCTCACTTCTTTCCCCATATTTCTTGAATATCTGATTGACAGTCAATGTTTCTGCCTCAAACAGAAGAAGCCCAATAAAGGGAGAAAGGAAGCTCAAATTACTCCATAATTTTTCTTTTCAATAACTCTGAAAATCAACTGCTAGGATAAGTTTGATGATGAAATTTGGATATTACATAAAAATGTCAGTTTCTCTAACTCACCAGCTTCCAGCAGCATCACCATAGTTAGCCCTTTCCTGAAGGTAGTAATAATTATGTATTTATGTATTGGTTGTACCCCTATACAATAAACCCTGCATATCTGCATTTGAGGATTCAACCAAACACAGATTGAAAATGTTTTTCTAAAATTCCAAAGAGCAAAATCTGAATTTGCTGCACATCAGCAACTATTTACATAGTATTTACATTGTAGTTACAACAGTTTACATAGTATTTACATTCTATTAGGGATTATAAGTAATCTAGTGCGTGCCTGCTCAGTGACTCAGTTGTGACAGACTCTTTCAGATCTCATGGACTGTATGTAGCCCATCAGGCTCCTCTGTTCATGGGATTCTTCGGGCAAAAATATTGGAGTGGGTTGTCATTTCCTCCTCCAGGGGATCTTCCCGACCCAGGGAATTAAACCAAGTCTCCTGCATTGCCAGGTGGATTCTTCTACCACTGAGCCACCTGGGAAGCCCATAAATAATCTAGAGACAATTTAATGTATGAGAGGACTGCGGAGGTTATATGCAAATATTATGCTATTTTTCACAGGGCTCTTGAACACTCATGGATTTTGGTATCTGAAGAGGGTGTCCTGGAACAAATCTCCCGCTGATACCAAGGGAGTATAAGCAGCACATTACACTCTTTACCAATGAACTGCATCTATCTCTGTGATAAAATCTGATCTCAGCTTATCAAAGAGCTTACCAAGACCAACAGCATTTAGTAATGACACTGCCTTCCAAACGTGTTGGGATTAGAATAAACTTTCTTTGTACCATTTTTAGCTTCTACACGTTTGAATAAAGGTGAGCCCGCAGCTAAATGAACTCTGAGAAAGCAGTTTCAAATAAGTAAGATTAAGCAGTATTCCTTTTTGGAAGTAAAGGAGGACAATTGTTTAGGAATGTTCAATGATTACTCTGCTTCTTTTCAACTCTTTATTGATTTTATCTTAAAGGTAAAACACAATACCTGGCTTGGGCTTTAAATACAGATCAACAATCTAAACAGGCTGCAGTTAAGTACATCATTCTTCAAAGATCACCTCAGAAAAGAGAAGGTGTCTCCCAACTTGTCACAAATCAAATACATTTAAGAAAAGCAAACGTGAATAGCAGGTAAGGATGGGGTTCAGGGATTAGACACTTCAGATGAGCCCTTTCAGAAAGTTTTGCTGAGATATTTTGAAATGGCTCATATATCTACCTGGCCAAAGCGGTATCATTTCTTAAGTGTATCAATGACTGTGCGTTAGTAAATTATAGCTTCACCTCAAGTTTACTTTTACAAGGTGTATTGACCCTGTTTAGTTTTACTATGTATATTTGACAATCCCTCAGTTGTGGAGAATGTAAATGATCAAATTCCAAAGCAAAGAAACAAAGGTTGAGACTTTGTATCAGCAAAAGCCTAGAGAAAACAGCATGAGAGATGGATGGGAGGATGGATGGATAAATGGATGGATGTATGGATGGATGGATGGACAGATGCATGAATGGATAGCTAAGACAACCACTAGGTTTATTTTTTGTTACTTATTTGCTCTACATTTTGTGGGGGAGTGCTACCAGGCTAGGGTACAGAGGAGAACCAATTAGAAATAGTTTCATTACGGAGCTTACAGTCTACCATAATAGACAGGATGGAGGACTCAAGACTGGCAGAAACATCTAATGTGTCACCAGATTCTTTGGTTAAAGAATATAATCAAAACAAGTTACCCAACAACTTACCACGGTCACTGTCATTGTATAAATGACAGACAAGAGGGTAAAAGATCTACAACCTCTCTTTGACATGCATTGGAGACATGGATCATGACTATCCCCTGTAAATCCCTACCTATACCCTTCAACACAGGAAATTACGGAAAGATGTCACTATCACAAGTCTCTCAAGAACCCATTAATGCCATCCAAACAATAACACTGTCTAAGGCTTACTTTTACCTTTTCTGCTGTTGTCAAGTTGTTTAGAGAAGATCCACATCAGATGCAAATTCATCATATTTCCCTTCAAGGACACTTATCATAAAATCTGCTAATGTTTATTTTTTGACATATAAAATCATATTTGCTTCTGGCCGAATCACATTGTTATATGGCAGGAACCAACACAATATTGTAAAGCAATTTTCCTCCAATTAAAAAATCATTTATATGTTTTGCAACACAATCCTATTTTCATCTAGCAACTGAATTAAGCCAAGCTATTGAGCAGAAAAGTAAAAGAAATCTTTATTGCTAAATCACAAGATGAATTACATATGATCATTCGGTGGAATGCAAAATTAGCATGTATCAGTTTTGCAATTTGATTGGCCATGTGACTGACAGATTTTCCTGAGAGGAGGTCTCCAAAATACCATCTTATCTAGAGTCGAACAGTTTCCAGGCCCTTATCCTGCCCTTCCTGTTTCAAGTTGCACACATGGAATCAGTTATCCACAGAAAGCCCAGGACTGGGGTTATGGGATAAACAGATTATGATCCTAACTCGAAAAAAGATTTACAGTTTTCAAAAGACCCTAATTCTGCCGAAAGAATTTCTACAGCCCGTGCATGATGGCTGTCTATAACAGAGGAAGATTCAGTTCAATTCAATCGCTCAGTCACGTCCAAATCTTTGTGAAACCACAGACTTCAGCATGCCAGGCTTCCCTGTCCATCACCAAATCCCAGAACTATTTAAACTCACATCCATCACCTCAGTGATGCCATCCAACCAGCTCATCCTCTGTCATACCCTTCGCCTCATGCCTTCAATCTTTCCAAGCATCAGGGTCTTTTCAAATGAGTCATCTCTTCACATCAGGTGGCCAAAGCATTGGAGTTTCAGCATCAGCATCAGTCCTTCCAATGAACATCCAGAACTGATCTCCTTTAGGATGGACTGGGTGGATCTCCTTGCAGTCCAAGGGACTCTCAAGAGTCTTCTCCAACACTACACTTCAAAACCATCAGTTCTTCAGTGCTCAGCTTTCTCTTAAGTCCAACTCTCTCATCCATACATGACTATTGGGAAAACCATAGCTTTGACTAGACGGACCTTTGTTGGCAAAGTAATGTCTCTGATTTTTAATATGCTCTCTAGGTCTGTCATAACTTTTCTTCCAAGGAACAAGCATCCTTGAATTTCATGGCTTCAGTCACCATCTGCAGTGATTTTAGAGCACAAAAAAATAATGTCTCTCACTGTTTCCACTGTTTCCCTATCTATTTGCCATGAAGTGATGGGATTGGATGCCATGATCTTAGTTTTCTGAATGTTGATTTTTAAGCCAACTTTTTCACTCTCCTCTTTCACTTTCAAGAGGCTCTTCAGTTCTTCTTTGCTTTCTGCCATAAGAGTGGCATCATTTGCATACCTCAAGTTATTGATATTTATCCCAGCAATCTTGATTCCAGCTTGTGCTTCATCCAGCCCAGCATTTCTCATGGTGTACTCTGCATGTAAGTTAAATAACAACAATATACAGCCTTGACATACTCCTTTCCAGATTTGGAATCAGTCTGTTGGTCCAGGTCCAGTTCTAATTGTTCCTTCTTGACCTGTATACACATTTCTCAGAAGGCAGTGATCTGGTATTCCCATCTCTTTCAGAATTTTCCAGTTTAGTGTGATCCACACAGTCAAAGACTTTGGAATAGTCAATAAAGCAGAAGTAGATGTTTTTCTGGAACTCTCTTGCTTTTCCGATGATCCAACAGATGTTGGCAATTTGATCTCTGGTTCCTCTGCCTTTTCTAAATCCAGTTGAACATCTGGAAGTTCATGGTTCACATATTGTTGCAGCCTGGCTTGACGAATTTTGAGCACTACTTTACTAGTGTGTGAGATGAGTGCAATTGTGCAGTAGTTTGAACATTCTTTGGGGTTGGAATGAAAACTGATCTTTTCCAGTCCTGTGGCCATTGTTGAGTTTTCCATACTTGCTGGCATATTGAGTGCAGCACTTTCACAGCATCACTTTTCAGGATTTGAAATAGCTCAACTGGAATTCTATCACATTCACTAGCTTTGTTCCTAGTGATGCTTCCTAAGGCCCACTTGACTTCGCATTCCAGGATGTCTGGCTCTAGGTGAGTGATTACACCATTGTGGTTATCTGGGTCATGAAGATCTTTTTTGTATGATTCTTCTGTGTATTCTTGCCTTCTCTTCTTAATACCTTCTACTTCTGTTAGGTCCATACCACTTCTGTCCTTTATGGTGCTCATCGTTGAATGAAATTTTCCCTTGGTATCTCTAATTTTCTTGAAGAGATTGCTAGTCTTTCCCATTCTATTGTTTTCCTTTATTTCTTTGCTTTGATCACTGAGGAAGGCTTTCTTATCTCTCCTTGTTATTCTTTGGAACTCTGCATTCAATAGTTATATCTTTCCTTTTCTCCTTTGCCATTAGCTTCTCTTCTTTTCTCAGCTATTTGTCAGGCTTCCTCAGACAACCATTTTGCCTTTTTGCATTTTTTTTTTCTAGAGGATGATCTTGATCACCGCCTCCTATACAATGTCATGAACCTCCATCCATAGTTCTTCAGGCACTCTATCAGATCTAATCCATTGAATCAGAACAAGATTTACTATTTGTTTTTTATGTTCTTTCCTCAGACTCTTCTGGTTGCAGACATATTAGTGACACAATAAATAACTTCTTGTTTTCTGCCGTTAGGACTTTTATGCTTGCAGGTAATATGGAAACCCATTTTTGATCCTAAAATAGAAATTATGTGCAAACTTTCATCAGCACTATAAATATACAGCAATAATAAGTCAATGACAGTAATGATAATAATTAGATACTGACTTGTGTTCAGAACTGTTTTAGGCTCTTTTCATTCATGATCTCATTAAACCCTCACAATTCCTATATGACATAAAATTACTCCCTGTAGCCTATTTAAGTACTTTAATATCGAATTCCACCCTCTATTTCAAGCATAGGCAGAAGTTGGCAAAATAGGAATAGGTAAAAGAAAAAGATTCTGTCCAGTTGGGGAAAAAACACAATCTTCATTAGGACTTATGAATTTTAGAAGGGGTGGGGATCTGTTAATTATGATTACAGAAGCAATGCCTGCTCACTTCACCCAATTTGAAAATTACAGCAAAGGATTTTTTAAATCACATATTAATTTATTACAGAGAGAGAAACATGGATCAAATTTTTAACTTCCCAGTCTTATTTCACGTGTGCCTTCACTTTTTCCTTTTATCAGTGTTTTAAACCTACTATAAATCACATAGCAAAACAATTTTATATCCTTTTTCATGGAAATTATCTTTTAAGGATTTTCCCATGTCACTAAATAATAATTTTAAAAGGAGTTTCAAATGCTAACATATGTACCATGATCTAACAATTTCCAAATTTGCCAAAATATTAATTAATAGACTATGTAATTATTTTATAAATACTACATACAATTAGAATTTTTGTCTGTATCTCAATTTCCTTCTGAGAAAATTCTAGAAATGAAATTATTGGAGCAAAAATCTGAAAACTTTTTCTAGGGAGGCAGTCTCTATGCACAATTTCACCTCAAAAGAATTTACTAGGTTTAGGTAACAGCATCATTTATTTAATACTTGCCAAATAGTTAAAAATGAGTTTTCTCTGCATGTTTTAGATTTTTAGATAACTGTATTCTCCTGAAACTTGTCTTGTAAAATTTTTACTTCATAATATTTTTGAGAATCATCTACATGAGTATGTATATTTCTCATTCATTCTTTTTGCTTTTCAAAAATCATCTCTTGGGCAAATATTTCACAATATGTATTCATTACACACTGATGGGTATTTATGCTTTCTTGAATTATCAAAAAAAAAAAAAAGGACCCTGCAATTGTACATATCATGCAGACATCTCCCTGGGCACACAAGTCATCAGTTATGCACATGCCTTCAACTTTCTGGATGATGCCACACTATATTCCATAGTGGCCGCATGAGTTTGCTCCATTAATGAGACTCCCATTGCTTCACAAGTTCATCAACCTTTGGCATTATTAGATTTTTAATTTTTTTTCTTTTTTTTAAAATTTTTTATATTTTATTTTATTTTATTTTTTACATTATCATGTTGGTTTTGCCATACATTGGCATGAATCTGCCATGGGTATATATGTGTTCCCCTTCCAGAACCCACCTCCCACCTCCTTCCCGATTCCCTCTCTCTTGGTTATCCCAGTGTACCAGCCCTGAGCATCAAACCTGGGCTGGCAAATGATTTCACATATGATAATTAACATGTTTCAATGCCGTTCTCCCATATCATCCCATCCTTGCCCTCTCCCATAGAGTCCAGAAGACTGTAATATACATCTGCGTTTCTTTTGCTGTCTCGCATACAGGGTTATCGCTACCATAAAAACAAAAATACAGTATACTAATGCATATATATGGAATTTAGAAAGAAAGATTTTTAAATTTACCTTGCTAACAATACGGATGTAAAAACTATGTAAGGGTGATTTTAATTTACATTTCCTGATCACTTTTTAGGTTGTATAGTCATTCATTCACTAATTGGCCACTTGTATAGAATTCTACCCATTTTTCTATACATCTTTAAATTTCTGATTATTTATATAACTGTTTGTATATTTTGTGCTAATTTTCTGCTGTTAAACATTTACAAATCCAGGCATAGTCTGCAGAGTGTCACCCTGGTTAACAATTTCCTGGTAAAATGGCTCTTGGGATTTAGAATCCAAATTTCATAAAAGATATTTTTTGCCAGTGTTCATTTGACAAAAATTTAGATTTATGATACCAAACCCAATACAAAAATTTTGACAAACAATATATAGGAAAACCCTTAAGATACTTTCCAAACAGGTTCAGTAGATTGTGAGAACCACATGTAGTATCCTTCCCTGTATCTGGTCTTTCTTTCTTCCCTTCTCTGATTCATGTATATCATGTCATGTGAGATATCATCTGCTGAAAAGAGGCCTTGTGTGGATTACGCCAGAGAATGCTCAAACTACCACACAATTGCACTCATCTCACATGCTAGCAAAATAATGCTCAAAATTCTCCAAGCCAGGCTTCAACAGTATGTGAACTGTGAACTTCCAGATGTTCAAGCTGGTTTTAGAAAAGGCATAGGAACCATAGATCAAATTGCCAACATCTGCTGGATCACTGGAAAAGCAAGAGAACTCCAGAAAAACATCTATCTCTGCTTTATTGACTATTCCAAAGCCATTGACTCTGTGGATCACAACAAACTGTGGAAAATTCTTCAACAGATGGGAATACTAGACCACCTTATCTGCCTCCTGAGAAATCAGAATGCAGGTCAGGAAGCAACAGTTAGAACTGGACATGGGACAACAGATGGGTTCCAAATTGGGGAAGGAGTATATCAAGGCTGTATATTGTCACCCTGCTTATTTAACTGATATGCAGAGTACATCATGAGAAATGCTGAGCTGGAGGAAGTACAAGCTGGAATCAAGATTTCCGGGAGAAATACCAATAACCTCAGATATGCAGATGAAACCACCCTTATGGCAGAAAGTGAAGAGGAACTAAAGAGCCTATTGATGAAAGTGAAAGAGAAGAGTGAAAAAGTGGACTTAAAGCTCAACATTCAGAAAACTAAGATCATGACATCTGGTCCCATCACTTCATGGCAAATAGATGGGGAAACAGTGGAAACAGTGACAGACTTTATTTTGGGGGGCTCCAAAATCACTGCAGATGGTGAATGCAGCCATGAAATTAAAAGATGCTTGCTCCTTGGAAGAAAAGTTATGACCAACCTAGACAGCATATTAAAAAGCAGATTCTATTTCCAGTTTTTTAAGGAATCTCCACACTGTTCTCATAGTGGCTATACTAGTTTGCATTCCCACCAACAGTGTAAGAAGTTTCCCTTTTCTCCACATCCTCTCCAGCATTTATTGCTTGTAGATTTTTGGATGGCAGCCATTCTGACTGGTGTAAAGTGGTACCTCATTGTGGTTTTGATTTGCATTTCTCTGATAATGAGTGATGTTGAGCATCTTTTCATGTGTTTGTTAGCCATTTTTATGTCTTCTTTGGAGAAATGTCTGTTTAGTTCTTTGGCCCACTTTTTGATTGGGTCGTTTATTTTTCTGGAATTGAGCTGTAGGAGTCGCTTGTATATTTTTGAGATTAATTGTTTGTTGCTTTGTTTGCTATTATTTTCTCCCATTCTGAAGGCTGCCTTTTCACCTTGCTTATAGTTTCCTTTGTTGTGCAGAAGCTTTTAATTTTAATTAGGCCCCATTTGTTTATTTTTGCTTTTATTTCCAATATTCTGGAAGGTGGGTCATAGAGGATCCTGCTTCGGTTTATGTCGGAGAGTGTTTTGCCTATGTTATCCTCTAGGAGTTTTATAGTTTCTGGTCTTATGTTTAGATCTTTGATCCATTTTGAGTTTATCTTTGTGTATGGTGTTAGAAAGTTTTCTAGTTTCATTCTTTTACAAGTGGCTGTCCAGTTTTCCCAGCACCACTTGTTAAAGAGATTGTCTTTTCTCCATTGTATATTCTTGCCTTCTTTGTCAAACATAACGTGTCCATAGGTACGTGGATTTATCTCTGGGCATTCTATTTTTTTCCATTGATCTACATTTCTGTCTTTCTGCCAGTACCATACTGTCTTGACGACTGTGGCTTTGTAGTATAGCCTAAACTCAGGCAGGTTGATTCCTCCAGTTCCATTCTTCTTTCTCAAGATTGCTTTGGCTACTCGAGGTTTTTTGTATTTCCATACAAACCCAGCAATCCCACTGCTGGCCATACACACCATGGAAACCAGAATTGAAAGAGACACGTGTACCCCAGTGTTCATCGCCACATTGTTTACAATAGCCAGGACATGGAAGCAACCTAGATGTCCATGAAGAGACGAATGGATAAGAAAGCTGTAGTACATATACACAATGGGATATTACTCAGCCATTAAAAAGAATACATTTGAATCAGTTCTACTGAGGTGGACAAAACTGGAGCCTATTATACAGAGTGAAGTAAGCCAGAAAAAAAAAGCCATATATATTCCATAACACATATATATGGAATTTAGAAAGATGTTAACGATAACCCTGTATGCGACACAGCAAAAGAGACACAGATGTATAGAACAGTCTTTTGGACTCTATGGGAGAGGGCAAGGGTGGGATGATATGGCAGAACGGCACTGAAACACATAAATTATGATATGTGAAATCAATCAGCCCAGGTTTGATGCTTGATACAGGGTGCTCAGGGCTGGTGCACCAGGATGACCCATAGAGATGGAATCGGGAGGGAGGTGGGAGGGGGTTTCTAGAAGGGGAACACATGTATGCCCATGGCGGATTCATGTCAATGTATGGCAAAACCAACACAATAATGTAAAGAAAATAAATAAATAAAAAAGAAAATTGCTAGCAAAAAAAATATAAAATAAAAAGCAGAGACATTACTTTGCCAACAAAGGTCCATCTCGTCAAGGCTATGGTTTTTCCAATAGTCATGTATGGATGTGAGAACTGGACTATAAATAAAGCTAAGCACTGAAGAATTGATGCTTTTTGAACTGTGGTGTTGGAGAAGACTCTTGAGAGTCCCTTAGACTGCAAGGAGATCCACCCAGTCCATCCTAAAGGAGATCAGTCCTGGGTGTTCATTGGAAGGACTGATGCTAAAGCTGACACTCCAATACTTTGGCCACTTGTCATGAAGAGATAACTCACTGGAAAAAAGCCTAATGCTAGGAATGATTGAGGGCAGGAGGAGAAGGGGACAACAGAGGATGAGATGCTTGGATAGCATCACCAACTTGATGGACATGAGTTTGAGTAAACTCTGGGAGTTGTTGATGGATAGGGAGGCCTGGCGTGCTTCAGTCTGTGGAGTTGCAAAGAGCCTGACATTACTGAGCAACTGAATTGTAACTGTAACTGTGGATTATAGGGAACACTGTAGCTGTTTCTGTGTTTTTCCTTACCTTGTAGTTTGGCTCTTAATTAAGAGAGGGAAAAAAAGTAATTACGATAGAAAAAAAAATTTGAAAAGCAAGCTGATTGTCAACATAAGCGACATATTTCAGATCTTGTAGGTGCTAAAACGTCATCATAGCATTAAGGTGATCCACCCCCTGCCACTGTGTGCTTGAATTGAAAGCATTTAACAAAATATTTACTTTACTTACAAACATTATATATAATTATAATTTCTGTTTGCATCTCTGTTTCCTTCTGAAAGATTTCTAGAAATGATATCAATGGATCAAAAAATACAAAAACTTTCTTTTCTAGGGAAGAAAAATTTTCTTTTCTATGCACAATATCACTGCAAAAGAAATCATCGTGGCTTTCACATTTACCAAAAAGTTAAGAAAATCTTAAAGACAACTGCAGAGGAGGAAGCAAAGCAAGTAAGAAAAGTCGCTACATACAAAGTAAATGTTTTTAACAACCATTTAATTGTTAGGTGTTCAAGAATACAATTGTAAATTTTTAAAATCCTAGTATCATAGATTATTATGTATGTATTATTTGTATGTCACTGTGTTTTACTAACATTTCAGGAAATTGGTTGAGAAGTTGGATTGACGTGTTACACATTATCCTTTTTTCTCAATTTAAATAATGGCTATTTGTCTGCTAGAAACTATTGTTGCGTAAAACAACTGATGATCAGGTACAAATTACTCACATCAAACAAGTGATATCTATGTTTTTTTCCTAATGTGTTCTTTCTCTTTTGCTCTTTGCTTGATTCATCCTTTCCGATTCTACTTTCACACATTTTCTCATTTCATCCTGGCAACAACACTGCAAGGCAGGTATTATGCTATGACTCTATTTTAGAAATGAGGACACTGAGATTCTGGGAGGACTACAGCTGGCTGTATTCCTTTCCTGCTTGTGGTTGATGTAACAAATTACCACAAACTTGGTGCTTAAAGCAACAGAAACTGATATCCTCACAATTCTGGAGGCCAGAGGTCCAAAATCAAGGTACATTACCAAATTCTTATCAATTTTAATGTTATTTTTCAGTTGTGCTTTAGAATTTAAAACATAATTATATCTTTTTAAACAGTACTGGTTTATTTCTTATGTCCATTTGTAACTCATATTTAATTTTTTCACCTTAATCCTTTGGCTGGGATAGTGTTGTACAGTGACCAGTAAAATGTTGAAATAGTTACAGGAATAGCAAGCATACTCACATTATTTGTGGCAGTAAGAGGAATATTTCCAATGCATATCTTGCTATAGGTTTTCTGATATTTACCTTGTAATATGATTTGTATGTTCATCCTTTCCTAACTTAGGTTTCCACCGTGGCATTAGTGGTAAAGAACCAGCTTACTGAAAGAGTATTGTTTGTTTGTTGTATTGTTTAATACGAAAGAGGAGGCTATTAATTTATTACTTTTCTTTTCTGTAGAATGATTTTGTTACTTTCTTTTAACCATGAAAGTTCTTAAAAGTTAAAAGTGAAACGCAGTCGTGTTGGACTCCTGCAACCATATGAACTGTAGCCCACCAGGCTCCTCTGGTTACAGCTATTAATTTTCTGCTAAATGCAGCTTTGGTCATTTAAAATGTGGATACATAGAGTTCTCATTTTTATAATCATTTATTATACTAGGATTGCTTTTCTTTTGAACCTAGAATTCTTTAAGAGAAGTGTTTATTTTTTGTTTCTGTATTGTTGTTTTCCAAGTTGTTGAGCTTTGCATTTAAACTTCTATTATTAATTTCTAGTTTTATTCATTACAGGTAGAACATGTAGCCTGTAACTGTTTTATGTTTCATAATTTAATATGATTTTATTTGAGGTATAATATATGATCAATTTTATTCTAAATGCTTCATTGCTCCTTGAAGTATGACTTTTATTTCTTAGGAACAAAGTTCAATATATATTTATTTAATCAGCTGTATTAGATTATTAAAACACTCTATGTATTCTCTGTCTATCTGACCTATGAAAGATCAATAAAAGTGTATTAAAGTCTCAGACAACAATTCTATTTCTATCAAATTTTCTTTATATTTCTAACATGTTGGTTTCATGTATTTGAGGCTATTAACATGTCAATGAAAATTCAATATTATCTTATCTTCACTGTGAAGCCTAACTATTTGAAAATAATCTTCTTGATCAAACTTAATATTTTTATGGTCTTTGATTCTATTTTGTCTAAATATTGCCAAGATTACTTTTTGTTTCATTTTGCTTTTGCCCGATAAATCTTGTCCATGCATTTAAAAAAATCTTAATGTCACTTTATTTTACTCTAACTCTTCTCCATAGCCATGTTTAGATTTGGCTTGTTAGTCTAAATGGAAATTCTTTGTATTTTAATAGACTAGTTAAGTGATTATTTTATAATGAGATTCAGCTTCACAAATGCTCTCATATTCACATTTGCTCTTCTCAATGTGTAAGGTACATGGAAAATGTCATTCCTACTTTGCACATAAGAAAATTCAAACCAAATAGGTTTAATATATTTCCCAGCATCATTCAGGTAATGTGAGCCAGTATAACACTTAAACAAAGGATGACAATGCTAAAACCATGGCGTTTTGTGAATATATAACATACTGTTGCTGAACATCAATATTCAGGTGGACTATGTGGTCAAAATAATGCGCCCTTTTTTTCAATAGAGGACTTAACACTATTGACTTGCGTTGGCCTAAAGGATTTGTTGGGCTGCATCTTTATGGTCTTATTTTATACTTTATTCTTCAGTGTTAATTTCTTTGCTTCATTCTTTTATCTGGTGCTTTACACTGCACATTCTTTTATCTCTCTATTGATTTGGAAGTCATGCAACCTACTTTTATTTCTAATAGTGATACATGGTATACTAAAAAGAATATTAATATTTATTGAATGAATAGGCAAACCTTGTTGAAAGAATAAGTATTTGTTGAATGAATAAGTAAACCTTGAAACTACTAAACACTTGAAATTGTTGAGTCTACCCCTAGAAAAAAATGAAGATTTATCAGTTTTATTTCTGGACTCTCTAAATATGATCTTAGATTTTATTATTATTGGTATCAAGTATTAAAACATTACACATTTAATACTTTTAAAGCATAATTTTACATTATATATTTTGTCTTTCAAAAGTATGATTTTACATTTGTATACAGTGTTATAAAATTATAATTATTTAAATTTCACTTTTAATTGGCTTCATTATTAATGGTCAATTCCTTAATATCATTTACTTCTACTGCTGAATTCTTAAATTGGATTTCTCTCTCAGTCACCTAAAACAGTGTTTCCTAAATTTTAATGCACATAAGAATCTCCTTGAAAAACCATTAACCTGAGATAGCTGCAATCTATCCACAGAACTTAGCTTCAGGAGGTTTGGGGTAGACCTGAGAATCTGTACTGGTTTCCAGATAATGCTGATGTTACTGAGCCCTGAACCTCACTTTGAGTAGCACTGACCTGGCCTATATCTTTACATCATTTCCCTAATAAAGAGGCTTTATGTTTTCCTTTTTCTTGCATATTTGAGAATTTCTTTCTGTTACTTTTACGAGTGAAAGAAACTTGACTCTATTTACCTTTCTGAGGCACACTCTTACAAACTCTTTCAAGCAAAATATTTTTTTAGATTTTATAGCAATAGCACCTATTATTATATATAGTGTGACATTTTAAAAAAGGGCCAGTCTGACTGCTGCTTCTTTGTAAGGTAAATTATTTTCCTTGTCTACATATTTAAAGGATTTTTTTTTCTTTATGGCTGTAAATAAAAAAAGAAATTGCCAAGTTGTAATGGTATGGAACCTTTTTCATTAATGTTTTCTAGACTATGGAAAGTTCTCTCAATTTGCATACTGAGGCTTTTTTGGTTTTGTTTTTATTTTAATTCAAAAGAGCTTTTATTAATTTTTGATTATCACTTGTGTTCCAATCATTGCCCCAAGTATATCTCTAATTCTTATATTTTGTCTAATGTTTAAGTCTATGAGCTCTGTCTTCTGTATTTTTAATCTTCTCTATTTCATTAACTTTTATTGGTTTTCTTTCTTCATTTTGACATAACATAACCATTTTCCTTCAAAATTAGTGATATACATATATTTTAAATTCTGATTTTTTTCCAGCTTCTAATGCAGATTTTAATTGTATGACATTCTGGTTTCTTTGCCACGTTTTCTTGTCTAACCTGTCTCCTTTTCCAATCATCTTGCTTTCTTTTAGTCTTAGCTTATTGTCTCACATGTCTTTCTGTATCTTGAAGTTATTGAGGATGTTGAACTTCTAGAAATTCTTTCGCATTCTTATGGCAAGTCATCCTGCGAATTTACTCTGCCTCTCAGACACTGTTCCCTTTTTCTTGTCCATAATGATTTTTTAATTTTCAGCTTATCATGAAAAAGCCAGTGTTTGCCAAGAAAGAAATTGTGATTGCCTTTACTTACGTGTCTTTATATGAATCCCCTACAGGTGGATCATAATTTGCCTTGCAGAACTTATATCCTAATTCCCAACAGGTTTTTCATCTAGTGAAGCTCCCTGATATGAGGTAGAAGTTTTAGCTCCACTGCTTAGATGTATGTCCAAATTGAATACAAAAACAAGCAAACAAACAAAACAAGAATCCCCAAGGCCCCCTTCATCTTTAGCATAGCTATGGAGCTTTAACCATGACAGATATTGATGTAAATGTACTTCCAGAAATATTATACCCACATGTAGTAGGCAGAATAATGTCTTCAACCTAATCCTTAGAATTTGTGACTATGTTAGGTTACATAACAAAGAAGAATTAAACTGGCAGATGAAACTAAGGTCTCTAATTATTTAACCTTAAAATAAGTTATCCATTGTTATTTAGGTGGACTCAATGTATTGCAAGGGTCCTTAAATATGAAAAGAGAGAGAAGACTCAGAGTGACAGAATATGAGAAAGATACCTTGGCCATTGCTGGCTTTGAACATGAAAAAGGACCACAAGTCAAGGAATGTGGGAAACTTATAGAAGCTGGAAAAGAGAAGGAAATAGTTCTCCCTTCAAGACTCCAGAAAGAAATTTAGCCCACCAGCACCTTGATTTAATCCTGATGAAATCCATTTCAGACTTCTGATCTCCTGAACTTTATTTTTTTTTCCTGATTTTATTTATTTATTTATTTATTTTCTTTACATTATCATGTTGGTTTTGCCATACATTGACATGAATCTGCCATGGGTATACATGTGTTCCCATTCCAGAACCCCCTTCCAGAACCTCCTCCCCACTTCCCTCCCCATTCCCTCTCTCTGGGTCATCGTATATATTTATATATGAGTATTTTATATACATATGAGTATTTTATAGCAACAGTTATGTGTGAGGCTACTATCAGGGGTCAATTTAATCTAATGTATTCCTTGATCTCTTTCTGGGTAAGGTACTGATCCTACTAAATTATGCCTTCATGAGTGAATGCAATCTGAAGAGACTGTACTTTATTTAAAATGAGCATGTCTTTCTAACTGTAAGAATTCTTTTACCTTTAAATTGGTAGAATCATGGCCTATCTATTTTAATTTTGTAGCATTACTTTTCCTTGGGGAAGAAGTAAAAGATCACATTCTCAAATGTTGCTCTCTCTCAGGATAGGAGGCTTTGAGGACTGAGATTTCCATATGTTTTGATTCGCCTCAGTAGGTATCTCTCTACACAATGGTCCCTAGAAATCACCATGTTTACTCAAGATTTAACTCAAGAAGCTAAAGTCATTGGTAAATATTAAGAGGAAATTGACAAAGGCATAATAAGTCCTAAGCAATAAACTATAATTCCTAAAAGAAACACATTATTACAGTTAACATAGCACTGCTTTCTACCTTGCCAGTATTGAAGGTCACGTGGCAGCCAACGCTCTTCATAAGACCATGCTTCTCCTACAGAATTTCTGCCCAGCAGATAAAGGGCCAAAGCACAACACAGCTCAGTGAACAGCATAAACTCATTCACCCATGTGTACTAGATCTTACACCACCATCAGGCTTCTCTTTGCTCCTGCTGTAAGAATCACCCTATGCTTGTATGCTAGATATAACTGTTCTAGATGCATAGTTCTTTAGTTGGACCAGAATTGAATGAAGAGAAAGGTTCTCCACTATTAGTCTGCAATAGGGTCTAATATTTCTACATTTGAAATTATCAAACAAGACAAAGACATTATATATCCAAGAGGATTAAGTCAAAACATAGATAGATTGAGGAGATAGGAGAGCCATCAGTCTTTGTCAGGAAAGTATGATTACTTGATGGCATTCATTGCTTAGTAGAGATGCAGAAAATACTGAGAAAATTAAGCAGGCTAATTTGAGAAGGATCAGAAGGCAAATTTGAAAATGGATATAAGGTAAGGAACACTAGGCCTTCCCTAGTAGCTCAGGCAGTAAAAAAATCCTGCCTGCAATGCAGGAGACCCCAGTTAGATTCCTGGGTTGAGAAGATCCCCTGGAGAAGGAACTGGCTATCCACTCCAGGATTCTGACCTGGAGATTCCCATGGACAGAGAAGCCTTGAAGGACGGTAGCCTTGAGGTCGCAAAGAGTCAGACAGGACTGAGCAACTAACTACGCAGCAGCAGTAGGGAACACTAAGATACTAAATTTTCTCTGGGCATGACCCTGCCCTGTCGAGGGAACAGGGAAGCTCCTCTTGGAAGCGTTAGACAATGTGAACTCAACATGAAGGAAAATGAAAAGCATTATGACTCTTTAACAACAAACAAATATTTTCACTCTTATGGGAGTCTATGACACAAGTGGTTAATAGCATGGGCTCTGAAGTCAAACTATGAAGGTCCAAACCCTGGGTTTCCACCTAAAAGGAATGCTATGAAACTTCCTTATGCCTCATTTCCAGCATCCATATACTGGGGATAATATTGTTATCTCTCTGGCTACTTTAGGAGCATTAGCTATAATAAAACATGCAAAACTCCTAGTATAATGCCAAACAGCTAATAATCATTGCATATAACTGCTGCTGCTAGGGAGAAACTGCAAAGCCTTCTGGGTAAGAATAGGATTCTGGAACGAGACTGTCCAGGTTCTGCCATTTAATATCTGTGTGATCTCAGGAAACTTATTTAACTCCTTTGTGCTTCACTTTCCCCATCTGTAAAATGAGGATAATAATAATAGCCATCAGTTATTTTGAGAATTAAATGACTTAATATTTATAAAATATTTAGGAGAGCACCTGACACATAATGTGTTGATTAATAAGTTATTCAGCTCTCTTCAGCTTCAAAACTGTAATCATGGAAAATGAAGGTCTCTGTAGGGTACTCTGAGGGTCCATGTGGTAGAGAAAAGTTAAGGCACGTAGGGTCCAGCCCCACTCTCTATTCAAAACGAATAACTTTATTTCATGTATTGAGCTTTTGGCAAGATTTTCTCTGAGTAAAGGGTCTTACTGTTTTAAAAGAAAAAATAAGAACAAAAAAAAAAGGAAGGGAGAGAGAGAAGGCTAGAAAGAGGCAGAAGAAAAGGAAAGGAGGGAACAACCTGTTCTATACCAATGCACCCTCATAAAATCTGTATTATCAATCCAGTTTTAATAAAACATTCAAAGTTTTACAGACATTATATAGAGAACTTAACCATGTCATTTTCAAGGTTCCTTCTAGGTAGAAAGTTCTCTGCCTCCTGAAACGTGAATTCCAGTAAATTCAGATTTTAAAGACATACATTCTCAAACTTCTTCTTTAGGGTAAAGAAAAATCTCAAGAACTCTAATTTACCATGCAAATCCTGATTATTCACCACAGTCAAAGAATAATAAATCACCCCTGAGTTCAAGTGCTTGCCATGCAAAACTGCCTATTTCCTCAAACATTTAGAAATCTGTTTTTAAATCGCTCTTTATTAATTTTGCTCACATGATGGTTTTTCTTCAAAGGAACTTGGAAACTATGCCACCTTCGGTGTTAAGGAGATAAAGGAGAAATAAGGAAAGAAAAATATGGTATCATTAACAAAAGGAAAGAAAGTCCATGGATCAGAGGTCTGGGCTCTGGAAGACATTTTTAAAATGTCACCAGACAAAATTTATGATATAAAAGGGAATGTTCCTTCCTCATCCTGAGTATTGTTATCTACATGAATAATAAATCAAAAGGCTTTATCCATTTATGGATGAACATTATGACCTTAGATAGGTTTGCAATGTGATTTATTCCACTGATACCAATGAAACTGAAACTCAGTGAAAATACCACTGGATTGGCCCAACATTCTGGAAAATCAATGAGGCTTGTGGGGACAGTTTGAAGGAAGAGTATTTTAAAAATGCAAATATTTTTGGCACCATTAAAGCAGTAAAGTCATTAAGATTTCTTTAAAATATCTACCTTTCAGCCTTTGCTACATAGCAAACTCAAGTACATTCAAACTTAACAGGATGTCTATTTCATAAATTTATGGAGAGACAGTACTAGTATTTATCCCCAAATTGGATTGATTTATTAACATTTTACTTTTAAAGGATGCAGTATGATCCATGTGTATGAAACTTAAAACATGCAAAACTTACAGTGATTCGAAGTATAAATGTATGTGTGCATGCTTAGTCCCTTCAGTCGCGTCTGACTTTGCAACTCTATACTCTGTAGCCCACCGGGCTCCTCTGTCCATGGGACTCTCCAGGAAGGAATACTGGAGTGGGTGGCCATGCCCTCCTCCAGGGGATCTTTCTGACCCAGGGATCGAACCTGCATCTATCTCTTTTGTTTTCTTCATTGGCAGGCCAGTTCTTTACCACTAGTGCCACCCAGGAAGCCCCCTAATAGAATATCCATTAATGATCAAATAATGAAGAAATGAAATGAAATAATCATTGCAAGGAGCAGTGTAGTGACTACCTCTAAGATGTCAGAGAAAGGAATGAGCCTGGGAGGGTTTTTCTGGGACACTGGAAATATTCTAGGTCTTGATCTGAGGAAACCTTGACATGGGTGTTCATTTACAATTGCTCATTGAAGTACGTCTCATGTATATTCACTTATACTAATTATATTTCACAACTGTATTTAAATAGGATATTCTATCTGAGATAACTCTCCAGTCTATTACACAGGCCATTTGTTGTTTATTGTTGTTGTTTAGTCGCTTAGTCATATCTGACTCTTACAACCCCACGGATTTGATCCCATGGACTGTAGTCCACCAGGCTCTTCTGTCCATGGAATTTCCCTGGCAAGAACACTGGAGTGGATTGCCATTTCCTTCTCCAGGGAATCTTCCTGGACCAGGGATAGAACAAAGGACTCCTACATAAGTCAAAAAAGTATTCACTGAATATTTGAAATTCAAATTTCACTGAGAGTCCTTAATTTTATTAATATCTTACACATTTACCCTAATTGGAATAGAAGTTAGATTATAAATACTTATTTTAAAAGGGGGCAAAATAAACCACAGATACGATGTGTTCTTAGAAGTCTTGGTCATACTTGTTTCATATTCTACTAATATGATAAATCTGTGTCTCATGGTTTGTGATTAACCCCCAGGGTTCTTGTGCCCAGGGACTTAAATAAAAGTAGGCACAGATCCAAATTATAATTTACTTACAGGGAGGCAAAGAAGCTGACCTTTATAAATACAGCCACAGCTTTAAGAAAGGAGAGTTTCAAGTCAGAAACAAATCTGAAAAAAAATTTTAATCTGCTCCTTTTTTTAAAGCAATGATTTGCCTTTTATTGTGTGCATTTGTTTGCACAGGAAAGGAAAAGACAATCAAATAGGTAAAATAGATGCTGTATCGCTCTCTCATACATGAAGAATTACACATCTGTCTAACAATACTAACCACTCTGAAAGATAATTATGGATCAATGCTTTAAGAAATATCTTCAATTGCCTGTAGAAATGGCAAGGAGAATTCAATTAAATTGTTTGTAAAAGCCAGAGTCTTTTTTTTTTTCTATCCATCTGCTGCTTGAAATGGGATGACCTTTCAAATAGTGCTTGCTGTTCTCAAAGCAAACTCTAAATAAAGAAGTGGAATGTGGGTTTTTTTTTTTTCCCTCTCCACCAGGTTCGGCATAGATAGAGCATTTGTATCGACATTCTACACCACTCAAAAGAATGCAGATTTGGCTTCCAGAAAATAAAAGACGCATGTTAGGAATATCAATCAGGTTCTGTCCCATGCCTTCAGTCATGACATTTGCCTTCTATCAGAAAAGTGTGCAGCTTCTGAGATAAGTGCTGGAGAATTAGCTACATGAAGTAATTTATTCCCCAGAGAAAAACTGGAAACCCTACCTCCAAACAAATGAGATAAAGTAAACATGTAGTGAAGAAGCCCGTTAAGCTGCTTGTGGCAGGAGAGCCAATTCAGAAAGGTCAAGCGTTTAAGTACAAGAGACTCAAAACAGATTTTTCCAAAGTCCCCTCTGTAGGCCTTACATTATCAACCAACAGCTTGTACTATGAGATTATTAACAGCGGTAGTTTCTTCACTGAATCTATATATTTTTTACCTTATTTTCTTTTACTATTCTCCTTGCCCCTGTTAATTTTTTTAAACTTTTCCAATTCAGTCTTTTATGTCATTTTTTTAAATCAAGATGTTTTAAGAGATACAATGTATAGCAAAAGTACAAGAAGCATATTTCCAAAAGTTAAAAAAATAAAGGAAAATACACAAGATAATCTATTACCACATCATCCAGAGAAAACTAGTGTTAAGTCTATTATGTATACTTCCATTCATTTTAATGTGTAAATATATCTAAAGAGGGATCATACTATGCAATAACTGGAACCTAACACACTAATCAACTACTTTATGCATATCTCTCTATGTCATAAATGTGTTGAAAGGAAATGTTGACCGCATTCCAGGAAACAATGAATGTTGCCCACAATGTGTTCTTCAGGGGACAAATGGAGATTTACACCATCTTACACCATCAAATGTAAATTTTCATTATAACTATGTAACTTTGTATGTGTGGCTGTACATGTGTACATACTTGTAATACAACTTATAAATGTATTTACTTAAACACTCTACTACTTATGAATATAGAGATTTACAGCTTTTTTCATTATTATAAACAAAGCTGTAATGAACATCCATATGCAAATCTTCACAATTATTTCCTTAGCATCCCTTTCTAGAAGTAGTGTGGCTGGACAGGAAAGTATGAACATTATCAGAGTTTTTAAGTTACTATTGCCAAACAGCCCTCTAGAAAGTTTACCAAGTGTCGTACATACTCAGTGTTTAATACTATAAACTCTACATAACAATGAGTAGTATTAATTCTTTTGACGGTTAACAATCTGAGAAAAATCTCATTATTGCTCTATTTATCATTACTTTGACTAATGAAGCTGAAAGTTTTACTAGTGCTTTTATATCTTTTCCTTTGTGAATTACCATTCAAATATTTTGCCTATTTTTCAATGAGGTAAAAACATGAACTTAAAAAACAATAAAACCGTGAGGATTTAAGATAAATCCATACACAGACAACCCTGGAAGAGAGCACTGTAACCCACTCCACTATTCTTGCCTGGAGAATCCCACGGGCAGAGGAGATTGGCGGGCTACAATTCATGGGGTTACAAAGAGTTGGGCATGACTGAAGTAAGTGGCTTAGTATGCACACATGCATACACATATACAAATATGTTAAAGAGAATTCGTGATTATCTTAATTTTAGAAATAATACATGCTCAAACATAAACAAAATAAAAAACACATACATGTGTATGTTAGCAAATACGCTTTTGTTTAAACAAATTAAATAAAAATACACATAAAATAAATCAATATTTTCCTCAGCTCTATTCCCAATCTCATTTTCTCATGGTAAATAATAAAAAACAAAAAGTAAAAGTACTTATTCATCCTTCCACATCTTTCATTAGCTTCATACAAAATATATACAAACAGATTTGTATACAGAAGCACTCTCCTTTTAATTTTAATAGGCTCATACTTCCCTGAGTACTATTCAGTTACTTAATTATGGACACATTGGACACGACATATAGATCTACCTAAATACTTTCATTCATTGCAAAATATTCCATGAAACAGTTATAAATATGTTCAATAATTTCTCAGTTAATGAGCTATTTTTTGGTTAATTTCAGCTTTGTTTTGTTTTTGCCACTACAAACAATGCAGCAAACATCCTTGATTAGACATTTTTACATGATACTGACTTCTAATAGTAGAGGTACCATGTCAAAGAGGAGGTATACCATTAATTTTGATAGCTACTTCCAGATCTACGAGGATATGAAAACTTTTTGCTTCATCATTATAATATGAATTTGTATTTCCATAACTACTAGTTAGGTTGAGCAGATTTTCCTAAATCTACAGGTCATTTAAGTTTTCCTGTTTCTAAAGTGCAAATTAGTTATCTCTAGACATTTTTTTTTTTTCAAATATGGTGTATAAACATTATCTCAACAATGTAGAGGAGAGTTCCTAGTTTTCTTATATTTATATTGTTTATACCTTTAATTCATAAATTTCATGGAGAAAATAGAAGGATATCATTTACAAAATACATATGAAAAGCCAGCCTTTCTATCAGTTTTTAAACAGACATACAATTCCCACTAAATGAAAAAGCCACTTTGACTAAATTTAGCTCATTTTTACATATTTGATTAGTTTCTGACTTTTTTCTATTCCAGCGATCAATTCCTCATGGCCAATAACATACTGTTTTCATAACAGCAACTCTATATGAAGTTTTAATATCTAGAAGGAAGAGTCAAAATAAAAATCTGTTGCCATTCTGACTGGAATTCCATTAACATATATATGTATTATTTTAAAAAGGAATAATATCTTATATTTGGAAACATTAGAAAATATAGTATGACTTTCTTTTCTTCTTAAATTTATTACTAAGAATTTTATATTTTTGCTTACATAAATGAATTTTTTTAATTCTATGTAACTGGTTATTAAAGGTGCAAAAGTTTTGCTTTTCATATATTTATCTTGTGGCCATCCTCCTTACATGTTTCCTTAGTAATAGTCTGTAACTGAGTCTTAACATTTCTAGGAACATAATCATATCTGAAAATGAAAATAACTGTGTCTAATTTTTTCCAATGTTTATATTGCTTAAATTCATTGATTAATCACATCTTACAGAACCCACAATATAGTGCTAAGTTACAGTGTTGACAGCAAATTTCTCTATGCACTTTTCCTGATCTTAAGACAATTGGCTTTTAAATTTCACTGTTTAATATAATGTCACAGTGAGTTTTTATAAATATTCTTTATTATGTTTCATTAACTTCCATTATGCCTGTTTTACTTAGGAAGTTATTAGAAATTACTAATAAATTGTATCAAATTCCTTTCTAGTATGTATAGTGGGTTGAATACAGTCCTCCCCAAATTTATTGCCACCTGGTAACTTTATTTTGTAATGGGGTTTTTGCATATGTGCTTAGTTTAACTAAGATGAGGTCATACTGGATTAGGGCTCTAATCTGATGACTGAGCTCTAATCCAGTGATCGGCATCCTTCTGAGAAGAGAAAATAGAGACATAGACAGATAAACAAGGAGAACTCCACCTGATGACAAAGGCACGTATGGAAGTTATGTATCTACAGGCCAAGGAATCCAAAAGCCTGCCAGCAACCACTAGAAATTAGGAAGAGGCAAGCTCTTTACACACTTTACACACTTTACATCCCTTTACACACTTCAGAGAGAGCTCCATCCTGTTAGCACCCTGGCATCCAGGATTGTGAGAAAAAAAAAAAAAAAAAACATTGCTTTTGTTTTAAGTTACCCAGTTTGATAATTTGTTACAGTAGTATAGGAAACTAGCACAACATGTACTGATATAATCATATTATCTTTACCTTTTAATCTGCTAATGTGATGAATGCTAACGCTCAAACTTTGGCACAATTGCACTCATCTCCCACACTAGCAAAGTAA
Source organism: Antilocapra americana (assembly GCA_007570785.1). Taxonomy (NCBI): domain Eukaryota; kingdom Metazoa; phylum Chordata; class Mammalia; order Artiodactyla; family Antilocapridae; genus Antilocapra; species Antilocapra americana. Next base: position 37,121,642 of record ML660201.1, on the reverse strand, counting down.
TACTCAAAAATTCTCCAAGCCAGGCCTCATCAGTATGTGAACCATGAAATTCCAGAAGTCCAAGATGGATTTAAAAAAGGGATAGGAACCAGAGATCAAATTGCCAACATCCAATGGATCACCAAAAAAGCAAGAGAGTTCCAGAAAAACATCTACTTCTGCTTTATTGACTATGACAAAGTCTTTGACTGTGTGGATCACAACAAACTGTGGAAAATTCTTCAACAGATGGGAATACCAGACCACCTGACCTGCCTCCTGAGAAATCTGTATGCAGGTCAAGAAGCAACAGTTAGAACTGGACATGGGACAACAGACTGGTTCCAAATCGGGAAAGGAGTATATCAAGGCTGAATATTGTCACCCTGCTTATTTAACTGATATGCAGAGAACATCATGAGAAATGCTGGGCTGGAGGAAGCACAAGCTGGAATCAAGATTTCCGGGAGAAATATCAATAACCTCAGATATGCAGATGACACCACCCTTATGGCAGAAAGCAAAAAAGGAATAAAGAGCCTCTTGATGAAAGTGAAAGAGAAGAATGAAAAGTGGACTTAAAATTCAACATTCGGAAAACTAAGATCATGGCATCCAGTCCCATCACCTCATGGCAAATAGATGGGGAAGTAATGGAAACAGTGACAGACTTTATTTTGGGGGGCTCCAAAATCACTACAAATGGTGACTGCAGCCATGAAATTAAAAGACGCTTGCTCCTTGGAAGGAAAGTTATGACCAACCTAGACAGCATATTAAAAAGCATAGACATTACTTTCACAACAAAGGTCTGTCTCATCAAAGCTATGGTTTTTCTAGTAGTCATGTACAGATGTGAGAATTGGATCATAAAGAAAGCTGAGTGCCAAAGAATTGATGCTTTTGAACTGTGGTGTTGAAGAAGACTCTTGAGAGTCCCTTGGACTGCAAGAAGATCCAACCAGTCCATCCTAAAGGAAATCAGTCCTGGGTGTTCATTGGAAGGACTGATGCTGAAGCTGAAGCTCCAATACTTTGGCCACCCGATGCGAAGAGCTGACTCATTGCAAAAGACCCTGATGCTGGGAAAGATTGAGGGCAGGAGGAGAAGGGGCCGACAGAGGATGAAATGGTGGGATGGCATCGCTGATTTAATGGACATGAATTTGAGTCAACTTTGGGATTTGGTGAGGGACAGGGAAGTCTGGCGTGCTGCAATCCATGGAGTCACAAGGAGTCGGACACAACTGAGTGACTGAACTGAACTGAATGTAATGAATGGTATTTATCTATAACAGTATAGATAAGTTTCCAATTCTAAAGTAGTTTATGCTTTTCGAAATAAAATATGTCATTATTGTATCTTCATAAGCAGATGGAATTTAGGTTTTGATATAAAGTTATACTAGATTTACACAATTACTTGAGGTCCTTTCTTTCCTTCTCCTTAGTCTTAATTGTTGGATAACCATTTGTTGTTGTTGTTCAATCACCCAGTCATGTCCAACTCTTTGCAACCCCATGGACTGCAGCATGACAGGCCTCCCTGTCCCTCACCATCTCCCAAAATTTGCCAAAGCTCACGTCCACTGCATCAGTGATGCTATCCAGCCATCTCATCCTCTGATGCCCTCTTCCCCTTCTGCCCTCAGTCTTGCCCAGCATCAGGGACTTCTCTAGTGAGTCAGCTTTTCACATCAGATGACCAATACACTGGAGCTTCTGCTTCAGCATTAATCCTTCCTACAAGTACTCAGGATAGATTTCCCTTGACTGACAGGCTTGAGGTCCTTTCTGTCCACGGGACTTTCAGGAGTCTTCTCCATCACCACATTTTGAAGGCATCACTTCTTCTGCATTCTGCTTTCTTTATGGTCCAGATCTCACAACCATACATGGCCACTGGGAAGACCATAGCCTTGACTATATGCACCTTTGTCCACAGAGTAATGTCTCTGCTTTTCAACTCATGGTCTAGGTTTGTCATAGCTTTCCCGCCAAGAAGCAATCATCTTCTGATTTCATGACTGCAGTCACCCTCCAAGTGATTTTAGAGCCCAAGAAGAGAAAATCTGTCACTACTTCCACCTTTCCCCCTTTTATTTGCCATGAAATAATGGGGCCAGATGCCATGATCTTAGTTTTTTTAATATTTAGTTTTAAACCAGCTTTTTCACTCTCCTCCCTCACCCTCACCAAGAGGCTCTTTAGTTCCATTAAAGTGGTATCACCTGCGTATCTGAGGTTGTTGATGTTCCTCCCGCCTATCTTGATTCCAGCTTGTAAGTCATCTAGCCCAGGATTTCTCATGATGTGCTCAGCATATAAGTTAAACAAACAGGGTGACAGCAGACAGCCTTGTTGTACTTCTTTCTCCATCTTGAACCAATCAGTTGTTCCATACATATTTCTAACTGTTGCTTCTTGATCCGCATATAGGTTTCTCAGGAGACAGGCAGGATGGTTTGATATTGATAACAATAGGGAGCATCTATTTTTTAAGCTCAGACTTAATTTAGCTATAAAACTATTTGCGCCTGGTGCCTTTTTTAGTTGTATGTCTTTAACAATCTTCCAATTTCCTCTATTATTATTATTGTAAAATTTTTGACTTTTCTAATGTGAATATTGACATTGCATACATTCTTAAAGAATCACTATATCTAAATTTTCAAATGGATGGATATCAAATTTTTTTCAAAAATCTAATGATATCAGTATTCATTGATAGAGTTGCCCAGGAACGTAAGAGGGTACATACCCCATTCCTCCCACACTACTACACAGGGACTGAATCAAATGAGAACAATCCTCAAAGAAAGAGAAGAATCACTCTTCAGTCAAGACAGAGCAGTAGCTCTTATCTCTGGTTAGAATCTCTAAAGAAACCCATAGGGAATGTTTTCATATGCATCGTCAGGAATGTGTCACAATAAAACCCAGATGGCTGATCATTTGATACTTATTCGGAGTCTAAAAAAAACTATGCAAAAAAATCTTAACATTTCCATGGAGCTACAATAAAGTTTCTGTTTTTTGAAACACTGGACAAAGGGATGGGATGAACTGGGACATTGGGATTGACATATATACACAATTGAGACTATGAATAAGATAGATAACTAATGAGAACCTACTGTATAGTTCAGGGAACTTTACTCAGTGCTCTGTGGTTACCTAAATGGAAAGAAATTTAAAAAAGAAAGGAACACAGGTGATTCACTTTGCTGTACAGGAGAAACTAACACAATATTGTAAAGCAATTATACTTCAACAAAAATTCAAAAATAAACTAACTTGCATTAATCAAACACAAATAAAATTTAAAAAATAAACACAAAAATAAAAGAATCACTCTCCCCGTGTACTTGCACACATTTCAAAATACCTTCAATATTTCTAAGAAACAGTTTTTTTTACAACTCAGACTTTCTACTGATATCATTTTATTCATAGCAGATGGAGAAATCAGAGTAACATATTTGCTCTAAAATCATTAGTGTTGCATCAGCACTTCCAATCTAAATGGCATTTCAAGGGGTTATTGTTACGTGGATCAAGAGTTTGCTCTAGGCACTAAGAGACATAAAAACAACTATGAAACTTTTTTGCAATTAGCTTCCACATCTTAATTTCTTCAACATCAGTCTAGCAGGCTTTTAAGCATAAATCAAAGGGGGAGAAAATAGTGGTCCAAGTCAGGCACGGGTCATACTTTGTTTACTGGCTCGTCTGTGATAAATCATTATAGCTACTTTTCAAAAACAATGTTCTCACAACTGACCATCAACTGCTCATTGATGGGTTCTCTGGAAGACTAGAAATACATTCTCACCTTCAGATACCTGACTATTTTACCTTTCTGATACTTTAGCCTCCTGAAATGCCTAAAAGTAGGTGCTGAGCTTCAAATAACTGCTACAGTATCCAAGAGCTAAACAGTCCCTGGCTTAAGAATAAGGCAAGCCAAGAGTGTTTCTTAGCACATAAGGTGTTAAGTCCATCGTGAAACTCTTTTAAGATTTCCCACACATCAGGGAAAATGCAATCTTGTGTAGACACAAGAACAATCACAGAAAATGATACCAGATAGCAACACATTCATACTTTATATTTTTACAGTGCATTACAATTTTCAAACTACATTCATGATATCTTTTGTACTTCATCCTCATAGTAAGTCTATAATGAATGCAGGATAAAAGAGGAAGGAGACATAAACAATGAACTCTAGAGATGAAAGGGACATTGTAAAGACCATCAGTAACTCTTAACAGATCAGAATGGAGACCAGGGGAATTGAGGACCTTTGCCATCTTGCAACATCAGGCTGCAAGGCTAATAAAGTGAAGACTGGTCACCACAAGGGTTAGAGAAACATGATGGGAGCAAAGGACAGTAATACTGATTTTAAGTATTTTGCTTTCTAAACAGCAGTTCTATTGACCTAAAGTTTAAAATTCAATGTTCGTCTCTGAGGACCACTTGGCTATGATGGTTTTGTGCTGTTACTAGGTCCCTTAGAGAGAAATAAAATTTTGAATTCCATAGTTTTCAGTAAAATGTGCAAGCCTTTGAAGAACATATCCATTTAGTTGTAAATAGAATATACTTATATATACTAAAACGGAAAATTCACTACATAATTATTGAAAGGAGCCTAAACAGTCTACAGATTAATTAAGAAGCTATTCATGCATTTCCTGCACATTCACCCTCAATCTAGCCTCTACTCTCCCATCCCAGCAAGTCCTAGTTAACTATTTCAATAGTGTGGCTTCTGTTATACAATAAGGCTTGAAAATAATATTTCCTTTAAAAGAGAATATATTGTCGTTGCTGTTGTTGTTGTTTAGTCATTAACTCATGTCCGACTCTTTGCAACCCTGTGGACTGTAGCCCACTAGGCTCATCTATCCATGGGATATTCCAGGCAGGAATCCTGGTGTGGGTTGCCATTTTCTTCTCCAGGGGATCTTCCTGACCCACGGATCAAACCCACATCTCCTGCATTGGCAGGTGGATTCTATACCACTGAGCCACTAAGGAAGTCCCAGGAGAACATATTTGAAGTATATATTTTCTGTTACAGTATTCTCAAAAACATATCTCAACAATACATAGGCCAGGTCATAAAATCTTTTATTCAAAAAACAATAGCCATTTTCCACAGTTTAATCCAGAATAGTTTGAAAATCTGCATCTGGGATGTCATCATAATTCTCAAATGAGGCAGCACTACAGAAAAAAGTACAAAGTGAAATCAATATTTTAAAAAGAAGAAATTCACAGTGGTTGTAAAAGACCATATCAGGGTTAGAGGACAAATCTCTGTGTTAGAATAAACACTTATTTACTGTCAGAACACACAACAGTAACCTCGACATTTTAAAAATGCTTTTTATCACCTTTTAAACGTCTGGCAATAGTGAATGTAAAACAGAATGTCTGACGCACCATGGAAAGGTTTATGATTCTGCTCAAAAGAAGGAAGAACAAATATCTCCATTTCCATTCCAGATCTGTACAATATATTCTTGCATCCCATTTGCTTGATTCATTTACATTTTGCTGAATTCTGTTTTTGTCCATTTTCATCACTCGAAAGATTAAAAAAAAAAAAGTCAACAACAAAAAGCCCTCAGAAGATGCTTTCAGATGAAATCACAAAGAAAATAAGTACATGAATTAGTAGTGAAGCAACATCCAAGTGTATACAAATGTGGCAGTTACATCTTTTCTCATCTTGTCCAAGAATTAATTGCATTGCTGAATTAGACATCCAACCTGCTCCATGCAGACAGGAGCCCAAGCCGGAAGCAAACTCTTTGAATAACAACACTGCCTTCTGATTCTTTTCACATGGCTACATTTTTGACAGTTGCTTCAATATTCTACCCGGTTTCAGTGTGACTATGACAAGATTAAGGTAGGCATGACTGGCACATCTGTGGTGAGTGGCAGGGAATGGAAACAGGCAACAAGTCCCTTTAGTGGCTCCAAGAAAGCCCACAGGCATTCTGCAAACCTTTTGCGTATATGCTGTGAGGAAAGAATATAAGAAGTAGGAACCATGATGACAATTTTAACCACTTGACAGATAATTCTATGATCTACTAGAACTTTATAATGACAAAGTCTCTGACACATGGGAGATCGACAGGAACACATTCTCTCTCTGCCTCTCAATCTCTTTAAATATTTATATGAGGGTTTTCCAGATGGATGAAGATGACCTTAATATAGTATTTATTCAATCCAGCCAAGGATGAATTATAAACGGCTAAATCTGACTACCGTAGGATTTTCCTGGTTGTTTTTCATTTGATTCAAATCACTTCTCTGGGCTCTAGAACTTTCTTCCAGATCCTGGTAGCTGTCAGGTGTCAGTAATCAGAGTCAGCCCATTTGTATTTAGTGTGGCTAAAGTTCTGCCTACAATATTGCAGAATCAAGCCTGGAAATGTCAATTACTGTTCTTTGTCTTCCCTGTTGAATATCTCCTTAATGTAAGAATGACATAACATTTTTACCTTATCACACTGAAAAACATTATTTAAAATAGCACCCATAGTTGGCAAGAATGAAAAGAAAGGAGCATGCCCAGAGATGATCATGGGTATAAACAGGAATACCATCTGACACTACATACCATGATGTTTTTATCTTATTATATTCACTTACATTATTTGGGGGACGTGTTCCCATATCTTTAAATATTCTTCAAAACCAGACTTTTATCGTCCATATAGCATTTGATTATGTGGATATACTACAGTTTTTCATCATTTCCACATTTGTCAACTGTTGTTTTCAACTCTGGTTTTTAAAAATAATGCTACAACCCAGCTCAAGCCAGTGTTGACAACTTATGCAGGGGTGGGATAGGGTGAGAGATGGGGGAGGGGCAGGTACAGGAGGGACAGGACATATGTATACCTGTGGCTGATTCGTGTTGATGTATGGCAGAGGCCAACACAATACTGTAGAGCAATTACCCTGCAATAATTGTATTTTGCTCTACACTTCTCAAAAAAATAAATAAAATTTTAAATGCCACAGAAAGCATCTTTATAAGTACATTTTAACATTACATTGTTTATTCTTTAGTCTAGATGCCTAGAAGTGCAAATACAACCACTAGCAAGGTTTACCTCAAAACAATTTTGTCCTAGGAATGAAGGCATTATAATTAGCAAACCAGTTCCTAAACTAGAATTCCAGTAGATCACCATTTATTACGAGAAACATGTGATAAAACTGACTTAGCTTATTTCCACAGCCTTGATAATGGGCAATTCCTCTAAGGAAACCAAATCAGATAGCATGTATGACTGAGTAACCATTGACTCAGAAAGGACAAATCAGGTCCTACCAAAAGGACATTCATTTCAAACAAAGGTACAGTCTGCTGAGTTAATTGCCTTCTGTCCTCGAGCAAAAATTCTCTGCACAAGGCCACTAATGTAAGACCACGAACACATTCATATCATCGTAGGTTTTCATGAGTTTGCCTGTCTTTCAAAGCCAGATAAACAACCTGAGCTTATAAAACTAAAGGCCAAAATGCTGTGAAACATTCTGAGGTTGCCAAACCTTACCACACAACCCTCCACCCCTGATGGTATAACTAGAGAGGTTACTGTCTGGAAGCTATTCTGAAGGAAAACATGACTAACCCTTAAAGTAAAACTCTGGATTTTAGAAGTCAATGAATAATGACATATCACTTTCTAAAGTATCGAGCTGGAAAATATTTAAAATGATAACACTCATTGGCAAGGGAACAGTATATACGTATTCATGTTCAAATAAGGGTAGGAAAGAATGAGAGTTGAACAAAGATCAAGGTGAAACTTTCATGTGCAATTATGAACCATGACTCCCTATACGGGGCTGTGGCTAATAGCATTTCTAAACTTATTTATATACTAAACTCTTCTTGTTTCATGTAGCCTTTTGTATTTGGCTGCTCAATTTCTGTTGAAGATCTCAAGGCAGAACATTCTGTGAAACTACTTTACTTAATGTTTTCCTAGGCCAGCAGTTCCCAAACATTCACACTCTCAAAAACCTGTTAAAGGCCCCGAAGAGCTTTTGTTTATGTAGGCTATATCTAAGAATATTTACCATGTTAAGAATTTCAAAACACTGTTAATTTAGTTTAAAATAATAATTAACTCAGGGCTTCCCTGGTGGCTCAGTGGTAAAGAATCTGCCCATCAGAGCAGGAGACAGGATTCAATCCCTGATCCAGGAAGATCCCCCATGCACAGAGCAGTTAGCCCCGTGCACCGCCACAACTGGGCCTGTGCTCTAGAGCAGCGCACGACAACCACTGAGTCCACGTGCCGCAGCTACTGGAGCTCCACAAGAGCAGCAAACGCACTGAGAGGCCCGGACACCACAGCAAGAGAGTAGCCCACACTCGCCACAGCCAGAGAAAAGCCTGCGCAGCAATGAAGACTCAGCACAGCAAAAAATAAACAAATAAAAAAAAGAATAAAACTAATAATAATAAACTCATTATATGTTAACCTGTACAATATACTTTCTAAAATGAAAAAGCTAGTGAGAAGGGTGACACTGTTTCAGAATTTTGAAGACCTTTTCATGTTCAGCTTAATAGAAAGCTGCTGGATTTTCATATCTGCTTCTACACTGCATCATGACCTATTGTTTTGGATTGATGTATGTCAAGAAAATCCAAGAGAACTATTTTCTTTTAATTGAACTTTAGCTGATTTACAATATTACATTAGTTTCAGATGTACAAAACAGTGATTTAAAACTTTTACAGATTATACTTCATGTATAGTTATTATAAAATATTGGCTATATTTCTTATGCTGTACAATAGATTCTTATAGATTATTTTATACATCATAGTTTGTACCCTTTAATCCCCTGCCATTTCCTTGCCCCTCCCTCTTTCCCTAAAAGGAGTATTTCAATAGCCTTTTCATTGATACTGCATGAAAATTTGACAAATGGTAGTTTCTTTAACCGTTAGTTGCAGTGTGGAATCTGAAACTGTATCAATAAACTTTTAGTGCTCTATTATGTGAAAATCCATGGCCTCTGTTGCACTTTGAATGAATCCATTCCCCATGCAGAAATTTGTAAAAGCACGCATTGCTCTAGTCGAATTTATTGGCTCACTGAATTATGCAGATCTTCCAAACGTTGACACATCTCATTATATGATGTAAAAAAGAATCACATTTGTTAATATTGCCATCGATCTCATCAGAAAAGTCTTTAAGTATTGGGAAGCTGTCAAGTTCATGATGGCAGATACAAGTTTTCCAAAGTTCTAATTTTTGCTTTAAAGCTTGAATTTGATCATTGGCAACAAATACTGTCCAATGACTTGAGTTAAAGTGACAGGCTCACTTTACGCATTTTTGAAAAAAATGCCTGACAAGTATTGAAGTATGAACAACCATATCTCATTGGGCAATCGTTCTTTCAAGTAAAAAATACTGCTCCATATAAAAGCAATGAGCTCAGCTTACAACTGCAACAGTCATACAAGCGCTTTTTCCTCAAAAACTATACTTCACTATGCAGCAGCAATGCTTCATGTATGTTTCCTATATCAGCACACAGATGATAAAAAGAGATGTGTTTTTGAAAATCAAAGCATAATTAAATTAATACATTTTACTGCTTCATCAAGGATATTTTTAGAAGACATTGGCTTTTTTTTTTAACCATTACTTACAGTTGTAAAAAATAAAAGACCAAAAGCACAGTTTTTTGTCATGCCTTGATTCATGCTACACTTTACCCACCATTGCTTTTGTACCATCAGTGCAAATGTCAACATAGTAAAAAGGACAAATAGCAACACAGTATTACGGCAATATAGTTTTGACTTTGCAGTTACCCTAAAATGGTCTCAGGTCCTATGAACCACACTTTACTGTTCTAGGCACCTTGGATGGGAGGGGAGTTTGGGGTAGAATGAATATATGCATATGTATGGCTGAATCCTTTTTCTGTCCACCTGAAACAATCACATTGTTAATTGGCTATATGCCAATACAAAAGTGAAGTCACTCATTCATGTCCGACTCTTTGCAATCCCATGGCTGTAGCCTACCAGGGTCCTCTGTCCATGGGGTTTTCTAGGCAAGAATACTGGAGTGGGTTGTCATTTCCTTCTCCAGGGGATCTTGCCAACCCAGGGATTGAAGCCGGGTCTCCCACATTGTGGGCAGACGCTTTTCCATCTGAGCCACCAGGGAAACCCAATACAAAGTAAGAAGTTAAAAAAAAAATTACTTTTCTAGACACAAAATCTGGGTGAGAAAAAACAATTATATGGACACAAAGGAATGTATTCATCACCATGTTTGTTATCCCTCATCTCCTGGGCATGTTAATCCAACAGTGACTGGTAGTAGTAGAGCCACATTTCCTTGCAATGTTCACTATCTGGTCCTTAGTATTTAAAGCCTGTTGTTTTCCTCTCAGGATCACACTCACGTTTGCAGCAGCAATAGTATCCCTTAGAGTTAAAGCCAAAGAGAATCTACTTGACCTGCTAATAGGCAAAGACCCTGTGCTTTTCTCAGCTCCAAGACCCAGTAGTAACATGATGAATGCTATGGCTTTTCTACTGCAAAGCCATGCAAGAAAGAGACTTGGTTACTCGTGTCTGCAGCTTGGGAGTACCTCAGCCAGTATAGCCACATGTGATCTCTCTGTCAAAAAAAGCATGGCCAATCTAAGTTAATCTGCTTAAATCTTTATCTGGATGTGTAGCCTATGGCCCCATTTAATAGCCCATGCATAGAACATACTTAAAACTACATTTCTAGAGCTATGATTCTCAAAATATGATTCTTGAATCAGTGGCATCAGAATCACGTGCAGTGCTTGTTAGAAATACACATTCCTAAACTGGTGTAGCCACTATGGAAAATAGTACGGCATGACCTCACAAAACTAAAACTAGAGTTGCCATATGATCTAGCAAATACACTCCTGAGCATATATCTGGACAAAACTACAATTCAAAAAAACACACGCACTGCTATATTCATAGCAGAACTATTTACAATAACCAAGACATGGAAGCAACCTAAATGTCCATTAACAGATGAATGGAAAAAGAAGATGTAATATTACTCAGTCATAAAAAGAGAATGAAATAATGCCATTTGCAGCAACATGGATAGACCTAGAATGTGAAGTCAAGTCAGCCTTAGAAAGCATCAATATGAACAAAGCTAGTGGAGGTGATGGAATTCCAGTTGAGCTATTTCAAATCCTGAAAGAGGATGCTGTGAAAGTGCTGCACTCAATATGCCAGCAAATTTGGGAAACTCAGGAGTGGCCACAGGACTGGAAAAGGTCAGTTCTCACTCCAGTCCCAAAGAAAGGCAATCCCAAAGAATGCTCAAACTACTGCACAATTGCACTCATCTCACACACTAGTAAAATAATGCTCAAAATTCTCCAAGCCAGGCTTTAGCAATACATGAACCATGAAATTCCATATGTTCAAGCTGGTTTTTGAAAAGGCAGAGGAACCAAGATCAAATTGGCAACATCGGCTGGATTATCAAAAAAGCAAGAGAGTTCCAGAAAAACATCGATTTCTGCCTTATTGACTATGGCAAAGCCTTTGACTGTGTGGATCACAATAAACTCTGGAAAATTCTGAAAGAGATGAGAATACCAGACCATCTGACCTGTCTCTTGAGAAACCTGTATGCAAGTCAGGAAGCAACAGTTAGAACTGGACATGGAACAACAGACTGGTTCCAAATAGGAAAAGGAGAATGTCAAGGCTGGATATTGTCACCCTGCTTATTTAACTTATATTCAGAGTACATCATGAGAAATGCTGGGCTGGAAGAAGCACAAGCTGGAATCAAGATTGCTAGGAGAAATATCAATAACCTCAGATATGCAGATGATACCACCCTTATGGCAGAAAGTGAAGAGGAACAAAAAAGCCTCTTGATGAAAGTGAAAGAGGAGAGTGAAAAAGTTGGCTTAAAGCTCAACATTCATAAAACTAAGATCATGGCATCTGGTCCCATCCCTTCATGGCAAATAGATGGGGAAACAGTGGAAACAGTGTCAGACTTTATTTTTTGGGCTCCAAAATCACTTCAGATCATAATTGCAGCCAAGTCATTAAAAGACGCTTACTCCTTGGAAGGAAAGTTATGACCAACCTAGACAGCATATTGAAAAGCAGAGACATTCCTTTGCCAGCAAAGGTCCGTCTAGTCAAGGCTATGGTTTTTCCAGTAGTCATGTATGGATGTGAGAGTTGGATGGTGAAGAAAGCTGAGTGCCGAAGTATTGATGCTTTTGCACTGTGGTGTTGGAGAGGACTCTTGAGAGTCCCTTGGACTGCAAGGAGATCCAACCAGTCCATCCTAAATGAGATGAGTCTGGGGTGTTCATTGGAAGGACTGATGTTGAAGCTGAAACTCCAATATTTTGGCCATCTGATGTGAAGAACTGACTCATTTGTGAAGACCCTAATGCTGGGAAAGATTGAGGGTAGGAGGAGAAGGGGACGACAGAGGATGAGATGGCTGGATGGCCTCACTGACTCGATGGACGTGGGTTTGGGTAGACTCCGGGAGTTGGTGATGGACAGGGAAGCCTGGCATGCTGCAATTCATGGGGTTGCAAAGAGTCAGATACGACTGAGTGACTGAACTGAACTAGATGGACCTGGAGATTATCATGCTAAGTGAATTAAGTCAGAAAGACAAAGACAAATACCATATGATATCACTTACATATGGAGATTAAAATATGACATAAACAAACTTATTCACTCCCAGACTTAGAGAACAGACTTGTGGGAGGGATGATGAAGGAGTCTAGGATTAGCAAATGCAAGCTATTACATGTAGAACAAGTAAGCAACAAGATAGTATTGTATCACACAGGGAACTACATTCAATATCCTATAATAAACCATTTGGAAAAAGAATATGTATGTATACATATATTTTTTAAATATTCATACATACACACACACAGCAGAAGCTAACACAATGCAAATCAACTACATTTCAGTAACATTAAAGTAAAAATAAAATTAAAAGAATAAAGGCCTAAAAAAATATGCATTCCTGAAATCCCAGATGGGCCGATTAAGGCAGAGTCTCTGAGGGTGAGGCAGGGCCAACCAAATCGTAGTGCAGGCTGTGCACTGCACATCTTGCACAAAGGTATACAATTGTTGAAGGCTGTGGCTTAGAATTTGCATTTCTAACAAATTGTGTGAATCATGGGTATCTCAAAACTAGAATCTCAAGTTGTTAGAATCTTTTGAAAAGAAGTCTGGGCATCTGTATTTCCAAGGCACTTTCTAGCCAGTTCTGCCTACCAAAGTATGAAGCCTTTTTTCTAAACTAAACATGTTATAGCTCTCTGTTAGAAACCAGCTCTATGAGAGCTGAAGACAGTAGACACATTGAAAACAGGAAACTCTGGTGTCATTGAGACAATCTATTCAGTAACTATAAATTCACCTTTTAAAATATCCAATAACTTTCAAAGTCCAATTTTCTCTATTTCTATGATATCACAGTTATTTTCATTCTTACTGTGGTACTGTATCTCAGCATGTATGTTATTCCACCAACATCTTGAAACATTTAGCCAAAGTTTTCTGGTTTCATATGAATGCTAACTATTTATAGTCTGATTTAAGAAAAAAAAGAAAGGTTTTCTTTATCTTATGCTAGATCCTTAGTTCCTCTAGGCAAAAAGACAAATTTAGTTCACTTTCAAATTAGCAAATTAACTCAGATTTTAAAAAACTATTCAAGTATCCTGTTTTATATTTAACATAAAAAAATAGCTCAATGTAAATGTCATGTCTGGCAATGATCCTATTCCTGGAATATTTTACTTGAAACAGAGTGGGAAGGAAGTTTCTATGGCTGCCAAAATAGAATTAAACATGTGGAAATGAAAAAAAGAAACAAAACACAAGTCACCCTTTCCAGACAATAGGGAAACCTGCAAAGTAAGTCAGTGACTGTCCTTCAAGCTGACCACTGAAGTAGGGACATGTAGGTTTATTTTCTTTTCTTTTATTTTTGCTTTTTATTTTGTATTGAGGTATAGCTGATTAACAAACAATGTTGTGATAGTTTCAGATGAACACTGAAAGGATTTAGCCTTACATATACATGTATCCATTCTCCCCCAAACTCCACTCCCATCCGGGCTGCCATGTAATACTGAGCAGGGTTCTGTGCACTAGACAGCAGGTCCTTGTTGGTTATCAATTTTAAATATAGCAGTGTGCACATGTTCTTCCCAAAGTCCCTATCCATCCTTTATCCCCATCCGTACCCCCCGACTCTGATAACCATAAGCTCATTCTCTGTGAGTCTGTTTCTGTTTTGTAAGTTCATTTGTCTCCTTCCTTTTTAGATTTCACATTTAAGGGATGCCATACAATATTTCTCTTCCTCTGACTTACTTCACTCAGTCTGACAACTCTCTAGGCCCATCCATGTTGCTGCAAATGGCATTACTTCATTATTTTTAATGGTTGAGTAATATTCCATTGTATCTGTGTACCACATTGAAGAAGGGACATGTAGTTTTAACAGTTGTAAGAGGACCTGGCTTACATAAAGCAAAATAAAAACTAGGCAATGCTGTGGCCCTAGATGCCAAAACTCCAAATCTGCCAGTCACTAAAGAAAAGAACAGAGGCCCAGCAACTGATATTGATGAATTCAAAGACTGTGATTATCCTTTCAGACAAAACAGCATTTCATTATCTCCATCAGACAAAACAACTGTTGAATGGAATGTCTAGAGTTGAGAGGGAGAAAAGAGCTGTGGCAATTCTAAGGTCAAATTAGTTTACAAAACCACTAAATGATACAGAGTTAAACAAATTATTTTACTCTGGGACTTCTCAGAGTCCTACTGGGCCTTATATCTTTCCAAGTAGCAAATAAAGCACACAGCATTTTCTATATTTTGCCACTTTTTACATGTCATTTAGTTTATTATTAGGCTAGCAGGCCCTGGGACACAGGAGAAAATACTGATACCCATGTCAAGCAGTCACGTCAAATGTTCAGGTATATATCTGAACTGTGGGAGAAGAAACCCAGATGCCACGGAAATGAACATGTGCCCAGCAGCCAGCCCCAGTACATCAAGTCCCTGAACCTCTCTCCAATGGCTGCTTTAGCTCTGAAAGAAAGATGATGCTTATTAGTAAAGTGCCTTGGGATGATTGGGCAGGAAACACTAAATAAGAGCCAATTATTGCCCTCATTACGGAGTAGATGATCTAATAAACCATCCCTATTACTTACAAAGTTCAGAACTCTATTTTTTTTTCTTTAATTGCACTTCAATTTGACCTAAGAGATCTACACTGAAAAGAACAAACAAAATACTCATAAGAAATACATTCAGAAACCATAATATAAGCTTTCTGATTGGACCCTTCTCTGCTTACACATTTTCAATGGTTGCCAATTGCCTGCAGATAAAATCCAAATTTCTTAACCTGGTGTACAACTGCCCCAAGTTGTTTCCAACTGACTTTTTATACCAACAACTCCACCTTTTGGAAGCCATAGTGTTTATGATTAATTAAGATCACTGGCTTTGGCAATGGGCAAACATGGTTAAAAATGAAGGCTCCACTCCACCACATCTTCAGGGTATCTCACTTCTCTAAGCCCTTGATTCTCAAAGTGTGGTCCATGGACAAGCAGCATCAGCATCATTTGGAGCTTATGAGGCAGAATCACAGACCTCACTGCAGACCTACTGAGTTAGAATCTGCATTTTAAGAATATCATCAGGTGATCCTTATACACACTAAGGTTTGAGAGGCACTACCCTAATACTCAGCTCCCCCAGTGGCTCTGTGGTAAAGAATATGCTTGCAACACAGGGACACAGGAGACTCAGGTTTGATCCCTGGATGCGGAAGACCCCCCTGGAGTAGGAAATTGCAACCCACTCCAATATTCTTGCCTGAGAAATCCCACAGACAGAGGAGCCTGGTGGGCTACAGTGTATGGGGTTGCAAAGAGTCAGACACAACTGAGCGACTAAACAGTAACAACACTAACTCTCATCAGCTTATCTGAAAACTGAGGATCATGATAGCAAATAATTGTAAAGTTGGAGAGTGCCATCATTTTCCTCCCATTTGAATCCAAAGGATTTTATCATCCAAAAACCAAGTATCCCACTTCTCTTTCCCTGCATTATCTTAGGCCAAGTCATTCTCGTTTCTGTCCCCTTCTACAGCAATGTCCCTCTACGTCATCACAACGCATCCTCTCCTGGTTCTCTTTTACCTGTTTACCTACTGCAAATGGGGAGATCTTCTAGGAAAATACAAATGAGATCAGAGCTTCCATGTGATTTCAAAATAAAAGGCCAGAAGCCTTTACCAGACCTGCCAACCTCGACATCTCGTCTCGTCTCATGTTCCTCCCGGCTTCCTCTGCTCCAGAGTACCATTTTCTTGTTGTTGCTTTTAGTTCCTTAAACTAGCCATCCTCCTTCCTAGCACAGTACATTTGCAAAAGCTATCCTCCCTCTCTGCAGTGCCCTCCCTCCCGTCCTCACCTGCTTAACTTCTGCTCCGTCTTTAAATGCCAGCTCAAATGTCATTAAGACTGAAAATATTCACTGACTCTCTACTCCAGCAACCAATACACTGCCTGGTCCACTGCCTGCATCCTCTAAGTATGTCTTGAATAAGTAAGTACATGAATTGGGTCTTCCCTGGTGGGCCAGTGGCTAAGATTCCGAGCTCCCAAAGCAGGGTGCCCAGCTCTGATCCCTTGTCAAAGAACTAAATACTACATACCACAGCGAAGATCTAGTGCAGCCAAATAAACATTAAAAAAAATTAATGTATGAATTGATGAATGCTCAATCATGTGACTATTTGATGATCACATGGATTGATACCTGTAAAACATTTAGCACAGTGCCTGGTAAACAGCAAGAGCACAGTGCTAGACCAGTTGCTATGTATTCTGAATATGAGCCTTGCTGAAAACTAGAGTCATGTTTGATGTGCCCAACAAATAGAATTACCTGGGAAACTTTTAAACCTCTCAGTGGCCAGTATCTGTCCCTGACCAATTAGATTAGAATCTCTGGGGATGAGACTCAGGCACTGAAGGGTTTTAAAGCCTCCAGTGGGTATTCCAGAGTGCTACCATGGTGGAGAAAAACCACCTTACCCTTTTTCATATTGTGACCTCCCAGCTTTCCAGAGGAATGCATGCTGAGTGGCAAGAAGAATCCTCATTTTTCATAGCATTAGTCCAAGGCCTCACTTCTCCCATGGAAGGGAACAGCAGTGAGAATCCATGTAACAGAAGGTCCAACAATTCATTTCCCTTGAGCCCCTTGACAGCAGCCACATGGTGGACTGAAGCCAAACTGAAAACTTTCTTAGAAAATCCAAGTCGCCTGAACTACTGTTGGGAAGTGATGGGGTAACACATAAAGATGATTCTGATCCTTTGGGTTAAATGTTGATTTAACAAAACTCATCAGGATTCCATTAAAAACCTGTCATAATTGTTTCGATGAAGCTATTGTTTTATAGGAGTAATTAATTTCAACTGCTAAAAAAGTTAGACGTCCCAAGTGTTCATCCAGCCTATAAGAAATAGGTAGGCTGGGAACCACTGGAACTTACCTTCTGTCTCCTTCACTATTGAAACATTTGGAGCATCAGGAAACCAAACTGTACTTTCATAGGCCTCCTGTTCCTAAGGACCAACCTTCTGTGTATGCAAATGTAACTTTAAGTTCAGATATATTATGCTATTGTTCTCACTCATTTTGAACTTTTCAAAATGTGATATAAGCACTGAGGAGTATCCAGAGAAATTTTATGTCTTTTAAGGCTTTAAACACACACACACTGAACCAAAATGCCTTACTCTACCAGACAAAGCAGGATGCAGGTCTCCAAAAATCTGAGCACTATTTAAAATTGAAACCTACGAAGGCAGAGCTTATACTAATCCAACATACAGGCTACACAATTATTATTAAAGGTACAGGATTGCTCTCTGGAAATAATATCTCAGTGGGCTAAATTCCCTCTCTTCCTGCTTTTCCATGCTGGTAAATTGCAAAGAAAAAAAAAAGCATGATTCATGAATATAAATTTCTCTTGGCTTTTTAAATCATACACTGGCATATTCCTCCTCAAACTTCAGCCAAATGAAAATACATGGATAATGACAATTTTACAATAAGTGGTTCCAGGATGCAGGCTTTTCACGATTTTCATATGAAAGGCACTATAAAAAAGAGTATTATTATTGTTATTATTTCAAGCACCCAGGAAAACCACAATCAATGATTAGCCATAACAATTAAACTAACAATAATACATCTGGAATAAGCTTCACGGTAATATGTACTTCATGCTTAATAGTTCAAATTAATTCAATCTGATGGCATTAGACACAAGAGTTAGGAGCTAGAGAGCACCAAAATTCACATTAGCTTCCACTTTGAAAGATATTATGAAAAGCAAAGGAAGGAAATGAGGCTATAAACTGCAGTGGTAAATAGGAAGGACACATAGATGATATGGTCAGGAATAACTCTCAGCTATTAGGAATTCAGCAATGGAAACATGAAGGCTGGCCATTTCTGTCCTCACACATTCCTTCGGAGTTAGCAGTGGGGCAGCCCATGTAAAGAATGGATCTAAAACCCCCAAATCAAGGCCATTATAAAAAATTAAAAAGCCAAAATCTAGCACCAATCAATGACAATTCCAGTTCTGGTTGGGGGGCTGACAATAAAGGGTTGATCTCCCTTTCTAATACAACAAAGGGTTAGAAGTTGTATCACTCAAGATATCACTCAAGATTGATCTGATGGCTGAAAACGTTTTGTCAACACTCCAAAAATTGCATTAGTGACTAGATGATGAATGAAGTGAGTCAATTAGAACTGGATTAGAAATCCAAATATGAAGTCAATTATTTCCAATCTGAGAATAGGAATTTAGTTACCAGTGATATGATAGGAAGCATCAATTTTCAAAACTTGAAACTCTGTCTCTGTTTGTCCCTAGGGAAAAATGCAAGTAAAAAATAGCTTTGAAAAGACTGAACTTGAACTTGGGAACATTTTCCTAGATGTCTGAAACTTTTGCTTTCAGTAACTTACTTTGTTCCCAGACTTGGATACCTGGTAGGGAGATTCCCGTTAGTTTTCAGTAGAGAAAATGTGGACAAAGTGAGTCGACTATTCCAAGTTCAAACAGCTTTAGAGCAAAAAATCCAACTTTCCTCATTTGAAGTCTGATTCTCTTTCCCTATACCAGCTGAGTCCTTAATAATAAACATGATGATAATAGCTGACATTTACTGAGTCTTATATTATACAGCACTCTATCTAAAAACCTAAAAAATGGCAATTTATTTAATCTAAAATGTATGAGATCAGTACTATTATTATTCTCATTTTGTAAAGGAAAGAAACGGGATACTAGAAGGTTAGTTGATCTGCATAGCAAGTGGAGACCTTAAACCCTGCACATCTTGCCCCCTTAATAGTGTCTTGACATTGTTTCAGAATAGAAGCGACTAGATATATAAGGGTTAAGCCTGGCAAGACCAACTCCAAGTTGAGCCTTCTTTACACTAGGCAAACCATCTTCAATATACTTATAATAACTTTATATATGAAATAACATTTTGAAGTTTATTTCCTCCCAACACAGCAACATCTCTGCAACTCCCCTGGGATTTTCAGCACTGTCTGTTGCAGAGCTGGTCTGGGCTAAGCAAGTATTGCTTTATCATTCTTAAATAAAAACCATTATAGAGAATGCAGAAAACAATTTCCCTTTCAGTTTCTCCACTTCTATACACATTGAGAAAGATGGATCCTTAAAGTGCTGAAGGAAAGCTCACAATATAATAAAACTTCAGCATCAGAAATGTTCCAGGTCCCTCTGCTCTCTCCCCATATTTAGGAAACTACAATTTAATATAAGGCTCAGCCCTCCAGAGAATCCAGTGTATCACACTGCTAATACATTTTTATATATATTTAACTGAGATAAAGAAGAAAGAGATAGAGAAGCCAGGGCAGCTATGTCAAAGACATAATTATGATAAGCCTAATCCAGCTAACAGCAAAAGAGGCAGACAGCGACTCTACTGCAATGATGTTGTATAGTTTGCGTGGTCCGAGAAGTATATCAATATAAAATGTGAATGAGGCAGGAGACCCATTATAGGAAGGCAAAGATAACTTACTATGAGACTCCAGAAAATAAAGCTTATCCAGGAGGTCAAGGAGCATTTATCCTGTTACTAAATTATCATTCAAATATATTTTATAAATTGAAAACCTGAATCAAATCATTTGATTATTGAAACAGTTTTAAAAAGGAGCACATTGTTGTCTGTAACCAAATAGTCAGGGAAAACTTAATTTTGTTTTCCCTAACAGGAAACAAAATTGTGGCAAATATTTTCAATCCTGTAGATAACTTAAAAATTCTCCTTCCAGCTCAAAATTCATGGCTGTGCTACCAACCATGTCATATTTCTCAGTCTTGACCACAGAAAAACCTTGAGATACATACACATTGCTGAAATACACTCTTTCTCAAACTTGACTTCCACTCTAGTAACACGGTCAAAAAAGGAAGGTTACTCTGGTCACTTCATTTTTGGCAAATCCATATGAACTCATTTCTTTAAATGCTCATTAACATTTCTATTAACGCTACTTCTGACCCTCCATACCCACCCTTTCAGACAGGTCGAAATGAAATTGCTCAGTTTGCCATTTAAGCTTAACCCTCAAGTCTTTGCAGAGACAAAACATCATACACCAATGGTTTGTCTTCCAGCTTAAGATGGCAATTCCTTGTTCTCTTCTAACTAAACTCTACTTTTCACTAATCCCACGAGGAATGGAAACCCACATGCCTATTGCACTACAACATAATGGAAACAAATGAGTAAAGGCAATCTAGTTAGAAGAAAAATAGGCACCAACACATTTGGTTGCATACCAAACACTATGTCCCTGCCGCTTATTTTTTGTCACAGAGACTTCCAAAATTTCTTTTTCATTTTCTCAACTTCGCTAGAGACAAAATAATAAAGAAATGATCTCAATAGCACAAGCAAAGACTAGATGGCAGTTGATCTTTGACCTCAAGCTTAGCATCAGGGAGAGGTGAAGACTGTGGCAAACTATCTGTCTGGTTTGGCAGTTTCTGCTCACTTCCAGCCATTTTTTTTGTTGACTAGGAGTTTAGGCTCAATGTTGTAAGATCCTCCAGTTTTTTAATGCAAAGTAAGAGAGCCTGTGCTTTCTGTGAAAGCTCCAGATTTTTCTCCTGTTTTATAAGGTTGTATAAGACCTTCCATATTTCCAATATATTCTATTCCTATATTCTAATGGAGTAGACATCTGGTTTCATTTGTTTTTTGCCAGTGAGCTGAGATACTGAGACCTCTGAGTTATACCGTCCTTCAGCCAGTAGTTTTTAACATTTTTCACTACTAACCCCTGCTCCAACCACCCATCCTTTCCACCAATCTATGCCCAGTTTAGTTCAGTCACTCAGTTCTATCTAATTGTTTGTGACCTCATGGACTGCAGCACGCCAGACCTCCCAGTCCTTCACCATCTCCCAGAGTTTGCTTAAACTCACGTCCATTGAGTCGGTGATGCCATCCAACCATCTCATCCTCTGTCGTTCCCTTCTCCTCCTGACTTCAATCTTTCCCAGCATCAGCGTCTTTTCCAAAGAGTCAGCTCTTTGCATCAGGTGGCCAAAGAATCGGAACTTCACCTTCAGCATCAGTTCTTTCAATGAATATTCAGGGTTGCTTTACTTCCTTTAAGATTTTACTCCAGAAAAATACTTTCAGGACTTCCCTGGTGGTCTAGTGCTTAAGAATCCACATGCCAATGCAGGAGACACAGTTTCAATCTCGGTCCACATGCCACAGGGCAACTAAGCTCGTGTGCCACAACTACTGAGCCCTCACTCTAGAGCCTACGCTCCACAACAAGAGAAGCCAGCACAGTGAGAAGTCTGCACACTGCAACAAAGAGTAGCCACTGCTGGTCACAGCTAGAGAAAGCCCCCATGCAGCAAGGAAGACCCAGCAAAGAAAGGAAAAGAGGATACCTCCTCTACACAATTTCCCCTGAATCATTCTACTCTTCCTTCCTCATGATCAAGCTGTTTTATTCCTTCAGCCTTTTTTATACATACACTTTGAGATCTATTTGTAAGCCTTCTAACTCCTTATCTAATTATACCTAGACTACAAATCTCTACCACTGAGGATCCTGTCTCCTACCACCTTCACAATCCCTAAGGACTAAGCACAGTATCATACACCCCTCAGGCATTACATGCACACTGGAGGTGAATACACAGTCTAATTGCCTACTCTTGCTGGGCTAGTAGATTACATTCTCAGACCTAATGCACTTTTGAATCAAAACAGTATGTCTAAGTCACCTCTCCATAGGTAAGGCAATCTTGAGGATTCAGATACTAAGCTGTACAGGCAAGGCAAAACAGTTTATCTGGGCAATGAGAGAAGAAGACATCTGTTGATCTGAATCATCAAGGCAACTGTCCCAGTCCTGCAAATGTTCAGGGTTGGAGCTTAGTTTGAAGTTGTAAGCATGGAGGGAAAACAGATGATACAAGTGACATCTCTTTCATGTCCTGGACTTGTGACAGACATCATTAATTGATCACAGCATTCTTTTCTACTGAGTCTAAATCCAACTTAAGAAATCTTTGTAATAGCATCTAAGATGGATCGGGCTTCTCTGGTGGTTCAGACAGTTAAAAATCCACCTCCAATGCAGGAGACCTGGGTTTGATCCCTGGGTTGGGAAGATCCCCTGGAGGAGGAAGTGGCAACCCACTCCAGTATTCTTGCCTGGAGAATCCCCATGGACAGAGGAGCCTGGCAGGCTATAGTCCTTCTCTGTAGCCTTGGGGTCACAAAGAGTCAGACATGACTGAGTGACTAAGCAGCAGCAATAAGGAAAACTAAGATATTAAGTTTTCTTTGGGCATGATCCAGCCTGGTAGAGGGAACTGGGGGACTCCTCTTGATAGTGTCACACAATGTGAACTCAGCATGAAGGAAAATGAAAAGCATCATGACTCTTTAACAACAAACAAATATTTTCATTCTCACAGGAGTCTATGAAGTCAAACTATGAAGATTCAAATCCTGGGTTTCCACCTAAGAGGAATGCTATGAGACTTCCTTAAGCCTCATTTCCTGCATCCATAAACTGGTCAGGAAGACCCCCTGGAGGAGAGCATTGCAACCCACTCCAGTATTCTTCCTGGAGAATCCCCATGGACAGAGGAGCCTGGTGGGCTACAGTCCATGGCATCACAAAGAATCAGATATGACTAAGCGAGTAAGCACTAGATGGATCTTGTCTAAAAATAGAGTTGGTATGAGAGTGGGAAACACTATCAGATGGATCAGATACACATCAACTTTACAGGTCAAAAAAGAAAAAATAGTATGTAATTTCTGCTGCCTCTCCACTTCTCTATATTTTAGGAGCTGGATGACTTAGAATGGGGGGAAAGTTAGGTATCTAAAGTTGAAGAGTTAAGTAAGAACTAAAGTAGAAAAAAAATTCTACTTTATAGCTATGCCAGATTTATCACAAATGTTAAGCTTTAATCCTGTATAAAAGATTTACTCTGTGATAAAGCTGCTTTTGTTATGCCTTATAAAATATACTGAAATATATGCAAGGTAAATAACTTCACAAGGATTGCTAGTATAAATAAATAAATAGCTATATTTATTTATATTTATATTCAAGGTGGTATTTTGTTTCTCAAACATT
Organism: Antilocapra americana; assembly: GCA_007570785.1. NCBI lineage: Eukaryota > Metazoa > Chordata > Mammalia > Artiodactyla > Antilocapridae > Antilocapra > Antilocapra americana. The sequence goes on along the minus strand of ML660201.1, from coordinate 37,097,759 downwards.
GAACCAAAACCACATTAAACAACTTAGACACAAAATGACCACCATCAAGATTTAAGATAAGAGAACTTCTCTGGCAAAGACCTGGAGAAGCCAAATAAAGTGAATAAATAAATAAATATTAAAAAAAAAAAAACTAAGGGTAGTCATTCCTTTAAAAAAAAAAAAAGAATTAGGATAAGGGTCTTCCCTGGCTGTCCAGTGGTTAAGATTCTGTACTTCCATGGCAGAGGGCTCATTTCAGTCCCTGGTTGAGGAACTATGCCTTGTGGCAACAACAACAACAAAAAGAATTATCATGAAAAGTCAATTATCTTTAATATAAACAAATTTATAAGTACATATTGAAACAAATGATCCTTCAATACCAGAAAAAATAAATGTGGATGGGTTGATTAAACCTACTAAGAGACCAAAAGTTACTTTTCAGAGGCCCTATGCCTTTTAAGCCAAAACCAGAGACAATAAGAAACCAATAAAAGATAAATTAAGGTGCAAGCAAAAGGCCGAGAAGCACAGTAGATGTCTACAAGTTCTGCTTGGCACAGCATGCATTCCTTGTCATGCCAGAGTCAGCATCCTGACTTCCCTCTGGGGAAACTCTTCTTTCCAACTCTCTGGCCAGATGCTGTGGATGGAGCTAACTTCATGTCCCGCCATCAAAAGTGCACAAGTGACCAATCAGTGTTTTCCATTTGATGGTTGAATGATACAAGGGCCATTCATTAATTCAAGTCAGTCCAATTCTACTCAGTCCTGAAATCTGGCCTGGAACTATTAAGAAAGAGAACTTTAAATAAAAATCCTACTAGCATGCTTAGCTAAGTCATACTGTGAGTTTCTGGTGGTCATCTAACCCCTAAAAAGAGAGACCCTACTTTTGCACCAATCTGATGGAAGCAGAACTAAAAGATGAGAAAACTAGATCTCTGATGCTATCTTTGACCAGCTAAATCCAGGCATTCCTGAAGGTGAAATAGCTCTTAACTTTTCAGAGAGGTAAGACAAAATCCCATTACTTTCATTAAGTCACAGGTAGAGCTGAGTTTCTGTGACTTGCAAATAAAAATCAGTAGTAAATGCAAACAGTTTATAATTTATTTTATTATCAGGTGTTGAACCTCTAAGCTTTTGCATCACTATATTTGAAAACTTATATTCCAATACTGATGGACTATTACCTCATACAGTGATCCTGGTAAATTCTCATTTCCGCCCAGTGCCTTTGTTTTCTCATTTGTAAATTAGAAATTTAAAAATTGGTAGTTAACAGAGAAGACATACAAATGATCAATAAGCACATAAAAAGATGTTCAACAACATTAATCAATCAGTTCTGTTCAGTTCAGTTGCTCAGTCATGTCCAATTCTTTGTAACTCCATGGACTACAGCACTCCAGGCCTCCCTGTCCATCACCAACTCCCAGCATTTACTCAAACTCTTGTTCATTGAGCCGGTGATGCCATCCAACCATCTTATCCTCTTTCGTCCCCTACTCCCCTTGCCCTCAATCTTTCCTAGCATCAGGGTCTTTTCAAATGAGTCATCTCTTTGCATCAGGTGGCCAAAGTATTTAGGAGCTTCAGCTTCAACTTTAGTCCTTCCATGAACACCCAGGGCTGATCTCCTTTAGGATGGGCTGGTTGGGTCTCCTTTCAGTCCAAGGGACTCTCAAGAGTCTTCTCCAACACCACAGTGCAAAAGCATCAATTCTTCAGCACTCAGCTGTCTTTATAGTCCAACTCTCACATTCATACATGACTACTGGAAAAACCATAGTCTTGATGAGATGGACCTATGTTGGCAAAGTAATGTCTCTGTTTTTTAATATGCTGTCTAGGTTGATCATAACTTTTCTTCCAAAGAGCAAGCATCTTTTTATTTCATGGCTGCACTACCATCTGCAGTGTTTTTGGAGCCCCCAAAATATAAAGTCTGCCACTGTTTCCACTGTTTCTCCTTCTATTTCCCATGAAGTGATGGGACTGGATGCCATGATTTTTGTTTTCTGAATGTTGAGCTTTAAGCCAGCATTTTCACTCTCCTTTCACTTTCATCAAGAGGTTCTTTAGTTCTTCTTCACTTTCTGCCATAAGGGTGGTGGCATCTGCATATCTGAGATTATTGATATTTCTCCCAGCAGTCTTGATTCCAGCTTGTGCTTTCTCCAGTCCAGCATTTCTCATGATGTACTCTGCATATAAGTTAAATAAGCAGAGTGACAATATACAGCCTTGACGTACTCCTTTTCCTATTTGGAACCAGTCTGTTGTTCCATGTCCAGTTCTAAGGCCTAAAACGTCTAAAAGACCCTCATGCTGGGAAAGATTGAATGCAGGAGAAGGGGACGACAGATGATGAGACAGTTGGATGGTATCACTGACTCAGTGGACATGAGTTTAAGTAAACTCTAGGAGTTGGTGATGGACAGGAAGGCCTGGCGTGCTGCAGTCTATTTGGTCACAAAGAGTCCATTTCCAGTCAATAGGGAAATGCAAAGCTACTCTACAATGAGACACTACTTTACACCTACTTGTATGGTTATAATCAAAAGAAAAGACAATAACAAGTGTTTCCTAAGATATGGAGAAATTTGAAACTTCAAATACTGTTGATAGGAAGGAAAATGGTGCTGGAAAACTGTCTGGTAATTCCTCAGAAGTTAAACGTAGAGTCATCATATAACCTAGCATTTCAGCTCCAGAGGGAAAAATATGTATAAATGCACACAAAAATTTGTATATAAATGTTCATAGCAGCATTATTCACAATGGCCAAAGTGTAAAAACAACCTAAATATCCATCTACTTATGAAAAGGTAGACAAAAAGTAGCATAATCATGAAATGGGATATCATTCAGTAATAAAAGAAATGAAGTACTGATACATTCTACAACATGGATGAAGCTTGAAAACATTATGCTAAGTGAAAGAAGTTCATCACAGAAGACCATGTACTGTCTGACTGCATTTATGTGAAAGGTCCAGAAGAGGCAAATCCATAGAGAGGGAAGCCTTGAGAAGGGCTGAGGCAGCAGGAAGGTGGACGGCAGACCCAGGGCCCTTGGCGCTTTCTCAGGTTGCTCTTGTTTATTCCTTGGATCATGAGCAACCTGTCATGAGCAACCACAGATGTGTCATGTCCTATAACACACTTATATATACATGTGTCCATCAATAAAACTGAAGTCCTCCTGACCCACCAAAAAAAGAGAAAGAGAGAGAAAGAGTTCTGCAGAAGCACAGGCAGGTTCCCACTGGGTCTGTGCTTCACCAGTCCCCCCACCAGGAGACCAGTGAAGTAGGGCAACACCTGTTCTTCTGTAACTTTGTGCCACTGAAAGGGTGCAATCAAAAATGTTGATAAACTGGGGAAAAGATACTTAGGGTGTTTGGGATGAACATGTACACACTGCTGTATTTAAAATGGATAACCAACAAGGACCTACTGTATAGCACAGGGAGCTCTGCTCAATGTTACATGGCAGCCTGGGTGGGAAAAGAGTTTAGGGGAGAATGGATACATGTGTATGTATGGCTGAGTCCCTTTGCTGTCCACTTGAAACTATCACAACATTGTTAATCAGCTATATTCCAATACAAAATAAAAAGGTGGTTTTTTTTTTAATATCAACAAGTTGGAGGCAGTGCAATAGACTTGGTGAAGTGTGCTACACAAATGATGGAGAAATATAGAGAAGGACACTGCAGCCCATATTATAAATGGGTTTGACAACAAATACTCCTCACGTGACACTGTGTCCTGGGGAGGAAGTTCAGTAGTTACTGACACATAAAACCAAACACTTCATTTATTTCTACCTGAGCCAAGAGGCCATTATTCTGTTCAAATCTGTTAAAAGAATGGACTGTACCACACACCTGGTGATTCATCCAAACACAAGAATTGAAGCCTAAACTCCAAACACTGAACATTGAAAACCTCAGTCTTGTCTAAGGTGACAGCTAGATCTTTGACTTTCTTCTGTGTTGCTATATACAAGGTATTCTCTGCACTAATTTTTTGTGGCTACAAAAAAAAAACAATAAATTACGTTTGTATTTACTTTTCATTCCACACCTTTCTGCTTCACGTCTTGTCTCTTCAAAATCCATTTCTTTCAATAATAAATCTGTTCAAGAAGTAAAAACAAAGGAGGAGGGATAATAGTTTAGTGGTTTCTGGGAGCTTGAAAGAGGGGGAAATGGGTGGTAACCAACAATGGGTACAGGGTTACTTTGTGGGGTGATGAAAATTTTCTGGAATTAAAAAGTGGTGACAGCTGCACACAACTTGGTGAATATACTAAAAACAAGAAGTTGTATACTTTAAAAGAGTTAATGCTATGGTACAGGAATTTAATCTTAATTTTTAAAATTTAATGGAAAAAAATGGTAGCCTTTTCTGACTTTCACCATCGTCAGTACAAGAAATCCATGACAATAATTATAAAAATGACCACTCTTGGGAAAATCTGAGAAAAAAATCCATACAAATATAAAGATCTACTGTTTTTAAAGCTTCAGCAAGTGTTTAAAGAGTGGGCAAACAAAATTACCAAATAGATTTTCTCAGGTCAGCTGGACTCCCTTTTTTCAAGAAATGGTCAACAGATATCTAGCAGGCACACATAAAAGCTGTTTGGAGACCTCTTGAGGTTAATAGCATGCAACATATTCCCACTGCCTCAGCCTGGCCAGGAATATTATTTATGCCACCCTTTCACAGCTGTTTTGGTCTCCCATTAAACATTCAGAGTATTCTTGTTAATAAACTGCATTATGATCTGGATGCATTGTCTGGATCAACTTTATTGTCCAAAATTCTCCCCCATTATTACAGAAAATGCAGAACATAATTAGCATTCCTCTTTGCATGAGTCACAGCTTCCAAAAAATGGTGCCATATTATGAAGCCTTAATTAATAAACAAGAGTTGGGCCATGACCAGTTGCACTTATGAATTTTATATTGTGAAGAAAGGCCACTGTTCAAATTCCATTTACAAATATCTAAATTCGGGCTAGCCTACATGAAGACAATCTAAACAGTAAGCCTGAGGATTCTATGCTGCTAATAGCATTGTGTTGGTACACCGACAATAGCAAAACTATTAACTGCTGGGACATAAACCATCCTGAGAAATGCTCAGGGTGGGATGATGATAACATTGTATTTCAGCTGTACTGTACAGCGCAATTCTTCTATTTGTTCATATGCATTTCCCATTTAATGGGTGAAGGAACCAGTGCGGCTTTTCATATCACTGTGAAGCCCTAAATGTGACAAAAGAGAAAAAAAAAATGTGAGCTGGAAAAAAAAAAATCTAAGTACGAGGCGGCGCCAGTACGAGCAGGGGTACATCATGATGGAGTGTAAGTACACAGTTTCTCTCTAGATCTGCAGCTGCTTGTTATTGATTTTCCCCTAACCTAACCCCAAAGGAAAGTCATTTACGTAAGTCATGAGCATTGAACTAATATTTGGGACCATAATATTGAGTAGTCCAGTTTATGAGCCTCAACTAAAGGAGTATTTGCATTAAACTGTACTCCCCTTATTAAAATCTATCAACTCTACCATCTGGAGAATTAGATGGCACCTGTTATGCTCAGCTGCACGTTCTCTGCGCGCTGAGACGACCACAGTCAGAGGGCAGCAAGGAGCCAGACCCAGACCAGAGAGGAGAGGGAGGGGGAGAGCACGGAACATGTGTCGAAAAGCAGATTGCATTCAAGACCGCCAGTGCTTAAATCTGAAGAGGCCTAAGCCTACAGCAAATACAGAGCTGTGTGAACATGATAATTCTTTCAACAAAGTCCGTAATATTGCTTCTCGGGGCTCTGTGAAAACCGGGTGGGAGTTGGTGTTACAGTTCAGCGAAGAGAGACTGGCCCGGTGACGGACTGTGGAGTCCCAGGAAGCCTGGAAAACGGCCCCTGCCTCCGCAGAATCAGCTAGGGCTCATGGAGCCCGAGCCTGGGGCTTTCAGCAGCCTGAACAAGCTGTCTTAGATAGCTGCCCTTCCTATCAGCTCCAGGGCACCAGGCAATGGCTCAGAGTCCTGTCGGTCTTGCCAGGACTTGTTCACCATGACCTCAAAGATGGCATCTGTGTCAGTAATAGGCCGAAAGAGGCCACTTTCATGCATGTGAAGAACTCTCCCTGAGACACTGATTTAAAGTCCTAGGTCTCTACCACCTAGCTATGTGATCCCGGAAAAACTGATTTGCTCATCTTTCAATCCGAGGGTGGAGTCAGATAATATATACCTGTGAAGTGAGTGAATAAGGGAATAAAACCCCAAACTGAGTTTTTCCACTTCAGCACCACGGATATTTAGGGTCAGATCATTTTTTGTTGCGGAGTCTCAGTAGGGGAGAAGAATATTCCCTTCTGCTATTCTTGATTCTGCAGCAGGTCTAAGAAATAAACTGACATAAAACACACTAACAGTAGAGAAAAAAAAAACTATTTTAATTACATATATACCTACAGGAGCCCCACAAAGGTGCAAGAGTCAAAAAGGCCAGGTGGAAGCCGTAAACATGATGAAAAGACAGCCCTCAGAATAGGAGAAAATATTTGCAAATGAAGCAACCAACAAATAATTAATCTCAAAAATACATAAATAGCTCATACAGGTCAAAAAAATAATAAACAAGCCAATCAAAAAATGGGCAAAAGACTTAAGACATTTCTCCAAAGAAGACATACAGATGGCCAGGAGGCACATGAAAAGATACCCAACATTACTATTCTTTACAACCCCATGGACTGTAGCCCAGCAGTGCAAGGGGCTTTCTTTTTCTCCACACTCCCTCCAGCATTTATTGTTTGTAGATTTTTAAATTATGGTAATTCTGACCACTATTGGTGGGAAGGTTAAATATTTTATTTTATTAGTTTTGCCATACAATGACATGATATCACCATGGGTTTACATAAGCTCCCCCTCCAGAACCCCCCTCCCTCCTCCCTCCCCCCGGGAAATCTCGATGCACCAGCCCCGAGCATCAATCCTGGGCTGGCGATTGATTAGACATATGATAATTAACATGTTTCAATGCCATTCTCCCATATCATCCCACCCTTGCCCTCTTCCACAGAGTCCACGAGTCTGTTCTATACATCTGCGTTTCTTTTGCTGTCTCGCATGCTGGGTTCTCATTACCGTCTTTCTAAATTCTATATATATGCGTTAATATACTGTATTGTTGTTCTTGCTTCTGGCTTACTTCACTCTGGATAATGGGCTCCAGTTCCATCCACCTGAGTAGAACTGATTCAAATGATTTTTTTTTAATGCTGAGTAATATTCCATTGTGTATATGTACCACAGCTTTCTTATCCATTCGTCAGTTGATGGGCATCTAGGTTGCTTCCATGTCCTGGCTATTTTAAACAATGCAGCAATGAACATTGGGGTACACGTGGCTCTTTCAATTCTGGTTTCCTTGGTGTATATGCCCAGCATTGGGATTGCTGGGTCATATAGCAGGTCTATTTGCAGGGAAGGTTAAATTGATACAGCTTCTATGGAGAACAGTATGGAGTTTCCAGAAGAAAACTAAAGCTGGAACTACCATATGACCACTTCTGGGCATATATCCAGATAAAACCATACTTCAAAAAGACACACACCCCAAAGTTCCCTGCAGCACTATTTAAATAGCCAGGACACGTAAGCATCATAAATGTCCATTATTTGAGGAATGGATAAAGAAGATGTGTTAATATATATATAATGGAATATTACTTATCCAGAATAAGGAAGAACAAAATTGGGTCATTTTTAGAGATGTGGATAAACCTGGAGACTGTTGTACAGAGTGAACTAAGTCAGAAAGAGAAAAACAGATATCGTATACTAACTAACACATATAAGTGGAAATTAGAAAAATGGTATAGATGATCTTATTGACAAAAGATAAATAGAGACAAAGGTGGACAAAGAACAAATATGGATACCAAGGGGGAGAGGGGAGAGGGATGGGTTATATTGGGAGACTGGGGTTGACATATATACAGTGCTATGGGTGAGATAGATAATTTATGGGAACTTATTGTATAGCTCAGGGAACTCGACTCAGTTCTCTATGGGGACCTAAATGGGAAGGAAATCCAAAAAAGGGGATATATGTAGGCTTCCCCAATGCCTCAGCAGTAAAGCATCTACCTGTAATGCAGGATACGTGGGTCTGATCCCTGGGTCAAGAAGGTCCTCTGCAGAAGGGAAATCGCAACCCATTCAAGTATTCATGCCTGGAAATTTCCATAGACAGAGGAGCCTGACAGGCTGCAGTCCATAGGGTCACAAAAGAGTTGTATATAATTTCACAACTAAACAAAAACACAGCTGATTCACTCTGTGGTGCTGAAGAAACTGATACAACATTGTAAAGCAACTACACTCCAATAAACATTAATCTTTAAGGAAAAGGGCAGATGATCGAGGCAGATGCATGGGGCTGTTTCCAGGACCCCTGTGTATACCAACATCTGCAGATGCTCAAGTCCCTTACAGTTGGCCCTCCATATTGGTGGATGCAGAACCCCTGGATACAGAGGGTCAGTAGTATACAGGGAGCGAAGGAAAGGAAAGGGGTCTGGGACTTAGAAGAAAGGAAAGCAATCATGAGAAAATGAGAGCAGGAGATGTTTGGTGAGCAAAGGTGAGGGGTAGTGCTCAGTCGTGTTCTGTCCGACTCTTTTTGACCCCATGGACTGTAGCCTGCCAGGCTCCTCTGTCCATGGGATTTCCCAGGCAAGAATACAGGAACGTGTTGTCATTTCCTACTCCAGGGGATTGTCCCCACCCGGGGATCAAAACTAAGTCTCTTCAATCTCTTGCATTGGCAGGCGAATTCCTTACAATTGCTCCACCTGGGAAGCTGGAACAAAGGTACAGGCCCCTTTCTAATTGCCTTTACAAAAGCAAAACTTCTAATGTTTTCAGAACTTCTCCCTGTCTGCACTTTCTCAAAATAATTGGTTAGAAATAATCCTTATTCATGAGTGGCACATTTGGCATTCTGCTATCCTTCAGGTGTTTCCAGCACCCCTGCCTCTACAAACTAGGTGGCAGTAACATACCCTCTCTCAGGTATGACAACAAAATAAGTCTCCAGACATTGCCAAATGTCTCTCAGGGACAAAACTGCTTCTGGTTGAGCATCACCTCTGACTAACAAATTTAGGTTCCAGAAGATAAATTCATGCACCATGCAACTACAATAACCTCTAACTTGTAAGAAAACTTATACTGACATCTTCAACATCACTGGTAGTTCATAGTGACAAAAATTTTTATTGAGCACTTACTATGCACCAAATAGAAAGACGAATGGGAAGAAACTGCCTCTGCCCCTGAGGAGGTCATAGACTAAGTGAAAGTAGCATTTTCACAGTGCTCTATCTCAGAGAAGGGCAATTCTCAGCTAGTCATCATGTCAAGAAGCACGAGAATATCCTTCTATGTGACTAGACAGGGAAGGAAGTCACAGCATACCTCTTTGCTGTTAAAAAGATTAGCCCGTATATCAGAGTTGCTGTCATTTGCTAAGGTGAATGTTTGGTCATTTAGACTCATTTTAGATGGTTGCTGCAGTTTGTTTTTTGGTAGGTGGGGGAGCCTCAGGCTGAAAGGGCTATCTCAGGAGGTTGTTTAAGTTGAGCGTAAGCCAAGACAGAGAGCTAGAGGATGAGACTGCCACTTACTTGCTGTGGGACGCTTGGCAAAGCGTTAACCCCTCCAATCCACAAGTCCTTTCCTTTGAAAAGGAGATAATCACTATCAAGTGGTTAGCACAGTGCCTGCCACAAAGCAAAACTTGGGCAAACAAGACCTGTGATCGCTGCAGTGGGTATTGTGACTTCTTTATTTTGTGATGGGCAGACTGTTCTTCTTTTGTGTGCTAAAATACACATACCAGAGCATTCGCCATGCTGAGCCTCTGCAGTTCAGTGCAGCCGCACTAACTGCATTCACTCTGCGGCACAGCCATCACCACCAGCCATCACAGGAGAGTTTCCATCTTCCCAAACTGAAACTCAACCTTCCTCCCTTCCCCGGCAAGCGTTTGCTTAAACAAGATCTTATCCAGAAAAACACCTTTGAGGAAATGAAGTGCAGGCTTTTGTTTGACAAAGCCTCTCTCTTTCACTAACCTGTAGTCAAGTTTCTCTAATCCCTCTAGGTTTTGACTTTGTCTGAGTCTGGTGGCTCCATTGTAGCAAGAATGTTGCTGATCAGTTTAGCAAAAAACCAAAAAGACAAAAACAAAAAACTCCCTCTATAGCTAATCACCCTCAATATCTGATCAAATCCCCATCCCCCATGCTTGGTATTAGATCCCCTTGGCTAGCCTTCAGAAAGAATCCATCCATCAGTTTCCCCTTAAAAAGTTGCCATTCACTAACCCCTATTCTGCCCCTTGACGCTAAACCTTCACTTGTCCATGTTTCATTTGGAAACTGAACCCAGTTCTATACTGAGATTTCTTTCCCCCATTGCAATAGCTCCAGAACAAAAACTGTTTTTACCTTTTTAGCTACTATCAGGCTCTAGTTGTAACACACACAGAACTAAAGGCAATTCCCACAGTACCCTGGAAACCTAACAGAAACAGCATTTACATTGGTCATTGGGGGTTATGTTGATGAGCTCAGTATCCATCACCCATCTCCTAGGAGTAACATGTAAGTGATTCATCCTCAGGCAATAAACAGAGGATTCAAAACTTGAGCACAAAGGCTCCTGTCCATCATATTTACCATCACAAAAGCACACACTGAGGGGGATGCTCCAAATCTATTCTACCCTGACCTTGAGTCACTGGAAGGGAGCGCAAACCTGAAGTCGTATTTCAATTCCCAAGTGCATTCCGACCTCAGGCATAAACCTCAGAAAATGGAAATAGAACCACACACGAATACCTCTCACCTGCTGGGTGTTTAGTAACAGATACAGAGGAGGAAAAGCCAGAGAATAAGGAGGCCTGGAGGCAAGCCCACCGATGGACTGTTGCCCTCCAGTGTCACTGGTCAGCATGTAGAGTTGGGCTCGTTAGCTCAGGGAGACTCTCAACTGAGTCTAGTTTCACTTATTCATAGAATATGGTGTGCACAGGTCCAGCATCAGGCACTTGCAACCAGGTTCCTCCTTGTGAAACTGCTGCACAAACAAGTCCGCTTGGCAACCGGGTGCAAAGAGGCTGTACTCGACACCTCAGTTGAAGATGGTGGCGGTGTGCCATGTGCTGAGACCCTGAATCTGGCACGGGAACACTCCACTCCCTCCCCCTCCACTGCCAGCGTCCCTGTGAAGAGCCTCATCCATGGCCTGTCAGGGAGCCTGTGCCCTATGGGAGCTCACATCTCTTCACTCTTTGATAAATGAATAAAGATTTTATTTGCTTCTGAACAATAACAACAACAAAACACTCACTGGACTCTCCACTTCAGTTAAGACTGGAGCATCTAATCAATTATTGGGGCCCAGGATGAGGGTCCCCAAAATGTGGCTCAATGGTATATTATTTTGAATTAAAGTTCCTTAAGAAATGGCTAATGCAAGAGGGACACTCTGACCTCCTGTGTGTCTCCCTGAAAATGGGAAATAAATCTCACCTGTGAAAGGTTTACCCCCTGGATCTGGAGGTAGAAGGAAGGACAGATACCCTTATCTCCATGGACAGGGAATTCAGGCTGAGAAGCCTGTATCACAAAACTTGTTACCCCTTTGACTGTCCCAAGGTCAAAGTTGGTTCAGATCTTCATTAATTGAGCACCCAAAATCCATGTTTCTTTGTCCTAGCAATACCTCAGAAATTTATTGTCTCTTTGTCTAGAAGGTATAAAAGCTGCCTGGTCTGGCCATGTCTTAAGTCCCGTAAGATCTCAATGTACATGAATTAAAATGTGTTTCTTTTTCTCCTGATTATTCATCTTTTGACAATTTTATTGTTAATCTGGTCCCAAGAACTCGAGAGGCAGATGGAGGAATTTCCCTCCCCTCTCCCCCTGCCCCAGAACACAATATTATTGCAGAAGGAACTCTGTGGGCATATTTATTTGGTGGTTTGTAATTGGTGGGAAAAGACTACTTATTGGGTCTCAACTATGAAAGGCACTTACTTTTCCATAGAAAGTAAATGAATCTCCTTTATCAAGAATCCACATGCTTCTGTGGAGGATTGTAGAGGGGGAAACTTCTGGTGTGTAGCCAAGTTCACAAAATATCTGAAGAGTCCCTAATTTCACCTCAAACCTCTGCTTCAGCACCTACTGTGTTGTGTCAAGTTATTTTCTATCCACTGCCATTTCTGATCCTATTGCAATTGAATTTAAGGCATTTGTAGACAGGAACCCTATATGAGCTGTCAGCACCTTGCCTGATCATCTTCCAGCAAGTGGTCAGGCAGAAGCACGCAGCTAAGGATGCCCTGAAGCAGATTGTTGAGGAAACTGGCCAATGAGATGAATGTTCTGTGCTCCACGGTTGAAGTCAATCCCGCTGCACTGCCAGTGGGACCTCCAAGACAGTCTCCCCTTGGACTCAGCAGATAGCATAGACGGTACATCTGTCACCATCTGTCCTGGCGTTTTGACTTTATAACATCCCCCAGGCACTTCAATCTGGTGGCAGCTCTGTGACTTCTACCTGTGGATTACTCTGTCTCCATGTCCTTTCCTCTTTCCCTACTTATCCATGCATTAGGATGTCGCCAAAATGTTACTTCCTTTGAGATTTCTATTCTATAACTCCCTCAGAAGTGGAGATGGCTGTTTAGAAACAGAAAAAAAAAAAGAAAGAAAAAAACACTGAAATCTCCTAACTGAATCTGTTTAGTCACTCAGTCGTGTCTGACTCTGTGTCCCCATGGACTGTAGTTCTCCAGGCTCCTCTGTCCATGGGAATTCTCCAGGCAAGCATACTGGAGTAGATAGCCATTTCCTCCTGCAGAAGATCTTTCTGATCCAGGGACTGAATCCAGGTCTCGCACATTGCAGGCAGATTCTTTACCATCTGAGCCACAGGGAAGCCAGACAGAATCTGCATTTTGATTTATCTCAAAAGATGTGGTATGATGTATGGTGCAATGTGTGGCAGCTTTTTCCATGTATGCCTTAAACATACATCACAGTGACCTGGGGAATTGTTTTACATATGGATTCCCAGGCCCCACCCTGATTGAGACATTAGGCCATAAGCTTATGGCCAAAAAGGTGTTTTGTTTGAAAGCTTCCCAAGATATTCTGGTATACAAAAGTACTAAAAAAAAAAATAGTAAGGCATGCTAGCTATGTGACTTCAGCAAGTCGCTTTGCTTCTCTGAGCCTGTTTTCTCATTTGTAAAATTGGGGATAAGGCTGCCCGTCTCACAAGGTTTGGCATCTCACAAGGATGGCATCACCAACTCGATGGACATGAGTTTGAATAAGCTCCGGGAGTTGGTGTTGGACAGGGAAGCCTCATGTGCTGCAGGCCATGGGGTCGCAAAGAGTCGGACGTGACTGAGCGACTGAACTGACTGAAGTGAATAGACAGCTGGAGTGCAAAATCCTTGACTGATGCCTCAGCAACTGGAGTTATGATGATGGCTACAATGGATGTCCTTAAAAAGCTGCTCTCGACGTCTTAAAATCGATAGACCAGTTTGCCAAACCTTCCTCTATTAGAGAACAATTTACCAAACAGTAAGAGGGATTCAAACCAGGATGATAGCCTGAAAAAAATCAAAAGGGATGTTGAGAAGAAGCCCATGTAGAAAGCAGGACATTAGCATGTAATTAGGTTTTCCTGAAGGCCCATATTCTTCATTCCCATTGCCATTTCTCCTGATTAAAAAGTCCCCACAGAAGCTGAAACCATTATGGAGGTCCATCAAATGGTAGCTGTTGTGGAGAGCTACCCCACTCTGTTAAATTGGTCAGGCTTTTGTGTCTCTCATAGGCTAATGCTTTAACACTTCAGTACCTATAATAAAGTATATGCACCACAAGAAAAATGTGTTTTGTGACCAGCAGGCTATCACATAGTGTTCTGCTTACAGGAGTCACGGGTTTAATTGTATCCTAAGCTGATGATGGGTCACCACACTGGCTTTTAGTTGAGGAAGCCAAACAATGACTCTAAACCTCAGCTCAGAGTGCCCCTGAGTCCTAGAAAAAAATGCCTGAATAGAAACTGTTTTGTATCACTTAAGGCTGTCAAACAGTAGGATACCATGACAGCCATGACTTATCAAAGTCCCCTGCAAAGTAATTCCCCTTAAAGAGGTGGTGGTAGTGAACTAGGAAGCCATTCCATAGCTCAGAGCTAGAGGGGAGAAAAAATGCTGCACAGAAGTAAAAGAAGGTTGCCACCTACCATATCCACCCTCTCAGATGTCTGCCCTGGAGGCTAAACTGGGAGACAGATGAGACACCAGGCTTGATGTCTGCTATTTAGAAAGGCTGACCCTTAGAGGGCTCATCCTGGATCCCTCTGGGATAGAAGGGAAGGAGGAAGGGCACAAACATTAAAAGACATAGCCATAGGACATGACAAAAACTAGTTAGAACCAACTAGTCCAAGATGGCAGAAGATTCTATTTCCGGTTGACCTGAATCTCATTATATGCTCATTCTAATATATTAGCATGCCAAGTGACAAACCCATCAACACCATGCCAGTTTTGAGGTCCTGTCGGCAAAGATCAAAAAGTTAGCAATGGCCCAATTCCTGGAAATCTCTACCCTTTCCTCTAAATAGTTGGATTAATCCTCCTACTCATTAGCCTATGAAATTATCTAGTCAATAAAAACTAACCAGGCCATATTTTGGGGCCTCTTGCTTCTAAGATGTCCCACTCTGTCTTCTGTAGAGCATGTTTCTTTCTAAATAAATTCGCTTCTTATCTATCACTTTGTCTCTCACTGAATGCTTTCTGCGAGGAGACATGAAAAACCTGAGCTTCATTAAGCCCCAAGGCCAGGTATGTGATTTCAGTTAAAAGACTGTGGGTTTCAGTCCCAATCTGGGTTTAGCTTGAGTTCGTGTCCTGACACTTGGGTTCCAGTCCCTCTCTGAGTTGCACAGTTTCACTCCAGCCAGAGCCAGCAGAACAGAGGTCAAGGCAGTGGAGCCTTAGGATTACAAACACTGGCTTTGGAGGCCATGAATCCAGAATCAGAATCAGAATTCACTCATGCAGCTGAGTTAGCAGCTCAGGTCACATTTTTTTTAGGTTCTAGACTTCTGTCTCTATTTGAAAAATGGGAACTAAAAAAAAAAAAAATGCAGCTTCTGAGGTCAGAGGGCAAATTGAATTTTATGGAAAGTATTTAACATGTACTCAATAAAAAACAGTTGCTACCATTATTATTATTATTAATATCAAGGGACTATCATTAAATCTGGGGCTCTATGCAGGTTAGCCAAGAGACATAAAGCTTTTGTTATGTGGAAAGCACTGTGTTAAGTCCTGGGACATATGAACAAACAGGACAGACACAATCTGCTGTTTTATGAAGCTTATAGGGTGTGTGTGTGTGTGTGTGTGTGTGTGTGTGTGTGTGTGTGTGTTGGCCTGCACATTGTTTATAAACATAACAAGACCAAACTGGTAGCAAACATTTCAAAAATGGGTGGCTTCATACAAAAGTCCAGATTTCTGGCTTTCTTTTGAAAACATCGGAAAATCTGACAGGAAGTGAGATCTCTCTCCACAGGGCAACCTGCTCCTCCAGATCCCTCACAAATTGCAAAACACAGCGCCAGCCTTCCGCCTGAGAAGGGCCCGCTGGCTTCTCTAATTAAGAGAAAACTCTCTTGGGCTACATGTGATGGAAGGCCCCGGGGCATTTTGAGAGACAAGCAAGATGAGGACCCAGACCCAGAGGACCAGAATTGAAATGTGGGAAGAGAGAGGAGAACTGGCACCTGCCTTCTGTCAACGGGTTTTTATTTGTCTCTCATTTCAGCTCACTTTGTGTGGCTGGACACAGAAAACCCTGGAGGGGAATTCTGATTCTAGCTTGCTCTTTGCACAGCTAATTATTTGGGGCTCCCAGAAGGCTGCAGAGAACAGTGACTCTCCCAGCAGTTACAGTTGGACTAGCTTAGTTCCTTTTCTTTGCCACAGGGGTCAGAACCATGGAAGGGGAGCTATTTGTTCTGGTCTTAAACTAAATCTGCCCAAGACACAGACAGATGTTCTGACCTGAGACCCAGGAAAGCTGCTATTTCAATGCCTGGCAAAAGTCTCCTGTTTTGTCTTCCTAGTCGACCTGCGTATCCATAATATGCATTTTCCTTGTTTAAACTGTTTACTTCTCTCCTGTGCAAATAGAAAGCAATGCTCAGAAATAAAAATTACTATATGCCCAAGAATTGTATCCCTCCTCCCAAGTGAGATATGGGGAGCTAATTGGGATGGAACAGTGAAACAATGAAAGTTCATTTGTCCACAACCTGCTAATAATTATCTACAATTTCATTCTAATAGGAAATGAGTGACAAGTCCCTTAAAAAACCAACAGGAAATGAAAATACATGCTCCATAGTTGTGAACACTATAAGAGAGTGGAACATCTTCCAGCAGACTCCAGAGAGACTGTTCCTACATCTTACCAAAGCTATTATCATCAGTGGTGTCCCCTCGTTTTAAACAAAATGAAGCAGATTCAGTTCGCTGCTACAAGCTGTTTCTAGCCTTTCTGCACCTAAAGACATTTTCACTCTTGGCTGTTCGAATAGAGATTCATTTGGATTTCCTGTCAACTATTGCTCAAAAACAAAGTAAGGCCTATTTTTCTGATTAAACTTATACTCAGTTTCATTTGCTTATCTAATAGCTATTTATTGAGCACATCCTAAGAGCCAGGCACTGTGTTAGGTGCTGGAGATATAAATGCGATTCAAAACAAAGACAGACCTTACACTCAAGGAATGCAGGGGAAGGCAGATATTAACAGAAAGACCTCACCAATATAAAACTGACCTTCTGAAAGGTGTTTCAGAAGAGGTATCTTGTACCAGGAGGACTTATAACAAAGGAATTCAGTTAAAGGAGGAGTAACAGAGGCAAAGAAAGTGTCTAAGAAGATATAACACTTGAGCTGCAGTGTACAGGCTGTAGGTTCCAGATAAGCAAAGGCCCTGTAGTGAGACTGAGTGAATACAAGGACTGGATGAAGGCAAGCCTGATTGGAGTGGAGAATCCCCAAGGGACGGAGTGATGAATTTCAGTGTTAATGGTGATCATGCAAGAATTTTAAGCAATGGGAAGCCATCTTGGGGTTTTTAAACAGGATGCAGGGAGTTTCCTGGCGGCAGAGTGAATAAAAATTGGCCTCCCAATGCAGGGGACATGGGTTTGACCCTCGGTCCAGGAAGATGCCACATGTCTCTGTGAAACCAAGCGTGTGTGCCACAACCGTGAAGCCTGTGCTCTAGAGCCTGCATGCCACAATGCTTAAGCCTGCCACATGGAGCTTGTGCATTGAGAAGCCCTTACACAGCAGAGAAGAGCAGCCCACATTCATCACAGCTAGAGAAAGTAGCGCAAAGCAATGAAGACCCCTGCACGCTAAGTCGCTTTAGTCAGATTCGACTCTTTGCGACCCGATGAACTGAAGCCCATCGGGCTCCTCTGCCCATAGGATTCTCCAGGCAAGAATACTGGAGTGGGCAGCCATGCCCTCCTCCAGGGAATCTTCCCAACCCAAGGATCAAGTCTCTTGTGAATTGCAGGCAGGTTCTTTACGACTGAGTCACCTGGGAAGCCAATGAAGAAACATAAATAAATAAATAAACAGGGTGCGGTGGTAGTAGCTGATATGATGATTTTTTTTTTATACTTTGAAGAAAAATGGATTTGGGTAGAGGGGAGGCAGAAAGAGTTTGGGTAGACCAGTTCATGTAGACCTCCTACAGAAGTCCCAGGGAGAGTAATTGGGACTTGTATGGTAGAGCTAGAGCTGATGGAGTAGAGGTGACACACTCTAACAATACTGGGAGTGGGACCAACCCAATGAGCCAGAGGAGTCTCAATGGCCCAAGACTAACTATATTTCCTGGTGCTATGAAGCTGAATGAAGACATTGGAAAGACCAAACCAAATAGGACTTGAGAATCCCTCAGCCCCAGCAGCTAGGTACCACTATGTGCTCTGAATCATCACAGCTCTGTATCTGAATTTACAAATTCCAAGAAAGACCTCACAGGAAAACCAGTTAATTAGGAAGGGAAGAAGGCACTCAGCATAAAGCACTGAAAAAAAAAAAGAAAAAAAAGAAAAAAGATGATAACAAGCAGGTTTCAGTAGAAGTTGGTATAGTATTAAATTTCCATTCTAGTGTCATTAGCACTGATCCTGATTTAGAAAAAAAAAATATTTGGGTTAATCAAAACTATGGGTCAATCAACTGCTCCATAATGACAGCTCCTGTGGTCATAAATCTTTGCTATCGCCTGTAGCTGACAGGGTCTCAGTCCATGGGAGAATAAGCAGCAAAAGACTAATGTTTCTCTTCATTTCCCCCAAAGGGAGTTAGGCAATGAGTAATAAAAGGATATAAATTATTCACAATGCTTTCTTGAAGTTTATGATTCAAGGCTTGGGAGAAATAATGGATGGGGTGGTATGGGTGGATGACTCAGGGTGAGGGTACAGAATCCAGAATGAAAAAAAAATCTGTATTGAAAATGGAAGGATGAGTTTGTGAGGTACACCCAAGTCACTACATACAGGGCTTTACGTTTCACAGGGGCAGCCTCTGGTTCACCCACAGGATGGTTCACTCATTCCTTACATTTGTTTGGACAATCCTTACTAACCTGGAGTCACTGAGGAGGGCTGTTTCTGCCAATACAGTTTCCCTAGACTTTGGTGAAGGTGGAGAGAGGGAGAGAGATGGACAGGAGGATTGGAGAGAGGTCAAGTGTGTCTGTGTGACAAAGAATGGAGGGAATGGAAGGACGAAAGTGTATCATCTGGTGGAGGAGATATAAAAGATCTATCTTTTGTAAATAAAAGTAATAAAATATATTAATATATGTCTCATATATTAATATAAATCTCTCCTGCATTTTTAAATCTTATTTTTTAAAGTTTTTGGCTATTCCTTGCAGTATGTGGGATCTCAGTTCCCTACACCCCCTGCCTTGGAAGTGTGGAGTCTGAACCAGTGATCACCAGGGAAGTCCCCAAGAGGACATCTTCTGTTTTGGTTTTTACTTTCAGGAAAAAACAAACATTGGTGTAGTAAAAGATATGGAAGTAGACAGGAGCAGAAGCGTTGTGTGTTTGTTACTTTTGATAAAATTAATTTGATAAATAATATCAAAACCTACAAAATAGAGGCCACCCTAGCTGCCAGCCCATGTCATAAATCTACACCTCAGTTCAGTTCAGTTCTTCAGTTGAGTTCAGTTGCTCAGTCGTGTCCTACTCTTTGCAACCCCATGGACTGCAGCATGCCAGGCTTCCCTGTCCATCACCAACTCCCAAAGCTTGCTCAAACTCAAGTCCATTGAGTTGGTGATGCCATCCAACCATCTCATCCTCTATCATCCCCTTCTCCTCCTGCCTTCAATCTTTCCCAATATCAGGGTCTTTTCCAAGGAGTCAGATCTTCAGATCAGTTAGCCAAAGTATAGGAGTTTCAGCTTTCGCATCAGTCCTTCCAATGAATATTCAGGATTGATTTCCTTTAGGATGGACTGCTTGGATCTCCTTGCAGTCCAAGGGACTCTCAAGAGTCTTCTCCAACACCACAGTTCAAAAGTATCAATTCTTCGGTACTCAGCTTTCTTTATGGTCCAACTCTTACATCCATACATGACTACTGGAAAAACCATAACTTTGACTAGACTGACTTTTGTTGGCAAAGCAATCTACAACTAAGTCAGCCCAAACTTACAGGAAACACTTGTCAAGGGAACGTAACACACATCCATCACAATCCTCCATTTCAGCTTTACCTTAGAATACAAGACTTGCTCTCCTTACAGGGAAACCCCTGACCTCCTAGCCACACATGCCATTTTTTTTTTTACTGCTGTTTCTAATCATCTATATAACTCATACTTGCCCCAAATCTCTAAGGAAGGACCTTCAGCTGTCCTGCACTGAACTCTCGCATCCATGGAGTGTTTTCCCTGAATAAACAACATGAAGCTCCTTACTAAATCATTTCAATTTTGTCATTTGACAGTCTAATTATGTATACATATGGCCTGGATTAGATACATAGCTGTCCTTCACAATTTCTAAGAAATTCAGGCAAAGGATTTCAGCAATTTTGGAACTTTGCTCTCTTGCCAAACTGAGTTTCCTTGACAGAAAGTGCTGAGACTAAGTCATGTGGATCTGCTCTTTATAAAGATTAGAAACATGTATATTGAACCCATCACATGCAGGCACTTACTGGGTGTTATTAACAGTACAAATACTTGAAAAATCATTCAGATTCCAGGCTTGACTTACCTTCCTAGTTTTATCTCTTGCTAGTTCTCCCTCAAAACCAAGATCACAGCCATTTTACTATGCAGTTCAGAACATTTGCTCTGCTTCCCACTCCTTATGTATTAACATGTGTCTTTCTCCACTGAATGCTCTCCCTCATTCATTCAGAAGCACTGCACCTCCCCACCTGCACCTGGCTAAAACCTATACCCCTCCTATCTCAGTTTAAATGTCACTTCCTCAGAAAGTTGTCCAGAATTCCAAGGTGAGTCAGGTGCCCTTTCTCTGGGCTCTTGATGGGTTTATCTCAATTAAGTCTAGGTAGCATTCCATGGTAATCAGATGGTGTGAAAACTTTTTGATAGTGGGGACTATGTCTTTGTCATTCTTGTATCCTCAGCCCTGAGCACACTAGGAGACACAAATAAAACACCCATTAAATCACCAATGAATGAATAAAGATATGTAATACTTAATGCCCAACTTCAAGGAAATTTCAGTGTAATTAATAAACATACAACCTTTGAAATACAATAGCACACAGCATATAAAACAAGTGCCTTGTGTGTAACAAAGCAGGTGCTCAGAGGAAGCCAAAGATTAGTTTTGACTGAGGTGATGGTAGCAATAGCAGTTAGAACCAGCTTGTGTTTATGACACATGGGCTATGTGGTTGTTTTAATAAATAGCCCTATAACATGGTAGTATTTTCTCCATTAACAAATGAGGAACCCAGGGTTCAGAGAGGTTAGATGATTTTTCAAAGTTACATAGATAGTAACCAGAAAAGCCAAGATTTGAATTCTGAATACAAGATTTCAAAACATTGAGAATAGGAAGGTAGGCATGCCAGGCAGAAGAAAAACATAGATAACATACCAAGGCACTTGGGGGTCATGCATATCCTGGGGGCTAAAAAGAAAGAATAAGTTGATAGTATGTAGGAATACTGGGGATACCAGTGCTAGCAAGTGAGTAACTAGATTGTCAGGAACCCTGCATGTCAAGCTATGGAACTTGCATCAGTTTATGGTCACCAAGAACCATTGGTAGCTTTAGAGCAGAGGAAACAGAATCAGATTTGAGTCTTTGAAAGGTTTATCAAGCAGTGGAATACAGGATAGACTAGGAAATGAGAGGAGAGTTTGCAGAGAAGGAAAAAACTCAGAGCATAATGCAATTCTTTAACTGTAAAGGCACTGATCTCTGGGAATGGAGTAGAAAGGATGGATGCAAGCCATCCTATGAGAGAATAAACAAACAGTCCTTGACAGCTGAGTTATTGTGGGTCTGAAAGAGAGAGATAACTATTAATAAAAGTGGCTTAAGAGTATTAAGCCAAAATGACAGGGACCTTAATGAAGCAATCAGCCAGAAGCACCATAGAAGGTCCTGGTTTGTTGGAAATGTGGGACCAGAGAACCAGAGAATGACTACTGCAAGAAATGCAACTGGAGAGAGGGGGGAAGGTGTTTCACCCTAAGGCGCAAATGAAGCCGAAGAAAAT
This sequence comes from Antilocapra americana, assembly GCA_007570785.1. Lineage (NCBI taxonomy): Eukaryota > Metazoa > Chordata > Mammalia > Artiodactyla > Antilocapridae > Antilocapra > Antilocapra americana. The sequence goes on along the minus strand of ML660201.1, from coordinate 37,075,798 downwards.
GTGGATATGTCTTAAAGGGCTGAGGAGCAGAAAATGAGGGTTGGGAGGTATGCAACAAATCTTAGTTAACACTCACATTTAGATGGCAGAAACATGAAGAAGATTAACAAGTAAAAGATGCTAAAGAATTAAGATCTAAATGCCCAACATGAACAGACGCTAAGCCAGAAACTTTTTATATGTTATTCTAGGAGGTCAGTACGATTTTTAATTTATAAACACTGAAGCTGAGGAGTCATGTTATCTTGTCCAGGGCCATACAACCGATTAATGACATAGGTGGCGAGCGTCTCAATTCATGTCTTGCTGTTTCCCTGGACAGGGCCAAGGTATTGGGGCCACTGGAAGGGGAGAACCTTCAGAGTGGACAGGATGAACTCAGGCAAGAGCAATGAGGACTGAGAAGAGGCCACCAAAGAACTTCCCTGGTGGTCCAGTGGCTAGGACACCAAGTTCCCAATGCAGGGGGCTTGGGTTCAATCCCTGGTGAGGGAACTTGATCCCACATGCCTCAACTAAGAGTTTGCCTGATGCAACTAAAGATCCCACATGCCACATCTCAGACCAGGCACAGCCAAGAAAATAAATAAAATTAAATAAATACTTTAAGAAAGAGTTTGAGGACTTGCCTCTCAGAGAAAGCTGTGGTATAGGACCTAAAACTGAACCTCAGTGTTATTCACTGTCTTGACATCTGCGGAAAATCAGGATGGCTTCCAATGGCTCAACCACAAGTTCTTTTCATTTTGCTCCTGGGAAATAAGTCCCTCCCTATCATGGGGACCAGGCACAGTTCCTGTTTAACCCTGAGCAATGGGATTCAGTTTCCTGTCAGCCTCTGGAATGATTCAAACAAGCCAATTACACCTTTTTGCAGGAAGCAAGGGTCAGCCACCCCCTTGCTGTCTTTCACAATTCCTGATTTGTCACTCTGTTCCCAAAGACAACCCTCTAGGGACTTTGTGTGGTATGCAGCACCCTCTTCCCCTCAGCTGGGAGTACATGTGACTCATAAAGTTCTATCAGTCTCAGCTGTCTAGTGCTAGAGGTCATGGGTTTGGCCATCTGCCTATCTCTAGGGTGGAAATCTCTCCTTTACTAACTAGGTGGACAGACAGTGATTAAGACAATAGAGGACTCTAAAGTGTCCACCACGAAGTCACAAGGGTAAAATGCTCCATTTTAACAATTATTTGGGACTTCCCTGGTGGTCCAGTGGCTAAGACTCCACACTCCCAATGCAGGGGGGCCTGGGGTTTGGTCCCTAGTCAGAGAACTAGACCCCAGATGCTGCAGCTGAGACTGCTGCAGCTAAAGATCTCACGTGCTGCAACTACAACTCTGCACAGACAAATTAAAAAAAAAAAAAAAGACACAAAAGTATTTGCTTTAGTGCAAGTGAAGAAATGTGAGAAGTGAGTGACTTTTCTAAACTGAGGGACAGGCAAGTTAGATGGCTACCTTGTATTACACAGTATTAAACTCTTCTTTCATTTTAATGAACTATTAAATATTTAATCTCCAATATTTTCTTGACAAGTTCCTGTCCAGATGCAGCATAAGAATCACATGTATCCAGAATTTACACAAAGCTATTATAAGCAATAAGTGAAAGGCAAAAAGTCTCACAGAAAAACAGGAAGATATAAATAGGTAATTCCCCAAAGTAGAAAGAGACAATAACGGGGATATGTTCAGTGTCATTATTAATCAAAGAAATTCAAACAAAAATCACAATGAACCATTTATTTGTATATTTCAGGTTGACAAAGATTAAGATTTACACTACCCAGAGTTAAGGATGTTAAAAGGAATCAAAGACTCTCATATGCAGATGGAATGAGTAGAAATCAGTACCTTTTTGGAAGACAGAGCAGCAACTTGAGTAAAATTTTTAATTATATTTTACATAATTTAATTTCTAGGATTATATCTCAAGGGAGCAACTTGTTAAATCCATAAAGATGTATGTAGAGATGTTTGTTCTATTCTTCGCAATACTGAAAATTCAGAAAAAAAATTAATATCTGTCAATAAAGTACTGGCTAAATAAATGTGCTTTATGTATAAAGTGGGTTGCTATACAGTCTTTAAAAATGATGATGTAGATGCATATTTATCAGCATAGAAAATTATATTATGTTAAAAAAACTAGTTTACAAAACTTTATGTAGAATATAGATATTATATAAAATTTTATATATTTCTATATACATGCATAATGGGACATTTGGAATGAAATTTACAGAATTTTAATATCCCCACTATTCAGTTTTAGGATAAGTCTTACTCTCTTTTTTAGCTTATCCCAATGGCACATATCAATAATTGAGAGGGGAAGAAAAATTTTCTTTTCATTTTTGGGGAAAAAAATACATTGAGAAATTAATATTTCCCTTTGGGAAAAAAATGTATACTTCAGGAAGAAATTATACAAATCCTACAGCATGCTTCAATTTTGTACTTATATTTATTTTCCAATAGATAAATGTGAAGCCCAGTAAAGAAAGGGACTCAGCCAATGCACTAGATTTCTCATAGGAAGGATATATTCTAAACTGAGGCTTTTGTGCCCTTAGCAGGAGGCTGTGGATAAAAAGTGAAAACCAAAAGGAGCCTGGGTTCAGTAGGTGCTGGTCAGCCCCTCTCTGATTGAAAAGGACACCTTAGTAGTGACTAGTGAGAGTCCCACTCCAAGCTGTCAACAGTGGCTAATTTTTTGCCTTTGACCTTGCAAACCATTCACACCTACAGCTCGGATAAGTCCCACTCTTGGAGCTTTCACCTCTCGACAGCAAATGCTGCGGTCTCAAAATCCCATTTGTGCCTGTTTCCTGTTAGAAAGTTTTGTGTAGAGCACATGTGACCTACAGAATTATGTTTTTCAAAAGTAAACTCTCTGAGAAATCAGTTACCAACTTATCTCCCACTTCTATCATCTAGAAGGGGACAAAGGGTGACAAAACAGAGCCCTTAGAGAGTTTAATTCAGAAAGACAGACACTTAATTTAGTTATTCTAAAAAAACAGCAAACCCTACTATGTCACTTTAGAAATTCCTAAAATAGAGATTTCTATGTATCCCATTTGGCGTCTGTCATGCTCCCGATAATATTACTTGTGACAGCTCTAAGAGAGGCAATATACATTGGCCTCCCAGGTCTTTAAGAATGCACAACTTAATCCATCTGAAAACAGTTGTGTTTTTGACCCCAGGGTTCTTTATATTAGAACAAACTCAGACACAAACCCTGAGACGGCTCCAGAATATTATATGACGGTGAATTACAGGCAGTCACACAACCTGACATTGTCCTTTAAAGCGTTTTTATGAGGCAGAGCCAAAGGCTGGCAAAAATCTCCTTCACCACAGAGGAAGTCTAGGTTAAAAGGGAAAACAAGAAGTTTATGAACTATTAAAAAAAAATAAAGCTGCAGAGTTAGGGAGTTATGGATTAAGTTCCGATCCATTAATTCTTTTATCCCCTGACTTAGAGCTGGTTGAAGGAGTGTGGCCCTCTGGTGGGTGACAGAAACAGTCCCTTGCATGGGAACCAGAGAGGAATGGCTGACAGAGAAGGCGGTGGACCCACTCATTCAGATAATAATTTATACCGGAATCTGGAATTCAATAACCTCACATCCCTCAGGTAAGGGAAAGATCCGCTCCCCAATTTCATTTGGGAGTTCTATTACATTAAGCAATATTCTGTTTGGCCAGACATGCCATTCTTCTTTTGAAGGAAATTAATTTCTTGATTCTTCCAGCTAATATCCCAATTCAGTGCTTAAAGTTTTCTCAGGGTGCTATGAGATAAAGTTTAAAGCACTTCTTATGGGAATTCACAAAGCACAGATGAAAACAACAGAGGAAAAACAAGTTGAAGAGGGGATGGTGGGGTGCCTGGAGGGGAGATGAGGTGTTAGCCTGCCCCGCACAAGCCAACATATGTGTTTGTTAACAGCGTTCTATAGTCCGAACTCTTGGCTGAGTAGGGCTATTTTATGATTTCCATAGGAAATTTATTTTAAAGCATGTAAGGCCACTGAACAGGATAAATAAAAGATTACAAGAAAGAAAAAGAAAAAGAAACACAGTGATTTCTGATTGTTTAAAAGGCAACTCAACAAGCCTTCACCTGCAAAAGGAAAAGGTCAGGATCAATGAAAGGGCCTTTCCTTTGGAAAGAGATCTGCTTTCAATTTAACACAGACAAACCCTTATGGCGGGCCTTCTGAAGACCAGGGAGATATCAAACCGTGTAAGGGATCTGGCCTTGCCAGGAAAATAAAACTCCTCTGTTGGAAATTCCCCAACATCAAAACAAAACAAAGCAGAACAAACCTAACCCCACCCCACCCCTTCCTCAGCCCTCTGTCTGAGAGCCAAAGGCTGGTTACCCCCCCAAAATAAAAACAAGTCCTCAAATATAAATGTGTTACTCCTCATAGCTGCAATTTTACTCGAAAAGAAGATTTTTAGAAATATCATCTTAAGTATGATATTACAGGGGGAACTCTATGTATTAGGAGAGTCTGAATTGAAACTATTTCAGGATACTGAGCATCTTTGATGACAAAACATTCACTCTTACAGGCCTTGGTCAAACACACTGTATCTCATTATTCTCATAAGCCCAGCTGTCTTTGTAAAGAATCGGCTCGACTACTATGCAGAGGCACCTTTACTATCCTTTGGGGAGGTAGACAATGAATGGCATTTTTTCTCAGCCGTATTTTCTTTCACAAACCTGAATGCTTATTGCAGGGGTACTGTTATTCTTAACATCAATCCTTTCTACGCACACATGTACACATTACATATGCCACATACACATACCCACACCATCCATACACACATGCACCATATACCACAGACCAACACACACACAATTACTTTTTTCCTCTCACCATTTTATTGAACATTGCATTGAAGATTCTATTCAGGGCAATTAGGTAAGAAGAAGAAATTAAAAGACATCCCAAGAAAAGAAAAATGTAAACATCTCTATTTGAAAAAAAAATGACTTATATATAGGAAATCATAAAGAAACCAATAAAAGCTAGTAGAATTAATAAGAGTCCAGTGAGATTTCAGTACATAGACTCAGTATACAAATATCACTTATATTTCTCTATACTAGCAATGAACATTCCAAAACAAAATCCAGAAAAGAATTGCATTAAAAATATTCAAAGATCATGAAACTTTTAGGTATAAATTTAACAAAAGAAGTGCAAGACTTGTATGCTGAAAATAGCAAAACACTGCTGAAAGAACCTGAAGATATAAATAAATGGAAAGATAACCTGTGTGTTCCTGGACTGGAAGACAATACTGTTAAAAGAAAATATTCCCCAAATTGACCTAGAGATTCAACAGAATCCCTATCAACATCCAGCCACATTTTATTGTGACAGGAACCATTTTATTTTATCTTTTGTCATACCATGTGTCATGCGAAATCTTAATTCCCTGACCAGGGCCCACACACACAATTTTAATTGATGAGCTTATAAGTCTGACTGTCAACTGTTACTACAACCTTAGTTATGCCCAATTCTTAGCTCTTACATTCTTCCCTCTTCCTTTTCTCTCAAGGAAGCATATCAGAATACAAGGAAACCAGAATCATAACCATAAATCTCTCAATTGTAAAAAAAAAAAAAAGTAGAAAAACTACTCGAGGTGTAGCTCACAAACCATCACTACCCACTAGTGAAATTCAGCATCAAATTTAGTATCCTGCCTAGAATGATCTCCCCCCACCCTTCCCAACACACTCTTTTTCAAGCATATAACTCCTACCAGTATCTCATGGGACCATCTATTCAATGGATGAAAATTCTTCAGACCCCCCCCCCCCCAGACTGTACCAGACTCACAAACGCAGGCTTCCCAAGAGCCAAGAGGGGGGTTAATTTGTATTGTTGTTGTTAAGCCACTAAGTCGTGTTCAACTCTTTACAACCCTATGGACTGCAGTACACCAGGCTTCCCTGTCCTTTGTTGTCTCCCGGAGTTTGCTCAACCTCATGTCCATTGAGTTGATGATGCCATCTAATTTGTATGCTTCAAGCCTATTCTCAGACATGCCCATTCACTGCTCAGCAGTGGAGGCGCGGCAACCAGGGAGCACCAGCCCTTCCTGCAGGGGCAGCAGCCAGCAGCCCCACCACCGCTGCCCTATGGGAATACAGGTCCCTGGCCACCAGATCTTCCACTGTTTTAAGAAAAGTCAAAAATCTTCTGCATTTTCTGTAAAATATCCCAACTGTAAATGTTGGCTCAGTTAAGAAATCTAAGTAGACAAAAACTCTGTAAACTCTACTGGACCCATGGAACCACTAATTTGGAACCTCTGGTCCCTATTGAACATATGAAGTTTACCAATGAATGAGGCTCATGCAAAGAGGTGTGGTGTATGTGTGTCTTAGATCACCAGTTAGATTAGCATGTCCCAGAGAGACAAGGGCAAACACATCCTCTGGTGGAGCAAATGGTAAAGAATCTGCCTGCAATGCAGACCTGGGTTCAGTCCCTGGGTGGGGAAGATCCCCTGGAGAACGAATGGCTACCTAATCCAGTATTCTTGCCTAGAGAATTTTATGGGCAGAGGAGACTGGCATGGGGAGTCCATGGGGTCACAAAGGTGTTGGACAAAACTGAGTGACTTTCAGTTTCACTTTTTTTTCATGTGACATGTAACTTGAAAATGAAGCAGGGCTTTATCTCATTATCATCAATGTTAAATTAAGTTTCAAATAATATAAGGAGGGACTGGGATATTTATAGTTAGGAAAGAAGGACACTGTTTGGAAAGTTCAGGAACACTGAGCCTGATGGTAAGGTGCTGGAAGGCAGGTACTATACCCTAACCTATTTTATTCAGCCTGTACCAACAGTGCTAATTAGGGGCTTCCCTGGTGTTCCAGAGGTCAAAAGTTTGCTTTCCAATGCAAGGGACATAGATTTGATCCATGGTCAGGGAATGAAGATCCCACATGATATGGGGCAACTAGAGTGAAAGTAAGCCAAAGCATTAGCCGTTCAGTTGTGTCCAATTCTTTGCAACCCCATGGGCTATAGTCCACCAGGCTCCTCTGTCCATGGGATTTCTTCTACTGGAGTGGGATGTCATTTTCTCCTCCAGGGGGTTTCCTGACCAAGAGATAGAGTCCACCTCTCTTGTGTCTCCTGCATTGCAGGCAGATTCTTTGCATGCCCACTGAGCCACCAGGGAAGCTTCCAAAAAAAAAACGCCTCCCTCTCACATTATATTGGAAGGGGACGGGACGATGAGGATGGGATGGGGCAACTAAGTCCGTGCTGCAACTACTGAGCCAGCATGCCACAACTAGAGAAGCCTGCATGCCACAATAAAGACCTAGCACAGACAAACACACACACACACGGACACACACGCACACAAAACCATAATGTCAAATATATAGGTTTGAATGGAGATGATATGAATATTTTAAGGAACCAGACAACCATTTCATGCCTTAGAAATTTAATTTTGCCTGATTGCCTATATTGCCCGAAATGCCAATACATTTCCCAGCCATGAGCAAAGGATACCATTCTAATCAGATCTTATCTGTGCCTAAATATTTTTACTTTATAATCTTAATAGTTCTAATTCATCTACCAGAGTAAAGAAAAACACCTAAAACAAAGAATGCATTCAAAGCATATTAGTTAAACTCAAGCAAAAAATAAATAAATAAACATAAGATGAAACTTCCATGCCTCTTGTCTCTCTGCAGAGTAGAGACAGAGCCCTGTGACTTTGACTTCTTTTCTCAAAGCATACCCATACCTCTTTGTCAGATAAACTTATTTGGTTTTCCTTGGGTAATGGGGTGAGTATTGCACAAGGTTTCAATGCCTCCCCCCCCCCCGCCAACTCAAATTGTCCCCTAGAGGCTCAAAGTACTAACAAAGTGCTTCACTGCATGAAAGTGCTGTCTGCATTTGTCTGGCAAATATGATGCCAGCTAAAAAGCCTGATGGGTCTGTAATTTGTCACAGGCATAACTGAGCTCCAGGCTGCTTCAACCAGAAAGTGAATTCAACTTTATAAAGAAAAGTGTGGACAGAAAAGCCTTCTAGCAAGATTCCCAATAACCAGAATACGGACATGAGATCCTAAAACTAATAAAACATGGATTGGGGAGAGGGTATTGATAAAGCAGTAGCCTAAGGAGGGAAGTGGGAGGATTTGTGCCTATTTTTATACTGAAGGGAAAGTGATGGACATAGACGTAAGGCCACTATCACCTGCAATCCTACAACAACTCTAAGAATTAGACCACATTATCCTTGCAGCTACAGATGTAGATACAGGCTCAGAAAGGCTGGTAACTTGTCCACAGTGTTTCCCAGACATTTGGTGGCCTAACTGGAGTTTGGCCAGGTCTTTCTGGCTCTAATGCTCAAGTCTAGTCACTATATAACACCAGCTTCCAACAGGTCACCAAGACAGTCAGTGCCATTCAATTAGCTATGCTATGAAACTGCAGATTGCAGATAGAGTATTGTTCATTTTTTAGCTTAATTTTGTTAAAGACATAATAGACCAGCCATAAAAAACAATCTGCCAATCTATAGGAAATCACCCCTGTTGTTAGCAAATGTGTTTTATTCAAACATACATCAAGCACTTATTATATTTAAGATTCCCCAGAAGCTAGAGAGAGAGAAATTCAAATACATTCAAAATAAGCTCTAGTAACATTTTTTCTTTTTTTGTAATGGCATAAGTGGGAAGGTATTCTTATTGAATGGAATGTTTATTTACTCAGTGGCCAAATATTCATTGAGAAACCAGCTGGGTCAAAAATTGTCCTAGATTCTGAGGATGATTGAGTGACAGAGAAGACAGATAAGGAACATGGCTGGAAGAAATTTGCTTTGCTTTATAATTAGACTTGGTGCTAGTGGTAATGAACCTACCTGCCAACGCAGGAGATGCAAGAGACATAGTTTCAATCCCTGGGTTGAGATGATCCCCTGGAGTAGGAAATGGCAACCTGCTCCAGTATTCTTGCCTGGGAAATCCCATGGACAGAATCCCAGCCTGGTGGGCTGCAGTCAATGGGGTCAGACACAACTGAGCGACTGAGCACATACAAACAAAGCAAAGGAGAGCAAAATGAAGGAGCCATTTATAGTTCATGATAAAAGCTGTGAAGCAAATACTGGGTTGCTCTGATAGAGAATAAATGGAAGACACTGTGTTTTAGACCAGGAAGACAGGGAGGACCTCCCTGAGGTGATGATGTTCAAATGACAAGTCAACCATGTAACAGGTTGAGGGAAAAAATGGGTGTTCCCACCAGAGAGTTAGGGGTAGATGAAGAACCAGTGAGGATAATGAGTTTAGCTGTTTCTGGGAAGCAAGAGCAGACCACAAGTGGATGCAGCAAGTCAGGGTGGGCTGGGGACTATGAGAGGTAGGAGGGAGCGAGTCAGACCATCATGGGTATTGTACATCACTGGAATGAGTTTGGATTTTATTCTTAGCTCAGTGGAAAGCCGTTGAATGACTTGGTCTTAAACCAGGGACTGCTGTGAACAGATGAATGGTTTTATTTGAGCTGGCATGTGAAGAAGGGGTGAGAAGGGGACTCATGTGGAAGTGGGAGACCAGGCTCCAGCTTGGAAGACAACACTTGGATGCCTACCATTCACCCCCAGATCTACCCTTCACCTTTTCCTGTCGTGCTGTCTACCTCAGAGCCTGGCTTACAGAGACCCTTGCCTTCAGACTTCAAGCTGAGTTCAGCCAGTGGGAAGTCCCAGCCAGAGCTTAGAGGAAGGCAGGAGAGAGAAGCTGGAATATTTACTCTCTCAGCTCCTTATCAGTCCAGTCCCCAGCGTTTATCATGGGCTGGTTGTCTCCCTCAGGCTAGGCTCCTGGTCGCACTGGTCGGGTGGTCTCTGTCCCATGGCCTCTCCTACACTCTCCCCCAGGGACCCAGTGCCCTTCCCTTCCCACACACCTTCCCTCTCATCACCTTCAGTCCTTGGGTGGAAGCAGAAAAGGCTGCTATTAGCCTCAAGGCACTGCACTTGGGGCCTTGTGGTTTGAAAATGATACCTTTATTAAACTCTAGTCGAATTACCCAATTTGCGTGTGCCATCTGTTTCCTGCTGTGTTCCTTACTGATATAGGGAGAGACAAGATTTGATTTAGAAAAGTTCAGTTACTGTGATCCTTGACTAATATCCTGTTCTGCTGACGCTTTGCGTTTGTGATGTAAGGGTCACAAACCCAAAAAATGTTATCAAGAAATCACAAACTTCTTTATTTCCTTAGGAAATCCAATAACATAAATTGACCAAAGAGATAAAATGCCAAAATCACAGATGTGAGGATTCAGAAAATAAAACAGAATTTACGGTCACTGATACCTGACTTCAGGTCAATTAGCAAGAGCTCTTGCTTAAATATTTAGATTTCTATTTCTCATTCAATTTTTCATTTATTTAATCAGTGTTTATTGGGTGCCTAGTCCTTGCAGAGTGCTAGTTTAGACACCAGGGAAAAAGCAAAGACTATACCTACTCTCATGGAGCTAACGCTCCAGAGGAGAGTCAGGAAAGAAACAAGTCAACAATCTCTTGCATGCTCATAAAAAACAGCTAAGGAGGGCAGAGTGGAAGATTTATATATGAGCGAGAATATCGCCTTTCCTAAAAGGTGTTATTTGAGCAGAGAACTAAAGGAAGAGATGAAGCAAGCAGTGATGGAGTGATGATATCCAGAGGAAGCACGACCCAGGACAAGAAGTACCAGAGGCTGTACTTCAGCAACAGTGGCAGGAATTGAGCAACTGTGAAAGGGCAGTGTGGCTGGAGCAGAAGTAGCCTGTCCAGTCAGGGAGACAGGCAGGACGAGCCCATTTGCCCCACCTAGAATTTTTGGGAAAACAAGCCATTAGGGTTTTGAGAGAGTAGTGACAGCATATGACTTAGGGGTTTTATTGTTTGTTTGTTTTGCTTTGTTCATTTTTACTTTTTATTAATTCTTATTGGAGCACGGTTGCTATATAATGTGTTAGTTTCCACTGCACAGCGAAGTGTATAGGCTATATGTATACATCTATCCCCTCTTTTTTGGATTTTCTTCCTATTTAGGTCACCACAGAGCACTGAGTAGAGTTCCTTGAGTTATACAGTAGGTTCTCATTAGTTATCTATTTTATAAATAGTGTCAGTAACATATATATATATGTGTGTCTTACTTTTAAGAAAATCATCCTAGCTGCTTTTTTGCAAGAAGGGAGCAAGGACAGAAAGCAGGGGCACACTAAGACAAAAGCATAGGGAAGAGATGCTGTTGTCTTGGACCAGAGTGTAAACATTTATGTTTGATAAGCTTTTCAGATACCCAACTGTGGATGAGTAAGGCACTGGATATACATACCAAGTCTGAAGTTGAGAGAAAGCGTCTGAGTTAGGCTGGAGATAGGGAATTGGATGGAACACAGCCATAATCCTGGATGAGACCATCCAGGGAGTGAAGAGAGGAAGAAGAGACAAGTTCTCAGGATGAAGCATGAGACATTGGAGATGGACAAGTCAAAGAAAAGAGGAGGAACCTGTCAAAGAAACTGAAAAGGATTGGTTAGCAGGATAGAAGGAAAAACCAGGAGAGGTGCTGTCCCCAAAGCCAACTGAAAAAAAGTATTTTGAGAAGAAAGAAGCAGTCAAGCAGTCATGTGTTGTTGATGGATCAAATGAGAATGGTGGAACAGGAAGTAAAGCAATGGATTTGGCAAACAAATGGCTGACAGTGACTCAGAGTATGTTCTAAGAAGTAGTGGAGTTGAAAGTCTGATGGAGAGAATATGTATAGACAACTCTTCTGATGTCCTTTACAATCAATGGGGAGCAGAGAAATTATGGTAGATGGAAGGGGTTAAGCAGGTTTTCTTTTACTTTCTTATTAAATTTGAAGATATTACAGCATCTTTTAATCACTAATGGGAATTATCTAGTAGAGAGAGGAACAAGGATGATGCAAGAGAGAGCAGATAATTGCAAGAACAAGAGGGGATGGGGTCCAGGGCACCACGGAGGCCATGGATGGGAACAGAACAGTTTATCCTCTGTAACAGAACATGAGTCCAGTTGTAGATAGGCTTGTGAGAGCTGGGGAGGTTTCCCCCTGACTGAGCTTTCTCAGTATTACAGCAAGCTGGAGGAGCCACTGGGAGTTTCAGGAGAGAAGAGAAAGTGAAATAGCCATCCAGAGCAAGGGAGTGGAGTAGGGACCTGCAGTAGGATTGTATTGCCCAGCACAGTATACTGGTCCTTAAGCTGCTTCTGATGTGAGTTTATAAGTTCCATTAATATCAATGAAAAGCATTAATATTTATCACACATAAAGGAAAAAAGTAAGATACTCATGTGAGGAAAATGCAGAGGATATAGTCATCATAAGCTTCAAGAAGGAGAATTCCAAATACTGCCTTTGGTGGTATACTCCTAAAGCCACCAGGTGAGGTTCTCACTGGACCTGGGTAAGGACTATATGTAGACCACTCACTGTGAGCGAAAGTAAGATGAACTAAAGGGGTTCCCAATTTTCCCAACAGATAAGCAATAGAACATTCAAATATATGGAAATGATCTTTATTTTGGATTCTTTCTCATTTAGCCTTTCAGGTTATGAGAATTTGAAAAATAAATCTGAAACTCTACTTCTAAAAGCTTGCTTGTAAATTATTATCCCTAGTATATGAAAGCCCAGCTCTTGGATAGAATCAAAAAAAGAAAAAAGATTAATAACCCTTGACATTAGAATTTAAAATGTCCTGCATGCAAATACACTTTCTCTCCACTCTTTTGTAATGCAATAACCAGCGAGAATTAGAATTGCAAAAATGCCATAAGAGCTACACGAAAATTATACAACAGAGTAGTTTCACAGTGATACTTAGAGGGGAACATGAAATGGATACAAGATAACATTGAGAGACAGCATCTGGAGCTATGTATGTGTGAGTGTGTGTATCTGCACATGCATGTCTGAAAGAGCAAGACAAAAAAAAATTTACTTCTTTGCTTTGTTCTCCCTAACAGAAGTTTAAAAGAAAAACACTGGTTGGGTCATATTTCAATAATGTGACACATGATTCCTATTTTAGTTCTAAATGATTTTTCATTAAGTAGTTGTTGAAATATTTACTTATAAATAAATACAAAGTAGATCTTTGGAATATCTGATTTAAAACAACAAATTCTAGCAATTATCAACACAAATTTTCCTGTACTCTCTGATACTATTTTCTTCCAGTGATTATTTCTTACATTCCTAGACCATAGAAGGCTAATAATATAAATGATTTTCTGTGGGCTTCAGCTAAACACTTCAACTGTGACAAGGAAATGAGGTAAACTGTTTCATGCTCTATAGCAGAAACATATTACATAATTCAAACAAGTTTTGAAAAATCACTTGGATCATATGATACATCAGCTGCACAGGCATTTCTGATGTCTGGCCCCTCCACTCATTCTTATTTTCCTTTATGTGTCCCTCTCACTCACATAATGAAAGAAAAGAGTGTTTTATCTGTTTGGGTCAGGAGAGAGCAAAGAGAAACCAGTGTCTAAAAAAAATGTCTCCTTATTTTTCTACTGGTTTCCATCAATCTAAGGTAATTTTGTTTAGATGCTGGGCTCAAATATCCAAAGACAAGTTGGTGATTAATTCAAAAGGCAGTGCAACCAAGGGCAGACACTTCCTGGCATGTATGGTGAGCAATCTGGTGTAGCACAAAGAGTAATGACATGGCATCAAAACACCACCACACTCCTGTAGTGTATCTATTCTCCCTTTTTCTGTTACTAACAGAACCTTGAATTTTTGGAGTGACATTCATAACAATACTAATCTCCCCAAATTCCTTGCATCTAGCAATGATCCAAAATATATTAATTGACTAATAAGATCAATAAAAAGTTGCAAGGTTGGGCCTCCAGGAAAGTCTGCTGAAATGGGAAGACTCAGATGACACAAACGGTTTGTTAGTTTTTGCTTTTTGCCTACTGGCTTTCCCCTTCCTCCTGCCTCTGATTGCCAAAGGTGGGGTGGCCAGTTTGTAAGCATGAGGTCACATGTCCCATGGAAAGACACAGCCAGGCAGAAAGAAGGGAGCAGTCGATGACTCTGAATTTGTTGAAGTATCCTGGGAAAAGTAAACCCCTCTTTAATTAAGCCATTAGCGATAGTTAAATTTAGGTGTCAACATGGTTTGGTCATGATTCCCAGATATTTGGTCAAACATACCTGGATGTTGCTGTGAAGGTATTTTATAGATGAGATTAACCTTGAAATTGGGTTTCCCAGGTGGTGCTAGTGGTAAAGAACCTACTTGCCAACAAGGGAGATATAAGAGACATGGCTTTGATCCTTGGAGTGGGAAGATCCCCTGGAGGGGGGCATGGAAACCCACTCCCGTATTCTTACCTGGAGAATCCCATGAACAGAGGAGCCAGGCAAGCTACAGTCCATAGGATTGCAAAGAGTCAGACACAACTGAAATGACTTAGCACACATGCACACAACCTTAAAATCAGTAGACTGTGAAGAAAACACATCACCCTCTGAAATGTGGATGGGTGTCTCCAACCAGTTGAAGACCTTAGGAAAAAACTGATCCATCCAGAGCAAGAGGAAATTTTGCCAGCAGGCAGCCTTCATAGTTGAGCTCCAACATCAACTCCTCCCTGGTTCTCCAGCCTGCCAGACTATCCTGCAAAGTCTGGATTTGTCAGCCTCTCACAGCTGTGTAAGCCAATCCTTGAAATAAATCAATATCTCCTGTCTTCTCTCTATCTTTATACACACACACACACAGGAAATACATTATATATATATACACACATATATATATGAAAGAGAGAGATCTTCCTTATTGGTTCTCTTTCTCTGGAGAATCCAGACCACTGACCACTATACTGCCATAATTGGGTGTCCATTCATTGAAGCTGAATGCAATCTTCTCTGGCACATTTGAGACATACCACTTCATGAGCTGCAGAACTATGTACATTTCTTTGTGACCCCCAGCCTCCAGATTTGCAGAATGGGAATATGACTAGTACAGACTCCACAGGTGGATTATAAGGGATGCATGAGACAACATCTGTAAAAGTGCTGTGTAAGTTGTAAAGCCCAGTGGAAATGTTAGGAAGTAATCATGACAGGCTCACTGCAACAATTCCTGAACATAATTATTCTTCATTCATGCTTGCATTAATTTACAATAACCAGTACCTTTAAATTTGACCATTAAAAAATCATTATATTATTTTCCAATTATATCTTAACAAGCTGGGGGGAAAAGTCATTATGAAACACTTGGAAGTTCAGAAAAGCACAAGAAAAAAAAATATTCAACCATACCCCCCACAGCTACTGTTACCTGTTAATAACTATCATTTATTGAGTTCTTATTATGACCCAGAAGCGTGTGAAGCACTTTAATGCATTATCCCTACTCTACAGAGGCAGGTGCCACTTTTTCCATTTTGCAAATAATAAAACTAAGGATTAAAAAGATAAACTTGCCCCGGGGCATTAAGCTAGTAAGTAGCAAAACCAGGATTCAAACTGAGGTGTGAATGATGCCAAAGCCCATGCACTTAACCACCAAATTACATGGCAGGTGACAGGCTGTGTTCTTTGATAACATATTTGCTAAAGCAGAATGGCAACGTGATCAGGTAACCATTATGACTGGTTTTACTGACAGTATCAGTACCAGCTCTCTTGCCCAGGCTTGCATTTATTTTGAAACGAGGTGAAAGGCTACTCCACATTAGCTACTCCCTCTAACATTGTCTTTTACTTCAGATAAAGGTATCCCTCTGTAGCGCACCCTGAAGTTTATTTGCAGAAGACTGGGTTTACCACCCCTTTTAAATTTCCCAAACAGACACAATCTCACTTTATTTGCCCTCTAGCCCTCTGAGTCAAGAAGGGCATGTATTATTAACTTTGCTTCCCAAGTGAGAGAATGGACTCTTGGAGAGGTTGAGTAAGTTGCCCAAGGTCACACAGCAAATTGTTGGTACAAGCAGAATTGGAAAGCCCATCTGCTGACATCCAGTCCAGCACAGTTACATTCTGCTGTGCTCCCTCTACTTGTAACTCCCACCAATCCCCGACGGGTTTAGAGTTGATGGAGCACACCATCAATTCCTCAGGGTAAGATTGTCCTATCTGGGTAGGAAAATAAGTGTGCATACACACACACACCACAAACACACGTTAGATACACTGTAATTGTATCTGCCAAAATGGTTTTGCAACAGTCTAGTCAGGGATGCAGAAAACTCCCAGGCTATCTTTTAGAAACAGAGCCAGAGGGCCAATTTCAAAATGAAACAGGATTTCTTCAGCTGTGAGTGGATGGGTGTGTGGGTAATTGGACGGACTGCATTAACAATGGCACAGTGGACTGCAGGGTAAAAGCTCTTGTAACTTCCATTGCTATTAAGCTGTGACAATGCAAACCCAGACTGGGAAAGAAGCGTGCCTATGAAAGAATATGAAAATATGGTTCACCTTAATTATTCTATGAATTCCTATTTCTAAACTGTAGGATATTAAAACAGTTCTTTGGGGAAAGCAAACGAGTACTTTGACTCATCCAATATGATATTTATAAAAAGTAAAGAACAAGGGAGCATTGACTAAGAAGGGAAAAACCAAGGATAGGATGAGACTAAGGTCATACTCAGTCATACTTGAAATCAAAGAAAGGACAAATGGAAGGAAAGTACCACACTGTCGAGCTAGCATCAAAGTCAGGATTTTCAGATGCAAACATCTGCCTTTCATAAGCTAGGCAAGCAGTCGGATTTTTGCCTCAACTGCACTGGCCCTGGCAAAGCAGAAGTTGACTTCTCTTCTTTCAGCTGGCTAGATGAGCAGATATAAGAAGGCAAACACAGGAAGTGCAAGATTTAAAGCTCAAAGACAAAAGACTGGCACTGGGGATGGAGGTTCCTAGGAAACTGAAACAAAAAAACTGTAAACACATTGTCAAAACCAGTGCCAGTGTTCTCCCGTGAAGTGAGGAGTGGCACTAAAAGCTGTACCACCTAAAATGGTGCTATCTTACACATCATCAGAAAACCTCAAGTGGCCATTTTCTTCCTGCTACATTAGCAAAAGGAACATTTAGGACATTTAGACACCAGGAGACTGGTCTCTTTCTCAAAAAGGAATTTGTCACAGACTCACGGGTATTCCAAATGTGGACCAAGTTTCCTTTCTAACAGGAATTAATATCAGTGCTTAAAACAGAACAATGTCATCCAATGATTTGAAGCCCAGTAGTTTTGGCTAGGGAATAAGGATAGTGGGAAAAGTTGAGGGAAAAGCCAAGGAGAAAAAATAGAAAGAAGGAAAAATAAAGAATGAAATGTAATTTCACTAGAAGTCCTAGGATCCATGTGATCCAGTCACATTACCATGTCACAGAGAGAGAAACACAATCCAGGATCCAGAAAGCTCTCCTCATTTTCATGTGAACACATGACAAACTGTGAAAGGAAGGAGTTCATTTGTAATGCGTATAAAGCATATAAAACACTCTATAATGATTCTCTTGCATGGCTGCTTTTACCAAGTTTCTTCATGTGCTTGGCAGCTGGCTCACAAGTGCTCTTCCTCCTGGCCCTTGTTCAAATGCTCTCACCCAAGCTGGGCCCTGTGTCTGGCTTGCTCTCTTCATCTCTCAACTCTTTATTACATAGTTGAACGCAACCTCTCAATCTCTTTAGTGTTCTTTGACTTTCTTTTGTTTTGAGAGGACCTGGAAGTTTACCAAGGGAAAACAAATTCTTTCTGTGTGGAAGTTAGGGAAACTGTGAAGATCAGGAATACTCACATATGAATAACTTTAACCTGTAACACATTATCACAGTTTGTCCCTTGGAATTCCATTGTCCCAAACTCGAAAGGTAACACTTAACAGAGGAGTATTTTCAAATGATACACCAGATATTCAAGACTCCAAGAAATGCAAGAAATTGAAGTCTGACTCCAGAGGCTATGGTCTTCCTATAACATAAAAATAGCAGTGGGAAATAGGGTTGAAAAGAGATTGCTTTTCCCTACATCGTGTTGACCAACTCAATAAATGTCACTACATGCCAGGCACTGGTTTAAGTAGTAGGGAGACAGAGATGAGTAAGTCACAGTCCTTGTCCTCAAAGAGGTCACAGTCTAATGTGATGAGTCCTGCCCCAAGGCCACAGGTGTGAGGCCCTGTACCAAGACCACAGAAGAGGAGCCCAGAATCAGGGTCACCCCTGAAGCTGACTGAGCCCCACTGAGCCCCTCTTAACCTTGCCAAAATACCCCCTGATCATCACCAGCAGTCTCCCTGAGCCATATTAGGCAAAAATGCCTACTCCAGTTCTCATCCTATAGTGCCCTAACCAGTCATCTAATGCCAACCTTTCAGCAGGAATTTTGTCTTGAGGCTATAAAAATTGACTACTAATTCAAGGAACTGGTCAGCTCTCCACAGTCATTCAGGAGTTTGACCTACTGCACTCATAGCGCCTTGCTTTTAATAAACTCACTCCCTTATGAAATGTTCAAAGTTTGAAATTCTTTTCCAATCCACACTTGGACTGCCTCAACATAATGCAGTTTCTCAAACTGCTTTCCTTAGAACATGTTCCCTTGTTAAAAAAAAAAAAAAAAAGTTCCGTGGCCCAGATACTTTAGGAAATGTGGCACATTCAATATCCTTTTGGATGTTTTCCATATCCATCCTAATCTTAAATTAAAGAAACTTTGCTTTTTTATTCCAACATTTCCCAAGCTTAAACTGAGCCATTTGCTTTGCAAAACACTTACCTTGAGATGAACGTTAGTTAGCAAAGATTCCACCTTTAATTTAAATAAATAAATAATTGTCCTTTATAAGATAGAATAATGATTATGGGAACATTTTCACATAAAGTAAATTGTATCTCAACCAAAAATGCAAGTTAATCCAAAGAGTGTCTCAGTTCACTCACTGAAATGAAAAAGTGAGAAATGGGAAGCAAAGGAAATCAGCTGTAGGCTGGAAGCTATCTTGCGGTGGAGGCAGTGGGAGAGGTGTTTTCCTTTCAGGGATCTTAGGAAAAATTGTGGTAAAATTAAATCCTTGGTATCTATTGGGGTTACAGTTGAGAAAACTTTCTGGCGTTCAGTGAATGGATGGTGAAAATCCCCACATTAGTCAGTTCCATAGCATGGCTCTGTAGCCAGCTGCTGTGTCAATAGACATTTTCTTACCAGGCCAATTCTGCAGTATAGTTTTGGGCACTATTCCCAGAAGCTTAGCCTCAAGTCTGATTCTCTGGGATTCCCAATGATTCTTTAAAATGCTGCAATGTCGTTGTTCTTTAGTTGCTAAGTCGTGTCTGACTCTTTGTGACCCCATGGACTATAGCCTGCCAATCTCCTCTGTCTGTGGGATTTCCCAGGCAAGCATCCTGGAGTGGGCTGCCATTTCCTTTGCCAGGGAATCCTCCCAATCCAGAGATCGAAATTGCATCTCCTGCTTAGCAGGCAGATTCTTTACCATGAGCCACATAGGAATCTGAAATGTTGTATACACTTTAATAAATTCATTTTCTATTTGAATTGGCCAGTGTAGATTCTGGTGTCTTCAATTAATACCCCGACCATATTTTCCTTCTCCTACTTTCAAAAGCCAGGTGAATAGCTTACAGCCACTCACGACCTAACATTTCCCTCTCAGGAAACTCTAATCTAGTAATATATCTCTGTGGACTCTCCATTGCCCTCCTTTACTTCTAAGCCCCAAGTAATGAATGAAACTGACTCTTATTTCTGGAATCCCACCCGCATTCCTTTTCCAACTCAATCTACTTTCCTAGCCTAAGGCTAGTCTACTTACTGTATGAAATACACTTTCCTGTCAGTCAACATGGCAACATTTTTGGCGAGGTCAAAGCCTAGCTCTTAATTTATCTTTTGAGTTGTAAGAACATCCCTGGACACTCCAGTGCTTTGAACCCAATATTTATCTCTCTATCCCATTTTCCAAAAATCATTTAATCTCTAGAGCCCATGAGCCACAACTACTGAAGCCTGTACACCTTAGAGTTTGTGCTCTGCTACAAGAGAAGGCACCATAATGAGAAGCCCATACACCACAATGAAAACCCAGAGCAGCCAAACAAAAATAATTAATCAAGTAAAATAAAAACAAAATATTCTCATCTGCTTTTTAGGGTTATAATTTGAATAGCTCTTCCAAAGTGTTAAGAAATCTGTCAGAGTAATTTCAAAATAGAAGCCGAGTGGTCTGGGTGTTAAAGCATCTGAGAATGCCAGGAATGGTCCCACTCCCTAGAGTGGTGAGTGACTAAGTAATTCAGGAAAGACATAAGGGCCTCCATGGCACATCCCAGTAAGAGGAGGGTCTCACTTCCTTCCCACACTTTCAGTTTAAGAGCACATGGTCAAACTAGGTCACTGAACAAGGTTTTTTTTGTTTAAAAAGTGCTAAAGGAAAGTATTTGAATAGTCATGAGAGGGAAAAAGCATATTTCTTGATGCAGTAATTAAAAAGAGATTTAGATCCAGTGTGTGAATTCCCATAGAATCTTACTTAGCTCCCTTATCTATGTCAAAGCAAACTTAGTTTCACATCATCGGTGCTTCTCATTTATCTTAATGCTAAGGATTTATTTCTTATGCAAAATTGTTCATTTTTACCAGCCTGGAACTTAAAAAAAAAAAAAATCACATGCTCTTCTTCAAGAATTTTCATTAAGCCAAGGTGTCATCAAACTGAAAATCTGTAGACACAATTTTGGCTCTTTTCCTTAGGTAAATCAGAGGAGCGCTCAATCCAGGCAACCAAGGATTAGTGCAGGCACTGATGACAGACTCTTAACAGTGTTGTAGGGAGAAAACAACGAAGTTGATATAGAATGATTTACAAAGATTTCTAACTCAAATTTGAACCAGTAAGTTTGTCTAGACTGTCCTATGAGAAGCTGCCTTCTTCAGGGAAAAAAAGCTACAGTTGAAACTCAGAATGATTTTGTCCCCAGGATGTGTATACAGGACTTGGGTTAGTAATCTGGTACCCAGAAACATGCAGATTATCGCTGAGATAAAAATTAAACAAATCGGTGATAGACTATGCATATTGTTCACATCTTATTTATTTGTGTTTGTTTAGGTACCACAGATTCATAAAGTCACTAAGCAGTCACTAATAAGAACAAAATTATCAGTTTCCTATGGACTGTCGTACAAAAGTAATGAGAGAATTTCCAGGGAAAAATCATCAAACTTTAATCAAATACTTCAGGCAAAAAGATAGACATTAACAATTATGATCTGCTCAGCAACAGTCAAATCAAAGAAATGTCAAAACAGTTGAAACCCAACAGTTAACCCAAGATCAAAACCCAGAATATCTATTTATTAGTGAACTCTCTAACTCTGGGTTCAGTTAAACCTAAACATCTCCCTAGACTTAATCCCCCTGATTGTAGGGTGTCTAATAGCTGTCAATGCAATTTTCTTGATCACTAATGAGACACTTTTTGTTTATTCCATTAGTCTCTATAAACACTATATTAAATCATTCTCCCCAACATTTCCCTCCAACTACCATTTGGGTGCCATTACAACATTTATGTTTTCCCTGAGTTTCAACCTTTAGATGTTAGTGGCCATTTGGTACTTTTTTTTTTTCATAAATTACACCATTCCAACATCTTGCAAATGACTAGGCAACTGCTTTAAAACTCTTGCTGTAACTTGAGCTTACTATCAAATTCTCTAATTAAGCCACAATATCATTGCTCCTCTAGTTTACAAGATAATCATCTAATTCCCTTTTGTTAAACTATTCGGCCTTTGGCCTCACGGTTTATTCACTTGGGAACTAGATTATAGCTTCCCAGATGGGTTACAGTGAAATTATTGTGACTCGTTACAAGATTAATTAATGCCAAACAATGCCAGCCCAATTTCTGGCTTAATACCATCTCCTTTCATATAGTTGCATCCTCATTTTGCCTTCAATAACCTTCTTGATTGGTATTTTCCCAAGCATTTCTATACTCAGTCCTCTTGTTGAATTGAAACATTCCTAAACCACAATATGGCTGCTCAATTTTAAGACTTTAAAATTTTCAGTCTGGGTTTGTAGTTTCATGTTTGATGGATAACTTAAGGAAGGTATGAAATCTTCATGATGACATCATAATAGAACAAAGCCAATTTTATAAAATTCTTTCATATACTTTATTTTACCCTAAGGAGGATACAGAGAGTCAGGCAGAGTAGTATTATTATGTCCATTATTGATGACTGGTTTCCAAATTGTGTCAGTGTATACCAAGCCCATGACATTGTTTCAATAAAAACCTTTTTTAAAAAAACAATGTAAGACCATAATTTCAACAAACAGTAATACTGGCTTTTCAATAAAAAGAAAGTTTTAAAACCTCTGTTATACAAGAAGAAATGAAAGCTCAGCACAGATTTGAGTTAACCAAAGTCAAACAGCGAATAACTGAAAAAGTAGGGACAACATTCAGATTTCCTGACTCCAAGGACTGACATTTGTTTCCGATACATTTATACTCCCCAGGAAGGAGAACCCCAAAAGAATAGAGAAAGCATTTGTGAGCCCATTCACACCAGTTTAATAATTATTTTTAAATAGTCTTCAAATTCATAATATCAATAACCTCAGATATGCAGATGACACCACCCTTACGGCAGAAAGTGAAGAAGAACTGAAGAGGAACCTCGTGATGAAAGTGAAAGATAGAGTGAAAAAGCTGGCTTAAAACTCAACACTCAAAAACTCCAAAATCATTGCAGATGGTAACTTCAGCCATGAAATTAAAAGACACTTGCTCCTTGGAAGAAAAGCTATGACAAACCTAGACAGCATATTAAAAACCAAAGACATTACATTGCTGACAAAGGTCCATCTAGTCAAAACTGTGGTTTTTCCAGTAGTCATGTATGGATGTGAGATTTGGACCATTAAGAAAGCTGAGTGCCAAAGAATTGACGCTTTTTAACTGGTGTTGGAGCAGACTCTTGAGAGTCTCTTGGACTGAACAGAGAACAAACCAGACAATTCCAAAGGAAATCAGTCCTGAATATTCATTGGAGGACTGATGCTGAAGTTGAAGCTCTAATACTTCAACCACCTAATGTGAAGAACTGACTCATTGGAAAAGACCCTGATGCTGGCAAAGATTGAAGGCGGGAGGAGAAGGGGATGACAGAGGATGAGACAGTTGGATGGCGTCACCAACTTGATGGACATGAGTTTGAGCAAGCTCCAAGAGTTGGTGATGGACAGGGAAGCCTGGCATGCCGCAGTCCATGGGGTCACAAAGAGTTGGACATGACTGAGTGACTGAACTGAACTGAACTGAACTGAAATAGGTTTCTTGTTGATTGAGAAGCTTTAGCCATTAGACAAGCTAGATAGCTCTCAAT
Organism: Antilocapra americana; assembly: GCA_007570785.1. Classification (NCBI taxonomy): domain Eukaryota; kingdom Metazoa; phylum Chordata; class Mammalia; order Artiodactyla; family Antilocapridae; genus Antilocapra; species Antilocapra americana. Next base: position 37,052,254 of record ML660201.1, on the reverse strand, counting down.
GATTCATTAAGTTACTTCTTTAGCAGTAAGCTTGCCCTTCTCCAACCATTATGCTACACTGGGCACCCAAAGGCACATAGAAGAACTGGGAAACTGTTTCTGCACTGGCCAAAAAGCACATCAGTGGGACCTACATGAAGAAATTGAAGATCTAGGGAAAATCATTGAAAGTATAAAAAATGGCATACCAGATCTTAAGGAGAGAAAGATTAGTAAGGAGGTTAATACTAAAAGAGCAGAAAGAGTAAGAAAAGGAGAAGGAGTATGAGTCATAGGAAACAAGGCCATCATCTGCAATACTTCACTACATTTCAACTTAAGGGGATAAATTTATAGCCATTTGACTTCTCTAGGGTCCAATCTCCTCATGTCAAAGTTCATACGATTTTACTAGCTCTCTTGACTGCAAAGTCTACTATAAAAATATAAGGTAAAATAATTTGATGGCCTTTAGAAAAGCATAAGTTCCTCTACAAATAAAGTAACAGGAGAGGGTACTGCTTTCCTGAATGATGAAAGATGGAAGTAAGGTAATAAGTCACTTGTATAACTTATTCAAAAATTATTTTATAGTATTTTAAAGGCATTATCATTTTAAAAAACAGAATATTTGATATAAAATTGCACAAAAAGAAAGTTAATCCCAAAGTTGAAGAACTTGTCAAAGGAAAATGTTAGGACCTCATGCAGAAGGGTTTCACCAGTAGTTCTCAGCCCTCAAACTAATTTTAGTATGTATCAGGATGAAGTCTATAAAACAGGTGATGTCACAGAGGGTGACTTACAAGGGGTTGGGGAGAAAGATGATCCTTCAGCACAGGTGATGAAGGAAGGCCTTATAGGGGAGGTAGCATATGAGACTAGAAAGATGCAAGGGAGCATGGACAGAAAAATCCCAGACTAGAGCTGGTCCAAGGGAAACCTAAAGACTAAGACTGTGAGGTGGGGATCAGAGGCAGAATTGACATGCTAGAAAGAGGCAGTATTAGGGAAACACAATCATAGTGAGAAAATTAACCCTATCTTGATAGAGAGAAGTTGTTTACAAACATAATGCTAATCTGAGCAATCTCTCATTAGTGCCAAGTTCACTTGCTCTCTGCTTTGGCTAACTGAGTCAGGCTAAAAGGGGAAATTTGGAGACAAACTGAAAAGGGGAGAATATGGGATCACTTGCCACACTTTATCATTGTGGGCCCATCAACAGGTCACTAGAGGGTGAAGAAGCACTAAGATGGCTTATTTAATTGAACATTTACAAATTAGTAAAGACTTGATATGATATGGTCTATAGTCCAAAGGGTCAGAGGAGTAAGGCTTCAGGGGTTGCAGGTGTGCTCTGTCAATGCGGGGGTGGGAGCTTCATGAGAGACTGACGACCCCAGGATTGGGACTACCCTACAAGGGACCAGAATTGGCTGTCTCGATCCCTGAAAGTTACTGCAAGCTGTCAAGTGAACTGATCTACCCAGGTACCTCCTGCTAGGTTTTTGTAACTGAGTCTTCCACTCATATCTTCAGACTTGAGTTGGGGCTGAGAGTGGCGATATAAGCCCCTGTTAGTACCAGGTCACTGCACTCTCTGTTGTGCTTCTGCTACTAAGATGGGGGTCTGAACAAAGGCCAGAGTTGTAGCTGGAGTGGACTCCGAAATAGAGACCACTGAAACTAGAAATTTGGATGACGTTTTCTAGAACACTCATTATCAAAGGACAAGAACAGCAGATGAATGAATAAGCTTTAGGAAACATGTATTGTTCAGAAGCAGTAGGTCAGACAGGGATGACTGAGAACAGCCATTGGTTATGGCGACTGAGATCTTTGGTAACCAGGAGATGGTACACATAAGAGTTGCTGCTTATGGAATCTGTAGGCTGGTGGAAGTCCATGAGCCCATTTTGTACACCGCAGGCAGAGAGTGCACCATTAAACCCCCATGGAGGGAAGTGCCTCCTTGATGCATTCTGCCAACGTTTACTGCACTCATGATATAAGCCAGGGACTGGTGGGGAATTTATTCACGGCTGCTACTTTGCTCTCAGCTGCATTTGAAAGCTGACCTTGGTGTCCTCTGAGTTTCATCCCAGACAAAAGCACAACAATTGACTAGTTTCCCAGCCACAGGGGGAAGGAATTTGAGAATGACAGAAAAACAGGATTCCCTTCTTTCTTCTGGCTTCTGGGGTTGTGTTGTTGTATCCTATAGTTGCAAAAGCGGTGTATGATGGGCAGTGGGTGATTTCAATTCAATTTAAAGCAACAAGTATTTACTGAGAATTTACCATATGTTTAGTAAGGGGGACAGGTGCTATGGGAGACAGAACTAAATGAAACTTTCCCTTTCCTCCAAGAGCAAACAGCTTCAGGCTAGAAACAAAACCAATGCACAGGTACCAAACAGTGGCGGGAAAAACTCACAAAGCGCATTTCATTAGTGACAGAAGTATAAGGACATGTGCTCACCTACTCCTGCGAGAACTCCAAAATTACAACTCACTATGGAACAACCATTGACAGGAGAATGCTGGATCCAACCAAAAAAATACACCTCATGTCCAAGGGCAAGGGAGAAGCCCCAGAAAGACAGCAGGAGGGGCAAAATCACATTTAGAATCAAACCCCATACCTGCCAGAGACGCTCGGAGGGCTCAAACAAACCTGTGCGCACCAGGACCCAGAGACCCCAAAAAGACTGAGCCAGACTTGTCTGTGAGTGTCCTCGAGTCTCCAGTGGAGGTGTGGGTTGCGGTGGTCTGCTAGCAGGTTGGGGGCACTGAATGTAGCAGTGCATGCATGGGAGCTTTTGAAGGAGGTCACCGTTACCTTCATTACATCCCCCACAGTTTGGCCTCAGGCAGATAACTGAGAGGGAACACAGCCCTGCCCATCAACAGAAAATTGGATTAAAGATTTACTGAGCATGGCCCTGCTCATTAGAACAAGACCCAGTTTCCCCCTCAGTCAGTCTCTCCCATCAGGAAGCTTCCATAAGCCTCTTATCCTTCTCCATCAGAGGGCAGACAGCCTGAAAACCATAATCACAGAAAACTAACCAATCTGATCTCATGGACCACACTCTTGTCTAACTCAATGAAACTAAATTGAAGAAAGTAAGGAAAACCACCAGACCATGCAGGTATGACCTAAATCAAATCCCTTAAGATTATACAGTGGAAGTAACAAATAGATTCAAGGGATTAGATCTGATAGAGTGCCTGAAGAACTATAGACAGAGGTTTATGACATTGCAAAGGAGATAGTAGTCAAGACCATCCCCAAGAAAAAGAAATGCAAAAAGGCAAAATCATTGTCTGATGAGGCCTTAAAAATAGCTGAGAAAAGAAAAGACACAAAAGGCAAAGGAGAAAATGAAAGATATACCCATTCAAATGCAGAATTTCAAAGAATAGCAAGGAGAGATAAAGTCTTCCTCAGTGATCAACGCGAAGAAACAGAGGAAAACAATAGAATGGAAAGACTAGAGATCTCTTCAAGAAAATTAGAGATACCAAGGGAACATTTCATGTAAATATGGGCACAATAAAGGACAGAAATGGTATGGACCTAACAGAAGCAGAAGATATTAAGAAGAGGAGGCAAAAATACACAGAACTGTACAAAAAAGATTTTCATGACCCAGATAATCACAGTGATGTGATCACTCATCTATAGTCAGACATCCTGGAATGTGAAGTCAAGTGTGCCTTAGGAAGCATCACTAGCAACAAATTTCAGTTGAGCTATTTCAAATCCTGAAAGATGATGCTTTGAGAGTGCTGCACTCAATATGCCAGCAAATTTGGAAAACTCAGAAATGGCCACAGGACTGGAAAAGGTCCATTTTCATTCCAATCCCAAAGAAAGGCAATGTCAAAGAATGCTCAAAATACCCCAAAATTGCACTCATCTCACACGATAGCAAAGTAATGCTCAAAATTCTCCAAGTCAGGCTCCAACAGGACATGATCTGTGAACTTCCAGATGGTCAAGTTGGATTTAGAAAAGGCAGAGGAACTAGAGATCAAATTGCCAACATCCTTTAGATCACTGTAAAAGCAAAAGAGTTCCAGAAAAACATCTACTTCTGCTCTATTGACTATGCGAAAGACTTTGACTGTGTGGATCACAACAAACTGGAAAATTCTGAAAGAGATGGGAATACCAGATCACCTGATCTGCCTCCTGAGAAATCTGTATGCACATCAAGAAGCAACAGTTAGAACTGGACATGGAACAACAGACTGGTTCCAAATAGGATGTCAAGGCTGTATATTGTCATCCTGCTTATTTAACTTATATGCAGAGTACATTATCAGAAACGCTGGGCTGGATAGAGCACAAGCTGGTATCAAGACTGCCACTGCTGCAAGAAATATCAATAACCTCAGATATGCAGATAACACCACCCTTATGGCAGAAAGTGAAAAAGAACTAAAGAGCCTCTTGATGAAAGTGAAAGAGGAGAGTGAAAAAGTTGGCTTAAAGCTCAACATTCAGAAAACTAAGATCATGGCATCTGGTCTCATCACTTCATGGGAAATAGATGGGGAAACAGTGGAAACAGTGTCAGACTTTATTTTGGGGGGCTCCAAAATCACTGCAGATGGTGATTGCAGCCATGAAATTAAAAGACTCTTACTCCTTGGAAGGAAGGTTATTACCAACCTAGACAGCATATTGAAAAGCAGAGACATTACTTTGTCAACAAAGGTCCGTCTAGTCAAGGCTATGGTTTTTCCAGTAGCCATGTATGGATGTGAGAGTTGGATGGTGAAGAAAGCTGAGTGCCGAAGAATTTATGCTTTTGAACTGTGGTGTTGGAGAAGACTCTTGAGAGTCCCTTGGACTGCAAGGAGATCCACCCAGTCCATCCTTAAGGAGATCAGTCCTGAGTGTTCATTGGAAGGACTGATGTTGAAACTGAATCTCCAATACTTTGGCCACCTCATGTGAAGAGTTGACTCATTGGAAAAGACCCTAATGCTGGGAAAGATTGAGGGCAGGAGGAGAAGGGGACAAGAGAGGATGAGATGGCTGGATGGCATCACTGACTCGATGGACATGGGTTTGGGTAGACTCTGGGAGTTGGTGATGGACAGGGAGGCCTGGCATGCTGCAATTCATGGGGTTGCAAGGAGTTGGACACAACTGAGTGACTGAACTGAACTGAGTAAGTTATCTTCCTTACGTCTCTCTTCATTTATAAAATGGGAATAATAATAGAACCTACTTCATAGGGACATGATGAAAATGTGTATATCAAATGCTAAAAATGTTGCCTGGCATTTTCATGTGCTTGATGTTTACATACAACTGCAATTATCACCTGAAAAAAACAATATTGTTCTAGACAAATGTGAGAGAAGATAGACGTGAAGACATACACATCTTTTTCATCTTTGTATCATCAGTGCCTTGCATAAGGCCTATCACAAAGTATAGTTTTCATAAATACTTGTGAATAAAGAAAGAATGAATGTGTATATGAATCAATAGGATGATTTTCCCATTCCATCAAGGGCCATGTCTATATATTACTAAATTGATATAGAAAAAAATATATTTTTAGGTGTTTAAATACAATTCAATGAGTTTAAAAATTAATTAACTTCAGTACATTCTCTGAGTTTATTCACAAAGGGCTAGGAGAAGCCAGATGCATGTTTATAGCTTAAAAATACTACCTGGTTATTCAAGTTTTAATGAGAAGTTTAATCCATGGGAAAAATTAGAGGGTTTCTTTCATCTTTCAGAATCCTAGTAATCATCTTAAAAGGAAAAGTCAAAAAAATAGCAGGAAGGAAATGAAGGAATGGGAAAGGAAACATAATAAAAGAGAAGGAAAAACCAAAAGAAAGGGAAGAGAAAGGTTCTTTCTATCCTAGAGACATGTTTCACTACCCCTCACTGTAGGATATGCTATTTTGTCAGCATCTTCTAGCTATGAAGGGATAAAGAGAAGGGGCTTTCATGTAATGACCCATGTGGGTGAAATCTTATCACAGGTATAAAAGGAAATGCTTTCTTATATTGAAAAATCCATATTTATATAAATGGCACCAACTCTAAGAAGGATGAGCTAAGTATCAGGAAATGTGAATTAGCAGAAAATCCCTAGTACAGCTTATTATACATACTAATGTTTTCTGGTATATTTATCCATTCCTGTGAGTAGTGCTTAAATGTTACTTGGTCAGAGAAGACCTCCTCCATGCCTCAGCCCAGGATGGATACTTTGTTACATGCTCAAATAGTATCTAGTACCCTTCCACTAGGTTCCCAGGTGAGATAGTGGTAAAGAATCCGCCTGCCAATGCAGGAGTGCTGGTTTGATACCTGGGTCCGGAAGATCCCCTGCAGAAGGAAATGGCAACCCATTCCAGTATTCTTGCCTGGGAAATCCCATGGACAGAGGAGCCCAGTGGGCTACATTCCATGGGGTCACAAAAAGTTGCTCAGACATGACTGAGCAACTAACACTCACACAGATATGCATACATATATGTGTATATGATACATGTATCATATATGGTAAGTTTTTGTTCCCAAGTGGCTCAGGGGTAGACAAACTGCCTGCCAGTGCAGGACATGTGAGTTTGATTCCAGGGATGGGAAGATCCCCTGGAGAAGGTAATGACTACCCACTCTAGTATTCTTGCCTGGGAAATCCCATAGACAGAGGAGTCAGACTTAACTGAGTGACTGAGCATACACATATAGCATGTTTTAACTTTAGTTCCAATGTTTTACATTGACTAAGATTTAAGTTATTTGCATTTTATCCATTAAAAACAAACACTAGGCAATTTTGAATTATATGGATCTCCAGAAGAAAGATAACTTGTTTTGAAACACTGTCTTTAGACAATTTCCTATAGTGAACTAAACACAGGTAGAAAATTGAGTTGAATGAATATATATTGCACTAAGAATATTGATGTTAACTTGTTCTGTTTGCTTTCCTAAGATTCTCTGTATTATCAAGTATTTATGGCAAGCAGTAAGCCCAAAGTGTTAATCGCTCAGTCATTTCTGACTCTTTGCTACCCCATAGACTATAGCCCGCCAAGCTCCTCTGTCCATGGAATTCTACAGGTAAGAATGCTGGAGTGGGTAGCCATTCCCTTCTTCAGGGGATCTTCCTGCTCCAGGGATCAAACCCAGATTTCCTGCATTGCAGGCAGATTCTTTACTGTCTAAGCCACCAGGGAAGCCCAATATAAACTGAAGTGTTTATCTGACATACAGACTCTGGAAACAATACCTACTAAATACTTAAATCTGCCTTCTTTGAATCTCCTCAGACTTTCAGTTGTGCCTCACCCTTTGGATCTTTGTGACCCAATGGACTATAGCCCACCAGGCTCCTCTGTCCGTGGGATTCTCCAGGCAAGAACACTGGAGTAGGTAGCCATTTTCTCCTTCAGGGGATCTTCCTGTCCAGGGATCTAACCCGCATCTCCTGTGTCTCCTGCATTGACAGGTAGATTCTTTACCACTATCGCTACCTTGGAAGCCCTTTCTTTGAATAACCAACAATATTTCTTTGTAAAGTTTCTAATTAGATTTGTCAGATAAAAATGAAAAAAGAAAAGAAAAAAAATCCTCCTAAGTGGTTCTGTGGAACTTCTGATAGTAACTAGAACAATTATACCGCTAATAATTCAATGTTGGCTGAAAACCATATAATTGTGAATGATTTACACAGAACAGACGTGACATATGTTGTAACACAGGTAGATGTGGGGTCACCAAGAAACCACTTCATAGTTTTCCCAGAAGTGTAGAGTCAAAAAGGTCACTTGTGGTAAAAGATCTTTTGGATTTGTCTTCTAAATCAATGCATGAATTAAAGACAATTTACATATAAATAGGATAATACTCTGCCTTTGAAATTAAATGAATTTTTAAAAGATTTAAGTAACTGCAGAAAAGGTCAGTTAAGCATTAACTCTACATGATGTGATTTCTGAAAACTGCTTGTCTTGTTGGTTTATTAATATTTCGTATTCATTGTCGGTGTCATTCTAAAAATTTCGTGCATAGTTAGCAGTGTGCCAAAGTCAAAGACAGGCCCTCAGAGTAAGGAAAATGTTTTGCACAAGTCAGGATTTGGAAGGACAGGTCTAGAATCTGTACATGAAAATAGTCAAAATTAACCTTTGTCCACATGTGAATACACATTAGATTCAAATATATCACAACATATTCTAACAATGCACTGCATTGTTAGGGTGAAATTTACCTTGATAATTAGCTTCATTGATAAATTACAGCTCTCCTGAAGCACAAAAGCAGTAGATGGTCTTCTGAGTTGACAGAGGAGGATCATGCTCATCATCAGTAATCCTGATTTTTGACAATATAAACCTGGAGATTTTTCCAACTGTGATGAAGGGACAGAGCAGAACTTTTACAGTATCAAGCCTGATCCCTGTCACCACCACTCTTGTAAATATTAGCGTAAAAAATATTACCTTAAAAAATGTTGGAATTCCCACAAAATAACTCAAAATTTTTAAATTAAAGACCTAAATATAAGACCACAAATTATAAACTCTTACAGGAAAACAGAACATTCTCTGACATAAATCACAGCAAGATCTTTTTTGACCCATCTCCTAGAATAATGAAAACAAAAATAAACAAATGGGACCTAATTAAACTTAAAAGCTTTTGCACAGTAGAGAAAAATATAAATGAGAGAAAAAGACAACCCTCAGGATGGGAGAAAATATTTGCGAATGAAGCAACTGACAGGAGATTAACCTCCAAAATGTACAAACAGTTCATGAAGCTCAATATCAAAAAAACAAACAACTCAATCAAAAAAAAGGACAGAAGACCTTAATAAACATTTCTCCAAAGAAGACACAAAGAGGCACAGGAAAAGATGCTAAACATCACTCATTATTAGCAATAGGTAAATCAAAGCTACGTGATGTATCACCTCCCACTGGTTGGAATGACCATCATCAAAAAAGCTACAAACAATAAATGCTGGAGCGGGTGTAGAGGAAAGGGAATCAATCCTCTTGTACTTTTGGTGGGAATGCAAATTGATAGAGTCACTATGGAGAATAGTATGAAAAAAACTAAAGCTAGAACTACCATATGACCTAGCAATCCAACTACTGGGAATATACCCTGAAAAAAAAAAACCCACATAATTCAGAAAGACACATGCACCCCAGTGTTCATTGCAGCACTATCTATAATAGCCAAGACATGGAAGTAACCTACATGTCCACTGACAGATGAATGGATGAAGATGTGATACATACAAAGGAATATTATTTAGCCATAAAAAGAAATGAAATTGGGTCATTAGTAGAGTTGTAGATGGACCTGAAGTCTGTCATACAGAGCGAAGTCAGAAAGAGAAAAACAAATATCGTATATTAACACTTACATGTGTAATCTAGAGAAATGGTACAAAGCCTATTTGCAGGGCAGGAGTAGAGAAGCAGATGTAGAGAATGTACATGTGGACACCGGAGTGGAAGGGGCGGGTTGGATGAATTGGGAGATTACTATTGACATATCTACACTACCATGTGTAAAATAAGATAACTAGTAGGAACCTGCTAAATAGCATAGGGAGCTTAGCTCAGTACTTTGCGACAACTTAGAGGAAGGTGATATATGTACACATATGGCTAATTCGCTTTGTTGTACAACACTGCAAAACAACTATAATTCCTCAAAAAAAAGTATCGGACCTCAGGATAAACAGGTGGAACACAAGCTTTTTTAAGGCAGTGAAACTCTTCTGCATGACACTATAACGGTAGATACAAAACATTATGCATTTTTTCAAAACACATAGAAATGGAATAAATCACTATATATAAAACAGACAAACAGCAAGGTCTTGCTGTATAGCACAAGGAACTATATTCAATATTGTGTAGTAAACCATAATGGAAAAGAATATGAAAAAGAATATGTGTGTGTGTGTGTGTGTGTGTATAACTGAATATATATAACTGAACTGCTTTGCTTTATACCAAAAACTAATATAACATTGTAAATCAACTATACTTTGACTTTAAAAAAGAAAGAAAGAAAAAAAATACTTAACTGTATTATATATCAGAGAGGAAGACATTTTCCTCTACACTTCTGGCTAGTCTAAGAATTAAGCTGACATGAAACAGGTTAGCAGGAGAAAAATCAAGCAATTGTTTAATAACATGCACACATAAGAGGGACCCAGGAAAACTGAGTAACTTGCTAAAAATGGCCAAAACCCTCACCTTGAGCAGCAATTTCAGCTAAAAACAAATGAGGATATTGAAGGCAATGGCTTGGGGCTTCAAAAGGGAGAAAGGAGGTTCACATGGACATAGAAAAACAAATGTTTGACAAACATTTACTGGGGCAGGCAGAGAAAGCACAAAACAGACTCTAATCTCTAAACCGTGCTGAGTTACCACTACCACACTTAGCCCATATTCTCTGCAGATATCTCTGAAGATAGATTTATTCTGGGAATATGCCCTGTACCTAACTTCTTTGAGGCAGTTAAGGGGAAAGTCAAAAATGTCTTGCCAGGTGTTTTGATTGTTTTTGGCTCAATATAATCTGTATTCCAAAATGAAATTTTGGGGTGGTGAATTTTGCTCTCTTACAAATACAAAGAGTCAATCCTAAAGTAAAACAGAGACTTTAGTAAATGATCATATTTCAGTATCAGGTCCCTAATTAGAACAAATGTACAACACCAATGCAAGATGTTAATGATAAGGGAACTGGAGGCAAGCCGGGTAAAGATATATAGAAACTCTGTAATTTCTGCTCAGTTTTTCTGTAAAGCTTAAGCTTCTCTAGAAAAATAAAGCCTGTTTTTTTTTTAAATGATGGACTGAATGTAATGATACACTCAAAGTCACTTTCTTTAGATGAACAGCTTACAAGTTACATTCAGAGGAGCCTTATCAGTCCCAGGAGATGGTTCACTGACAATTTGGTTTGGGGATGTTAAGGCAAATGGAGCAGGAGAGAAGAGGGAGCAATGACAAGAAGGCCACTGAAGCTGGGACCACAACTTCCACTCATTTCAAACAGAGCAACTCCCTGTTCATCTGTTGTACATATTGTACACATTCTTCACACTGCAGTTCATTAAAGAAAAGATTTCTCAGTTAAAAAAAAAATAAAGCATGAAAATCAATGACACAAGTACAACAAAATACCTACCTAATCATCCCATACACTGACACTCTGAGCTGCTGACTAAATAAGGAAACATTTAACTCAAATTTCCCACTAAACCATCAACCTATGATTGAGCTAAACAGAAGTTAAACACATATGCTGTGAGAAGTTCAACTGACTAGCATTCACGGAGCATCAGTCATGAACCTAGTCGTATGCCAAGCTATGCAATGATGCTTTGCAGGTACAAGTGAAATACAAGGCATAGTTCCAGCCCTCAAGAAGCTTAGAATCTGATGGGAGACATAAAACTAATGCTTATAACAAAATGTGAAAACAATAGAAAATGCCTGAGGCACCCAGTGATATGAATGTGACAATATCCAATTAAGTATCACTTTGCTAAATCTTTGTCTCCCTTTACAAAGACAGAATACCCACGGCAGCCAAATAAATAAAACTTCTTAAAAAATTCCTTAGAGGCTAAATAAAAGCTAATAAAATCAGATAATCAGCAGTAGACAGCAGTCTCACTAAAGATGTAAAAAGAACAGAAACAGAAGGTAAGCACTACTTTACTATTCTATTGTCTTCAATTGCAAATTATGTTGTCTTTTCAAAATTGGTGCCTCCCCATTGGTACTCACTGATGAGTCAGATTCCAGGATCTTGCTGATGGCAGTGTGGTTCCAAACAAAGGCACAGTGGGCCAGAAGATCTGGTCACCCTTTCTCAGGAGCTGTTGGGAGACATCCCGACAGCAGAAGATACAGGCTCCAATCTTCGTGGCTTCCTGCCCAAAACTTTCTCACCTTACTTCTGCCTAAAGAAACACCTTCAGTGGGGTTTTTCCCTGTAATACCCAGCACTACACTACAGAGAAAACACTCAGCTGTTAATGACAGGCACTGGGAAATTTTTTAAAGCCTGTATGTGTGTTACGCTATAAATTACCCTGTTTGTGGGTGTGAGAATAAATATCCATGTATACGGATGTGTGTGCACACACACACATGCACAGATACAGACAAACAGAGTATGTTACAGTTAAAACCATGCTGTTGAAAGCCACTCAAATCCAGAAAAATTTATGGTTCTAAATACAGACACAGATTCAGGATAAAGACAGGAAGATTATAAATACTGCAGCAATTACCAGAATAGATAAACTTCCTGAGGAGCATATAACATTTGCAACATCATAGCCTTGCTAGTTCATACTCTCCAGCAGACCTGTTGCAAATAGGTAACTCAGAGATAATTGCTGTCACTCAGTTTTCTCTGACTTTGAGACCTTGTGACTGTAGCCTGCCAGGCTCTGCTGTCCATGGGATTCACCAGGCAAGAATACTGGAATGTGCTGCCATTTCCTTCTCTAGGGGATATTCTGAACCCTGGGATCAAACTTTCATCCCTTGTATTGGCAGGTGAATTTTTTATCATGGAGCCACCTGGTAAGCCCCAACTGGGAAATAAAAGATGATTAAAAATGTGAAACTGCTGTACCCAAATGACAGGCTTTGTTTGACAATGAACTGTGGATACACAGATACCAATGCAATCTAAAAGAAAAGTGGTTCTTGGTAATTCACTTGCCCACTGAGGTCCACTACTGATATGTAATACTGGATGGTATAAAGCAGCGAGAGTTTACCATTATTAATTCCATCTTGATTTTATCCATCAAAAACAGAATTTCTTTTTCTTTTAAGGAGAATTCATAGTTTGTTTCACCAAGATGAGACAAAAAGTTGTTCATATACAAAAATAAACTCAAGATGGATTAAAGACCTAAATGTAAGACCAGATACTATAAAGCTCCTAAAATGAAGTATAGACAGAACACACTTTGGCATAAACGGTAGCAATATTTTTTTATCTATCTCTTAATGCAAAGGGAAAAAAAGCAAAAATAAACAAATGGGACCTAACTAGACTTAAAAGGTTTCGCAGAGTAAAACCATTGACACAAAAGAAAAGAAAAAAAAAAAAAAAAAAAACAGGAAGAAGAGAAGTTCGGAACGAAGGATGGTGCTGCAGCTGCAAGAACCATGCTTCCAGAATGTGGAACAAGAGAGAGATCAAGCCCTGAGCCTTTGGAGTGGGAGCACTAACTCCAAGACCTTAGACTACCAGAGAACTAACCCTAGGGAGTACCAAATAGTGAGAACTCACACAAAGGAAACCACTTGAATACAAGACCTGGCATCACCCAACCACCTGTAGCACCCTGTGCAGGATGCCTCTTCTAAACAACAAACAAAAGGAAAATATAAACTTGATTATCAGCAGACAGGATTGCCACCTCACTCAGCCTTGCCCATCAGAGAAAAAAGAAAAAAACAAAAACTCAGCACAAATCTCATCCTATATGAAGCTTACACAAACCACCGGACCAACCTTAGGAGGGCAGAAACTGAAAGGAAGAAAGAATTCGACCTTGTTCAAGGAAAGAATTCAACTTTCCTTGAAGCCTGGAAGGGAGACCTCAAAGACAATAAGTTAAAAAAAAAAATGAATGAAAAGGCAGAGAAATATTACACAAATGAAGGAACAAACTGGAAACACAAAAGTCCAAATAGATGAAGAAGAAATAGGCAAACTACCTGAAAAAGAATTCAGAAAAATGATAGTAAAGATGATCAAAAACCTTGAAAACAAAATGGAGAAAGTGCAAGAATTAATTAACTAAGACCTAGAAGAATTAGACAATAAACATACAGAGACAAACAACACCAACACCATTACTGAAATTTAAAAAAAAAAAAAAAACAACTCTAGAAGGAATCAACTGCAGAATATCTGAAGCAGAAGAACGAATCAGTGAGCTGGAAGATAAAATGGTGGAAATACCTTCTGAAGGGCAGAAATTTAAAAGAATGAAAAAAACTGAGGATAGTTTCAGAGGCCTCTAGGACAATATCAAACGTACCAACATTCAAATTACATGGGTTCCAGAAGAAGAAGAAAAAAAGAAAGGGTATAAGGATATTTTTGAAGAAATTGTAGTTGAAAATTTCCCCAACATAGAAAAGGAAATAGTCAATCAAGTCCAAGAGTCACAAAGAGACCCATACAGGATAAACTCAAGGAGAAATATGCCAAGACACATACTAATCAAACTAACAAAGACTAAATACAAAGAAAGAATATTAAAAGCAATGTGATACACCATATTAACAAATTGAAAGATAAAAACCATATGATAATCTCAATAGAAGCAGAAAAAGCCTTTGACAAAATTCAGCACCAATTTATGATTAAAATTCTTCCAAAAATGGGCATAGAAGGAACCTCTCTAAACATAGCAAAGCCCATATATGATGAGCCTACAGCAAATATTATTCTCAATAGTGAAAAACTGAAAGCATTCCCCCTAAGATCAGGAACAAGACAAGAGTGTCCACTTTCACCACTACTATTCAACATAATTCTGAAAGTCCTAGCTACAACAATCAGAGAAGAAAAAGAAATAAAAGGACTCCAGATCAGAAAAGAAGAAGTAAAAGAAGAAGATGACATGATACCATACATAGAAAACCCTAAAGATAGTATCAGAAAATTACTAGAGCTAATCAGTCTAAGTTAGCAAAGTTGCAGGATACAGAATCAATACACAGAAATCACTCGCATTTCTATATACTAACAATGAAAAATCAGAAAGAGAAATTAAGGAATCAATCCCATTTACTAATGTAACATAAAAAACTATATATCTAGCAATAAACTTACCTAGAGACAAAAGAACTGTACACAAAAGATTATATGACACTAATGAAAGAAATCAAAGATGACGTAAACAAATGGAGAGATAGTCCATGTTCCTGGGTAGGTAGAATCAATCCTATGAAAATGACTATACTACCAAAGTCGATCTACAGACTCAATGTGACCTCTATCAAATTAAGAATGGCATTTTCACAACACTAGAACAAAAAATTTCACAATTCACATGGAAACACAAAAGACCCCAAATAGCCAAAGCAGTCTTGAGAAAAAAGGAATGGAGCTAGAGGAATCCACCTTCCTGATCGCAGATTATACTGCAAAGCTACAGTCATCAAGACAGTATGGTACTGGCACAAAAACAAAAACATAGACCAACGGAACAAGATAGAAAGCCTAGAAATAAACCCCTGCACCTATGGGTACCTTATTATTGACAAGAAGGCAAGAATATACATGGGTCAAAGACAGCCTCTTCAATAAATGGTGCTGGAAAAACTGGACATCAACGTGTGAATGAATGAAATTAGAACACTTCCTAACGCCATACAGAGAGATAAACTCAAAATGGATGAAATACACAAATATAAGACCAGAAACTATAAAACTCTTAGAGGAAAACATAGCTGGAACACTTGATGACATAAATCAAAGCAAGGTCCTCTATGATCCATCTCCTAGAGTAACGGAAATAAAAACAAAAGTAAACAAGTGGGACCTGATTAAACTTAAAAGCTTTTACATAGCAAAGGAAACTATAAGCAAGGTGAAAAGACAACCTGCAGAATGGAAGAAAATAATAGCAAATGAAACAACTGACAAAGGATTAGTTTCCAAAACATACAAGCAGCTCATACAACTCAATACCAGAAAAACAAACAACCCAATCAAAGAGTAGGGAAAAGACCCAAACAGACATTTTTCCAAAGAAGACATATAGATGGCTAACAAACACATGAAAAGATGCTCAACATTGTTCATTATTAGAGAAATGCAAATCAAAACTCCAATGAGATATCACCTCACAACGGTCAGAATGGCCCTCATCAAAAAGTCTACAAGCAGTAAATGCTGGAGAGGGTGTGGAGAAAAGGGAATGCTCTTGCACCGTTGGTGGGAATGTAAATTGATAAACTGCTATGGAAGATGGTATGGAGATTCCTTACAAAACCAGGAATAAAATTACCATATGACCCAGCAACTCCACTCCTACACATATACCCTGAGGAAATCAAAATTGAAAGAGACACATGTATCCCACTGTTCATTGCAGCTCTATTTACAATAGCTAGAACATGGAAGCAACCTAAATGTCCATCAACAAATGACTGGATAAAGAAGTTGTGGTACATATGCACAATGGATTATTGCTCAGACATAAAAAAGATTGCATTTGATTCCATTCTGATGAAGTGGATGAACCTAGAAACTATTATAGAGAGTGAAGTAAGTCAGAAAGAGAAAGATAAATATCATATTCTAATGCACATATGTGGAAATTAGAAAAATAGTACTGAAGAATCATTTTCAGGGCAGCAATGGAGAAATAGACATAAGAGAATAGACTTATGGACCTGGGGAGAGGGGAGGAGAGAGTGAGATGTTAAAAAAAGAGGAAAAAGAAGAAAGATAGAAAGACAGCCTACTCAAAGGGAGAAAATATTTGCTAATGATTGGATTGATACGGGGTTAATATCCAAAATAAATAAACAGCTCAGACAACTCAACATCAACAAAACAAATCAAAAAATGGGCAGAAGACTTGAATAGACATTATTCCAAAGAACACATACAGATGGTCAAGAGGCACATGAAAAGATGCTCAACATAATCATTAGTGAAATGCAAATTAAAACCATACTGAGGTATCACCTCACAGCACTCAGAAAGGCTATTATCAAAAAGACCACACACAACAAATTCTAGCAAGGATGTGGAGAATAGAGAATCCTTGTATACTGTTAGTGGGAATGTATACAAATTGGTATAGCTACTGTGGAAAACAGTATGTAGGTTTCACAAAAAACTAAAAATAGTTTATTATGCCCAGCAATTCTACTTCTGGGTATATATTCAAAAAGAAAAAAACTGATAATTTGAAAAGGTAAATGCACCCCAATGTTCATAGCAGCATTCTTTACAATTGCTAAGATATGGAAGCAACCGAAGTGTCTATCAACAGATGAATGGATAGAGAAATTGTCACACACACACACACACACACACAGAGGAATACTACTTAGCCATAAAAATGAATGAAATTTTTGCCTTTTTCAACAACATGGATGAACTTGAAGGGTACTGTGCTAAGTGAAATAATTCAAATAGAGAAAGATAAATACTGTATGATGTTATTTATATGTAAAATCTAAAAAATCATAACAAACTAGTGAGTAGAACAAAAATGAAACAGGCTCACAGATGTAGAGTGGTTATCAGCAGGGAGAGGGGAGCAGGAAGGGGAAGGTTAGGGTAGAAGATTATTACAGGTAATGAATAAGCTACAAGAATATACTGTACAACACAGAGAATATAGCCAATATTTTATAATAACTATAAATAGAATGTGATCTTTAAAAATTGTGAATTACTATATTATATACCTGTAACTTATATAGTATTGTACATCTACTAAATCTCAATAAAAATGTTGTCTTGTAAATACATAGATCAGACTATAGCATACAAATTGTTCTATTTCTTGCTTTTCATAAGACTATACCCTGGAAATAAGTCTAGATAGGCAAGTAGGTAGATAGAAAGATAGACAAATAGACAGACAGACAGATAGATAGAGAATGAAGAAGGGAGGAAAGAAAAACTGGATGGATAGAAGGACCAAGGAAGGATGAATGGATGGCAAGATGGATACTGCACTTTATTGATGCTGAGAAAAACAATATTGCACATTTCAACATTTTTGAAATTCAGATATCTTTTGAGAAGTAATATAGATAGTGACTTACAGTAGATTAATATTCTTAATGTTGTTGAAATATTGTTTAAGGGTATAAACTTTCAACAAGTTTATAAGTTTATAAATAAGTCCTAGAAATCTAATGCACAGTACAGTGAATATGGACAACATACTGTATTACAGTTATCAAACTTGCCAAAAGACTAGACATTAATTATTTTAACTATTAAAAAGAAATGTTAACTATGTGACATGAGATTCTAATTATCACTACAATGGCAAACATATTACAATATATAAATGTATCAAATCAACATGCATACTCATTTTATACAATGCTATATGTCAAATATATTTCAATAAAAAGAGTATACTGACAGATTACCTATTATCAAAGTAAAGAATATCCCTGCTCTCAGGGAATAAGCACCTTCCTGACATGGCTAATATTCTTTTACTAATATGCTTCATATTTACGAAGTTTTAGTGTCAGTTTTCATAATGAGTCCATACAGGAGATTGATTTATACTTTTCTACACTGTGCTATCTTTGTGAGATTTTAGTATCTGTGTGATGTTGACCTCCTAAAAACACGTCAGCAGTTTTCCTTCTTTGCTTGTGCTATAAATAATTTTCTTTATCTTTATAATTCTTTGACTATGTGGTGTATGTATGTACGTGCGCTCAATCGCTAAGTCATGCCTGGCTCTTTGTGACCCCAGGTACTGCAGCCTGCCAGGCTCTTCTGTCCATGGAATTTTCCAGGCAAGAGTATTGGAGCAGCTTGCTATTTCCTTCTCCAGGGGATCTTCCCACCCCAGGAATTGAACCCACATCTCCTGTGTCTCCAGGATCGGCAGGCAGAGTCTTTTACCAATGAGCCTTGAGGGAAGCCCATTCAATATGTCTGCACAGTATCAAAATAAAAAAGTACAGGAGGACACACAGTAAGCAGTATCTGTCTCTTACTTGTGTTTCAGCTCCTATTTCCCTTCTCCAGAGGCAACCACTGTTAACAGTTGCTTTCGTATTCCTTTACAGATACCATACGTGTATACACAGGCACACACACACATGTGGGCACACATACACAGATTCACTCTTGTAGTTATATAATAGATACAGTGTTCTGCCTCTTGCTTTTTCCCCCTCCTAATATCTTTTGGAGATTGTTCCATAGCCGTACACAGAACCTCTTTATCCCATCTAATGAATGCACAGTATTCCATTATCTAGACATAAAATTACTCTTACCAGTTCTCATTTTAAATAGCATTATCATTATCTGTTTCTTGAAAGTTCAAAATAATTTGCCTTTGAAAGCATAAAGACCTGGGGCTTTCTCAGATCTCTGATAACTTCAGAGTTTTCCCATGTTATAAAAGATTTTGTCTTTTTTTCCTTGGGTAACTTATTTACCTATTAAAAATGCATTCCATCAAGATTTTCAAAATTATTTGCAAAACATTTTGCAAAGGTTCTTCTTTGCTCCTTTCAATGTCTTCCTTAACCACATTCCTTTCTCCCTTTTCACCTCTAATTTTGTATTTTTGTGCTTTCTATCTTCTCCTTGACCAGGCTAACATGTGGATAATTTCATTGTGTAGCCTTGTTTTCAAAGAAACCATACTTGGATTTATTCATGCTACTTAAACTGGATTTGTCTTTAAATTAGAAAACATTTTTTTAATTTTGTCTTTATTATTTGGCTCTTTCTGCATTGCTTCTGTTTATTTTGTTGTTCTTTTCTTAAATCGTATGTTTAATTTCTTTATCTTATGGAATGAATATGTTCCCCCTCAAATCTATATGTTGAAACTTAACCCCCAATGCGATGATATTTGGAAGTAGGAATTTTGGGAGGTGACTAGGTCATAAGAGTGGAGCCTCATGAGTGGAATTACTGTCCTTATAAAAGAGACTCCAGACAGTTCTCTATCCTTTCCTCCATGTGAGAAGACAGCAAGAAAACTACCTCTGTGAACCAGGAAGTGGGCCCTCACCTCCACAATTGTGGGAAATAAACGTTCACTGTTTATGCCACCTGCTGCTGCTGCTACTGTCTCTTCAGTCGTGTCCGACCCTGTGTGACCCCATAGACAGCAGCCCACCAGGCTCCTCCGTCCCTGGGATTCTCCCGGTAAGAATATTGGAGTGGGTTGCCCTTTCCTTCTCCAATGCCACCTAGTCTGTGGTATTTTGTCATAGCAGCCTGAACAGACTAAGACACTTTATCTTTTGTTATTGCTTGTTACTTGGGTGTTAAGGCTCTAGATTTTCTTCTAAGCACAGGTTCAACTGTAGCCTGTAAGTTTATGTGTTATATTTTCATTATCAGTGGTGTCCAGATATATTTCAAGTTGGGTTTTAATGATACTTTTAATTAAGAGTTGCTTATCAAAGCATTTTAAACGTCCAGATTGCAAAATTTTGATAATAAATTTAGGTGATGAGGGCTTCATTATTTCAACCTTTTTGCAATTTTCTATGATGTCTTTGTAACCTATAAAGTCCCTTCATTACAACTTTTCCAAAAGCCCATGAAAAGAAGAATATTCTCTATCATCAGGGTCTAAGCTTAATTTTACCGTTATCAACTATTTTAACCAGATTATTTTTTATCTACTTGATTTTCCATAGATTCAGAGTGTAAAATGCTCCATTATTTGGTTTCTGTTTATTTCTCCTTGCATTTAAATAGCTTGCACATTGTGTATTACATTACTCTACCATTTGATATATCCTGAACCTCACACTTTAGAGATGCCTCCATATCACAAACATATCTCCACCAAAAACGACAGGAAAACACATCAGACCTCTGTTACACGGGATTTGATTCTTGGCTCTTGTACAATAAAACTAGTAATTTTTATTCTCGTGTCGAACATGGTTTAATGCCCTGGGAAGGTGCTTCCTGACCTCTCTTGCTTAACGTCACTTAAGAAAATGTGACTGAGTCTGTCGAGAAGAGCTGTGAGTTGTGGGCAGGGCAACTGCCAGATTGCAGGCAACAGACTAGCATGCTGCTAGGTGGTGTGAGCATGATTCAAGCAGTGAGAGGGCTTAAATGAGAGAAAGACAAATTAATTTGCTAGATCCTTCCTCTCAGAAAGCATGAGTGCAACCAATTCTTGCATTAAAAAGAACTCAGATTCCAGTGATGCTGCACATTTTTTTTCTTTTATCAGAATCTTCCAGCGCCATTTCATAGTTTCAGAGGTCTCACAAATTTAAGCAGACATAGTAGTTTATGCACATTTTGCAATATTAAATAATGTAGACTTTTTGAAATGAATATATAAAGGTCACAACATGAGATGCATGAAATTTGATATCAGTTCTTTACATTGATATTAAATAATAGATTGCAACTAGATAGACACTGGACGTAAAACTGAAAATTACTTTTTTTTATAAAACTAGCAAGTGTTAAAATATGTTAAATTGTTAAAATATGTTGAAAAATTAAAATCTGGCATATTTAAAGTGACTTAAAATATTTACATTAATGTACTCTACATTTTGCCTTATAATTCTAACGAGTAATTCTGAATATTTTACAAGAAAAGTAATTTCTTAAAAATATTCAAAAAAGAACCTTTCTCATTTATTTATAATTAATTTAGATACTTAATGAAAATAAATTCAAATTTTACACTCTGTGAGTACAGATGCAGTTTAGTTTTTAATTCTTTAGCTCAGAAGTCGGTACGACTGTTGTAGTTGTTTCTTTCTGCACAGTCCCCATGTTAGAAGAATTCCAATGAAAGCACCTGCTTTTTAAGTTCCTAGAGGTGTGGATGTTCAGAATCCCCAGGGATAAAAATTAACTTTCTTATGGGACTGAGACCTTAATTAACCTCACTCAGTCATACCATGAGAGATGGTACAGCAGAAATTGTGGAATTTTCTTAGGAATTCAAGCTTCCAAAATATACATGTAGTTTTAGCTGGGAGAAAAGTAGATAAAAAGAATAAAATTTATTTTTTTTATATTCATTAGTAAGTGCTGTTGTGCCTGAAGATCATCAATCATATAACAGGTTAGATGTTTCTGTTTTGTTTTGTTTTCCTTTTTGTCATTTATTGTATTATTTACATTTCTAAAAAAGCTAAAAAATATCATTTTTATTTTCACAGCACAAAAGGTGCTATACATTACTGCAATAGCTTTTTAATTGCTCTCCCCACATGTATTCTTGCCCCTCACTCCAATCTATTGTCCACACAGTAGTCATATTTTAAAACCACAAGTTGGAAACTCTCACTCCTGTTCTTAAAACTCTTTAGTTGTTTTCCATTATACTCAGGATAAAAGAACATATGATGCCCTCTAAAATATTGCTCCTCCCCCAATTCCAGCTTCATGTTTTATTGTTTAAGGACTCTCTTGCACTTCTCTGCTGCTAGTCGCACACGGTAACACAACAGAAAATGGGGATACTGAATGCAGGTTAGGTAAGAAGCTTCAGGTGACAAATTGCCCTAAGCTGGCTTCCACAACAATGGCCTGAGCAAAAAGTGAGACAAAAGGATATGAAGTGGGCCTCAAAAAGTGTATAGTACATTAACTCGGTTCCTTACATCTTTGGAGAATATGGCTAACCTGTCCTACCTACCAGGAATTTTCATGGAGCTATAGCTGTCCTTTGCACTGCTCCTTTTAGATATCTTGGACTGTCTGCCCAATATGCATTTTCAGTCGGGTTATATGGCCCTACAGATCAAGATTAGGTGAAACAAAAAGGTTAATTAAATTATCAATCTCATGGTAGTATCAAACTCTCTATATTTTTCTTTATCACTGGCATTGATGACGTTATTTCATCCTTTGGTGATGATCAGATGTGGAATATTTCATTTAAAAATTCATATACTGTCTATAATGAGAGCAATGATGAACTCTATTAGGCTCTCTAAACTGGTGTTGATTATAATATGTGTGTATTGCAAAGCGGTCCCTGAACACCATTTTTAATGGCAATCAGTGACTCCTTCCCCCAACAAATTAAACAAAAATGATAAGTTCCCACACAGAAGCAAATCTGCATGATAGCACACTTCCTTCAATTCTCACAGTCATTAAGAAGTATTATTCATGACAGTTAGAAACATAATATTCAACCTTCCTGTTTAACAGAACCCAGCAAGGACTCAAATGCACAGTTCATTATTGTCATTATGGAAGAATTTCTGCCAACAAGTTACAGTCAGGTTACTATCATTCAATCATGTCGCTAATAGGAATAATTTCATGGTAATTGGCATGTTCTAGACAAGAGAAGAACATAAATAGCTGCTGGAATCATTAGTGATTTGTGCTGACTTTCATGGTAAAAACGACAGTATATTAGTTTACCAGATGCTGGATCAAGCCATGGGCCATTAACAGGAGGGTGTTCTCGGAATGTTTTCAGAACAAATACCAGCTGGTTTATTTTCAGCTTGCAGACATAATCATATGCATCCCCTATCAGATCCACCACAATCCTGTCAGATACATCAGAAATTAAAGGCTCAGGGGCTCATTATGGGCTCTTATCCTTAAAAGCAACACATCGTCCTGCCGAGTCGGAAAATATTAAATGAGCATTTAAAGAAACTGCAAAATGCATTGTCTTGAAAAAATAAGATACCCCTTAAAACTATTTACGGTACTCAAGTATTCAAAATGTCCTTCATTGTCAAATTTGCATCAATGTCTATAAACAAACAAACAAATTCCTGTCCTGTCAGGAAGGCTTTCAGGCTGTCTCTTAGGAATGGGGTGTGGGTTTAATAGTAAATTTAATGTGCTGCATTCAGAAGAACAGAGGCCCTGGCATTAAAAAAACAAAACTTCACTCCAGGAAATATAATGTACACCACATTAGTAACCAGAACGACTCATATCTGCTGCACAAATACATTTATATTGAGAAGAAGAAGGAAAAAAAAAAAACCCACAAAAACCTCCCATCTTTTCTGAATCTACAGAATGCATGTAAAGCTTTTTTAAATGCCTTTTCTGTCTTGCCTTTGTGCACGGCTCCTCTCCCAATATCGAGCAAACCTACTGGAAGACAAAGGGTTGTTTTCAAAACAAACCCAAAATAGAGAACTAAAAAAAAAATGGAAGAGTTCCTGTTTTCAACTGTTGATTTTCAACCGACAGTCGCCATTTCTCAGGATCAGATTATCCACCTGGAGAGTGTAAGAAAACAAATCTTCCAATTAGCACTTCTTGGGCAAAGTGCTGAGTTTCAAAGCCTTGATTGGTGGGATGGCTCCTCAGTGTGTAAAGAACCAGCCCGCTGCTGCCCCGTATTCTATTACCAGGAGTGTGCGATACGATTTCTGTAATTATCGCCTATATGTACAGTAGTTGTTAATTAGCCAGCCGCTGCCAAAGACAGGATAGCATTCTTATATGGTGATTAGGGGTTTTGTGAGCATTTTGGGGTGGGGGACACTTTCTCACTGAAGACTCTTCCGCCTCATTCACGCTCATTCAGCTCTTTCTCGGGGAAGTTAAAAGCTGCAGTGATAATCCCCTAAGTATGACTTGGAAGAGTATAAAAAGGAGCAGTGTATAAGCGATTGGATGAGGAAGCCTTTTATGTGGAAAGTCACTGAATGGGTGGCTGAGGACAGCGCCAGTGGGGAAAGAGAGGGACGGCGTACTCGCTTTCCTAAGGAGGTGAGAGAAGCGGCTATAACCAGAGCAGCTCCAATCCTTTTCATCATCAGATCATGCTGTCCCTGCCCCTTGTTTCACCTTGTTTCTCAGGGCCAACCAACTCCTCACTGCCATTTTGCTCCCAGAGCTGGAAGAGGGGAGCAAGGCGGATTTTTGGTAGGGGCCCAGTTTCTCGCTGAATGCCAATTCAGCCAGCTGGCACCGAACAGGCCATGCCTTCTTCAGAAGGGGTTAGCAAAACCCAAATTAGCATGCTCCATTTTAAAAACTTGCTTTTATTTAAAGACTAATTCATGACAAACAGTGGCTCCCCCACTGAGGTCTGGCGCCCCGGGAGCTGGCACCCAACCAAACACATGCAACTAATTGCCAACCTTGGATGACACGCAACTAACAAGCTCCATTTTGAGGCTGTAGATTCACTAAGAATGTGACCCCGGAAGGCAGCAGACGCAGAAAAGCTCCTTTCATAAAACTTGTCCTAGTCTAACCATGGCAGAAAAGCGCCTGAAAAACACTTTTGTTTCCCTGTACTGAGGATTTATCTCCACGAATGGCTGCAAACGTGGCCGACTTAGAGGAAGGGGACCAAGCATGCTGGCATCCCCATTGTGTCATTTGAGGCAGAGGCTCAGCCTCTCTCTTTGATCAAGGAAATAGGAGAAGTTACCCACTGTCTCCAAGCTCTGTATTTTCTCCCATTTGTAAATGGAATGGATATCCAGTACTTCACCACCAGCCCTACTGTACTTTGCTTTAGGTCCTCGGACCTCTCTTATACAAGCAAGAACTCTGCAGCCAGGATGTCTAGGTTCAAATCCCAGCTCCACCATTGCCTACTGGCAAGTAATTTAACCCACCCATGCCTCAGTTTCCCAGTCTATAAATTGAGATAATACTAGAACCTCTGGCAAAGGGAATGGCAACCCACCCCAGTATTCTTGCCTGGAGAATCCCATGGACAGAGGAGCCTGGTGGACTACAGTCCATGGGGCAACACAGAGTTGGACACGACTGAGCAACTACCTAGAGCATATTTTGTAGGTTTATTAGGAGTATGGAGGAGTTAATGTAACCATGAACGAAGGATAGCATGTGGCATGTCATTACTCCTTTATGAAGGAAGCCTTCTGAGTCTGAGATAGCTCAGCCTTATGGAGGGAAATTTCCCTTAGCATAGTCTACATTTCAAACTGCACATCTTCTCCATCAATTTCCCAGGATTACACCTCTGAGCCTTTGCTCACTACTCCTTCCCCTCCTCAGCTGTCCTTCCCACACTGGTCAACCCTACTTGACCAAATTCCATCTATCTTCCAAAGCTCTCCTTCAGTTTTCACCTCCACCAGGAGTCTTCCTTGCTGTTCAGTGGTCATGAATCCCTTCACTCTTGGCATACCCCCCGTGGTATTTCCACAAATAAATGAGTATTTTATGTGCCTGTTATGTTTCCTCTTCCAGACTGACAGCTCCTTCAGATAATAATCTATGAGTAATTGACACATACTAGGTACTCAGTGAACATCTGGTGAATAGGTAGATGTCTGAGTAAAAAGTTAGCTCTGCATAATTGAATACCTTTACACCATGGTTATGCTTGGGCTTCCCTGATAGCTGAGCTGGTAAAGAATCCACCCACAATGCAGGAGACCCTGGTTCAATTCTTGGGTCGGGAAGATCCACTAGAGAAGGGATAGGCTACCCACTCCAGTATTCTTGGCTTTCCCTTGTGGCTCAGCTGGTAAAGAAGCTGCCTGCAATGAAGGAGAACTGGGTTCTATTCCTGGGTTGGGAAGATCCCCTGGAGAAGAGAAAGGCTACCCACTCCAGTATTCTGGCCTGGAGAATTCCATGGACTATATAATTCATAAGGTTGCAAAGACTCAGACACAACTGACTTTCCCTTTCCCTTTCACATGGTTATGCTGAAAGTTGTAAAAGAGTTGCTAGGTCATGTCCAACTCTTTGGGACCCCATGGTCTGTAGACCACCAGGCTCCTCTGCCCATGGCATTTTCCAACAAGAATACTGGAGTGGGTTGCCATTTCCTCCTCCAGGGGATCTTCCGAACTAGGGGATCAAAGCCTCATCTCTTGTGTCTCCTGAACTGCCGGCAAATTCTTTACCAGCTGAACGCTTGGGGAAGCTTCACTCATTCTAGGATATAATTTACCCAAATCCTATCCTTCTGAATACAGGCACAGAGTTCTATGTCACCCTGCAAATCCCAACCAGGTTCTTGTACCAGCATTGCTTTCTTAGGCATTTTCTCATTCGAAAGCTGTGCCAGCATAACACAGACAGTTTGACTTTTTCACATTGTTTCAAATCACTAATTTCCAATTAGGCAGATCCCTCACATCAAATCTGTAAGCGAATGACTCCCATGGCATTTGTTCATATCCCTCTCTTAAGACGCTCAGTACTTTTCACCTCGTAGAATAATGATTTATAGACATATGTATCTCTCTTGCCAGATATTTGAACTTCTTACAGTTAGAACTGTGCTGAATCCATTGTTTCTTCCTAACCAGTGTCTAGCAGGACGCGTCAAACAGCAGTCACAGTGGGAGTTACCCATAGTTCACACAGACTTCTGGGGAGTGTAACAGCAGCTCTACCCAGCTAAGCAGCAGAAGCGACAGATCACAAAGTCATCTGGCTCCATTAGAGGAGACGGAAGCACCTTAGAGAGGTCAGATCTCCCTCTGCATTTTTAACCCAAAGCTTCTAGTCAGTTGACCCTGAAACACCCCACACCTCCGCCTTAACTTACCAATTTGTCTAAAATAACCAAGAGGAAAATGAGAGGCTATTAGCTCCACTTCCATTCTCTAGTCAATCATCATTCTAAATTATTAATCAGTTGAAGTATTGCCAAGAAATTTTCAGGCCCCTATCCAAAAGTATAGTCATTTTTCAAGTGAACAATTAACCATTTTATTCATTTATAAGTCACAGGATTTATATAAAAGCAGATTCTTTTCCTTCTTTTATTTATTTATTTATTTCCCTTTTGGACCCTGGGGAAAAGTAGGAAAGATATAGGTGAAACTTGAATACAGCTTCCTTTCATTCACTCATTTATTGACTTGGTACTATAGAATCTAAGTTTATAAATGACGTTCTAAAGTATTTTCTGACCATAAGCATTTGTAATATTGTCCCAATACTGTGTCACTCCCGATTGATCATTGTTGGCAAGGTCAAAGTGATCGGTTGTCACCACCCTGTCTTCCCCATGACTGATTCAGTAAAATCATAAAAAGCCATAACTCATGATTTCTTTGAGCTTATATTCTGAAGGGAGAAAATAGTGAAAAAGGAAGGTTAACCAAAATATAAATAAAACAGTAGTGGCAACTTTTACAAAAGAAACATCTTATGAAATGATGTACATTCTTGTGTACCTTAAGATGTTAGTAGTGTGACTCATAATCCATGGGTCAGAAGAATTCTGAAACTGGGGACTTAATATGTAATCAAATTCAAGGTATGAGTGGCATGGAGAATTTAAAAAGACATTTAGCTCTAGGTATCAACTGACCTCAGAGACTGCAAATTTCTAGTAAATCTACTTCTCTGCCTCTTATTTTAGTTATGTGTTGTTTTATTACTATTATCACAATTTCTTGGGGGTAATTTTCTGAGCAAGATCCATACTGTGCAATTTGCCTTGTCAATCTCATTTGATGCTCATTAACAATCCCAACTTTCCTGTAAGTTATATACTATATGTTTAAAGGGAGTCCGATATGTAGCTAAAATGTTATTTTTTTTCTTTTCCTTTTTGGACTTGTGTTCCCCCTAGAGTAAAGGTGAGCAACAATGATTAGTTTCAACTATATCTTCAGAAGTTTGCTTATGCATATTTTGACAGCCTTGTCAACGAGAATGGAGTCCAGGACAATTAAATATCTTTTAACTTTTGAGTATATTCTCTGGGGTACAAGACCTTCCTAGGTCCCAGGAACTTTTTCTTTAAGAGGCTCAACTCCATGTTATATAGGATAGATTACAATAAACAATTATTGGGTGTAAAAGTTTTGAGAAGATTTTTATATTTTTGCATTTGAAATTATTTGGTTATGTATAATTTGGTTTATAAAATTAAAATTGGCTAAAATTTCTCAACAATCATGCAATTCAGACGTTCTTAAGAAGTGAGAAAAGCTAAGTCATAAAATGTCTCCAAACATAGACTGTTTAAAATTACTAAATTTAGTAATTAATAGCAATAGCATAATGTTCTATTTTGTTGACATTTCAATAGATATCTCATTGTTCTGACTCTACAATTTCTCTATACTTCAAAACTAAAATCATTTTCTTTTCCTTTTAGTTCTCAATATTTTTCTAGCCCCTTGAAAAATGCATTGACCCTAATCATTAACCTTAGTATCTAAATGTTAAAGAAGCTATGAAGTGTCTGTGCACTCCTAGGTCTTATATGGTTGGTACTAGATAGTTACGGTGATGGTGTGGGAGGTTACCCCTCCCACCACCAAAAAAGCTAATGCTATTATAACACAAACAATCCCAGTTAGCCTAAATGGATGTACCAAAATTCCTGTTCTTTTTTTTTTTTTTTAAAGCCTTCCCTAATTTTACTGTGAGTTATGCACTATCCTCTGAAGGTCCACTCATTTTTACTTTCAAAGATCATTTTGCTTTTGGAAAATTCTCATACCGTAGTACATAAGAAACACCTAGGACCTCTGGTTAAAAATGGAGATTCATAGGTCCTGACTCTAAAGAATCTCATTGCATAGATATAAGTGGAGCTCAGAAATCAGAGTTTTTAACCCTCTGAAACCTTGCAGGGTTTATTGGTTGCTAAGTCACTGGTTGATGCCTTGTGGTTGATGATAAGAGCTATTGAATCAGACGAAATGCTGGACAAGTCAAGACAATTTAGGCTGGTCTCTCTCAGCCCTGGCTCCTATTAGAATAACCTGTGTGCTAGTAACTCAGTCTTTGTGATCCCACGGACTGTAGCCTGCCAGCTCCTCTGTCCTTAGACTTCTCCAGGCAAGAATACTGGAGTGGGTTGCCATTGCCTTCTCCAGGGGAACCTCCAGACCCAGGATTGACCTTGGGTCTTCTGCACTGCAGGCAGATTCTTTACCAACTGAGCCACTAGGGAAGCCTGGGGAGCTTCTAAAAACAGTTAGCCACTCCCTCTCCCACAAGGAGATTTCTGATTTATTTGATCTGGGGTGGAACTTGTTGTTGTTTAGTTGCTAAGTTGTGTCCAACTCTTTGAGGCCCCATGGACTGCAGCACACCAGATTTCCCTCTCCTTCACTATCTCCCTGAATTTGCTCAAACTCGTGTCCATTGAGTCTGTGATGCCATCCAACCATCTCATCTTCTGCCATCGTTTTCTCCTCTTGCCCTCAATCTTTCCCAGTATCAGGGTCTCTTTTCAGTGAATCGGCTCTTCACATCAGGTGGCCGAAGTATTGGTACTTCAGTTTCAACATCAGTCTTTTCAATGAATATTCAGGGTTGAGCCTGGGCACTGGTATTTTTTAAAGCTACCATACAAACAAATCAAACAGCCTAATTATCATAGGCAATGAGAATCTAAGGGTGTCAGCTCTCAAAAAGGATTAACTCACCCACTGAGGTGATGATAAGGCTTAAATCTCCTAAAATGAAAACACCACAACAGAGATTTAGCAAGGCTAAAACCCATCTTCCATTCCCAGTTTGTTTCAGCCCCAAAACACCCAAGTTGGCCTTACAGCTGCAGCACAAAAAATTGAGCCCTTTACTTGGGTTTTCATCTGCTGGCAGAATGATTTAGTAGCTCTATTATAAAAGCAACTCCATTATAATTAGTGTTTGAATTATAAACAAAACCAAAAAAAGATGCAGAAGGAACAATCCTTTAATCAAAACTGTAAAACAGAACAATTTCTGGCTGCACTTAAAAGCAAACTCCAAAATATTAACAGTAAGCTCTCCAATTTTTTGATTCCTGCCTCTTTACTGTAAGAGAAAGACTACAGATTTTCTTTTTCCAACTAACCAGTTGGCCAACCTGAAGAACCTCACCGTGCGTGATTTAATGAGCATATACTGTATGCATGGTAATTGGCAGGCTGACAGTTGGTTCATTTCAAACTGACAAGAGAGCACCACCCATGAGTAAAAATGTTTTGGGGGGAGGTCTTTTTTTATTAAATAAGCTTTACAGTTAAAAAACATTCCAACTGTACTGGTAAAGCTGTCACTACTGGTCCCAGTGTGACCTTACTCTCTGTCACTCACCAAGTCCCCAAATCTTGAAGAAATTATTTTTTAAGACACAAAACATAGATATTTAGATGCTGACAGGGGTATGTGGAGCCTTCTGAGTCATGACCCCATTGGTGACTTCATATCACATGAATTCTAATGCACCACGTGCCAGTTCTTCACAATGCCTGCTTTATAAATTGGAATACTTCTTGGAAATAATACCAATAGTGTTAAACTTATTCAATATTTTAGAAGCAGTATGTGCATGCTGTCACTTCAATCATGTCCAACTCTTTGTGACCCTACAGACTAAAGCCTGCTGGACTCCTCTGTCCATGGGATTCTACAGGCAAGAAAAACTGGAGTCGGTTGCCATGCCCTCCTCCAGGGGATGTTCCTGACCCAAGGATCAAACCTGCATCTCCTGTGTCTCCTGCATTGGCAGACAGGTTCTTTACCACTAGCACCACATGGGAAGACCTAGAAGCAGTATAATGTAGTAGAAATAAAACAGGCTTTGGTGATGTTCAGAAAGGGGTTTAAATTTTGACTTAAAACATTTATACAGTGCCTTGGTCAAGTGACATCACTTCCCTGTGGCTGTTTCCTAATTTACTAATTTATAACACCTACTTTGTACACAGAAGACTGTAACATACTTCTCATGGTTATTGACAACATAGGGACACAAATAAATAGTAACTAGATAAGCCACAGAAGTTCAGACTCTGGAGTTTTAACTTAACTACAGTCAGATTCCTCAGATTTCTACCATGCATGTTTATTGCAGTTATAAAAAGACAGCAGTAAAATAACACTTATATACCAGTGTGGTCTCAATCATTCCTACAAAGATTATGAAAGGTAGATGTTATTACCCCAATTTTATAAAATCTCAAATACAGGAAGGAATCTTTAAGATCACATGAGAAATTTCTGAAATGTTGTAACTTTTCTGACCATAAGAAGATGAAACTTCCTGTATTTCCCTCTTTGCTCTCCCTCCCAGAAAACCCAGGTGTGCATGTGTGTGCTTAGTGTACACTTACAACCCTGTTACCAATAGTCACTGGTGGAATTCTTTCCTGATTTTATATATATATATGCATAATTAATATATAATAATTATATATATATGTAATTAATCTTATTTTTAAATTGTCTATAAACCATCACAAATAAGGTAGCTATTTCTTAGCTAGCTAATAATGGAGCTCGTAATAACTTGGATGTCTGTCACTTGATTCCAGTCTAGGGACCTTCTCATATATGTAAAGACATACAGATATCTACACTCTCCAGCTACGCTTTTGCTTCCACTTGTGTTGAGCTTTGACGCCACAGTTTTATGAAATGGTCTTTACCCTAAGTGATAAACAACCTGTATCTCTTAACTTACAGTTGGATTATCCTCAAAAAATTCTAAACTCAAAAATACTCAAAGTAACCTCACTGGACTTTATCAGGTATAAACACTCACTTATAATTGTTACCTTAATGTAATGACTTATTTATAATTATCAAACACACCTTAACTCTGGTAATACTTATTGCCTTACAGTTTAATTTTTCTGATACTAATATAGACTTCTGCTTTTACTATGGTGTATCTTTTTCCATCAACTTACTTTTAATTTAACTGTATCTTTATATTTAAAATTTATCTCAACAAAAAATAGTTGTTCTTGTTTTTTAATCCATCCTGATAAACTCTGAATTTTAATTAAAGTATTTAGTCTATTATCATTTATTTCTTTTTTATTTATTTTTTTATTGAAGGATAATTGCTTTACAGAATTTTGTTGTTTTAGTCAAACCTCAATATGAATCAGCCATAGGTACGCATATATCCCCTCCCTTTTGACTCTTCCTCCCATCTCCCGCCCCTTCCCACCCCTCTAGATTGATATAGAGAGCCCCTATTTAAGTTTCCTGAGCCATACATCGAATTCCCATTGGCTATCTATTTTTACATATGGTAATGTAAGAGTCCATGTTACTCTTTCCATACATCTCACCCTCTCCTCCCCTATCCCCATGTCCATAAGTCTATTCTCTATGTCTGTTTCTCCACTACTTCCCTGAAAATAAATTCTTCAATACCGTTTTTCTAGATTCCATATATATGCGTAAGAATATGATATTTATATTTCTCTTTCTGACTCACCTCACTCTCTATAATAGGTTCTAGGTTCATCCACCTCATCAGAACTGACTGATACGCATTCCTTTTATGGCTGAGTAATATTCCAATATGTACCACAACTTCTTTATCCAGTCATCTGTTGATGGACATCTAGTTTGCTTCCATGTTCTAGCTAGTGTAAATAGAGCTGCAATGAACAATGGGACACATGTGTCTCTTTCAATTTCAGTTTCCTCAGGGTATATGCCTAGGAGTAGGGTTGCTGGGTCATATGGTAGTTTTATTCCTGGTTTTAAGGAATCTCATACCATCTTCCATAGTGGCTGTATCAATTTACATTCCCACCAACGGTGCAAGAGCATTCCCTTTTCTCCACACCCTCTCCAGCATTTACTGCTTGTAGACTTTTTGATGAGGGCCATTCTGACTGGTGTGAGGTGATACCTCATTGAAGTTTTGATTAGCATTTCTCTACTAATGAGTAACGTTGAGCATCTTTTCATGTGTTTGTTAGCCATCTACATGTCTTCTTCAGAAAAATGTCTGTTTAGGTCTTTTCCCTACTCTTTGATTGGGTTGTTTGTTTTTCTGGTATTGAGTTGTATGAGCTGCTTGTATGTTTTGGAAACTAATCCTTTGTCAGTTGTTTCATTTGCTATTATTTTCTTCTATTCTGCAGGTTGTCTTTTCACCTTGCTTATAGTTTCCTTTGCTATGCAAAAGCTTTCAAGTTTAATCAGGTCCCACTTGTTTACTTTTGTTTTTATTTCCATTACTCTAGGAGGTGGGTCATAGAGGACCTTGCTTTGATTTATGTCATCGAGTATTCCACCTATGTTTTCCTCTAAGAGTTTTATAGTTTCTGGTCTTATATTTGTGTATTTCATCCATTTTGAGTTTATCTCTCTGTATGGCGTTAGGAAGTGTTCTAATTTCATTCATTCACAGGTTGATGTCCAGTTTTTCCAGCACCATTTATTGAAGAGGCTGTCTTTGCCCCATTGTATATTCTTGCCTTCTTGTCAATAAGGTACCCATAGGTGCATGGGTTTGTTTCTTGGTTTTCTATCTTGTTCCATTAGTCCATGATTCTGTTTTTTGTGCCAGTACCATACTGTCTTGATGACTGTAGCTTTGCAGTATAATCTGCAATCAGGAAGGTGGATTCCTCTAGCTCCATTCTTTTTTCTCAAGACTGCTTTGGCTATTCGGGGTCTTTTGTGTTTCCATATGAATTGTGAAAATTTTTATTCTAGTTCTGTGAAAAATGCCATTCGTAATTTCATAGAGGTCACATTGAATCTGTAGATCAACTTTGGTAGTATAGTCATTTTCACAGGATTGATTCTACCTACCCAGGAACATGGAATATCTCTCCATCTGTGTATGTTGTCTTTGATTTCATTCATTAGTGTCATAGAATCTTTTGTGTACAGTTATTTTGTCTCCTTAGGTATATTCCTAGATACTGAATTCTTTTTGTTGCAATGGTGAATGGGATTGATTCCTTAATTTCTCTTTCTGATTTTTCATTGTTAGTATATAGAAATGCAAGTGATTTCGGTGTATTGATTCTGTATCTTGTAACTTTGCTAGCTTCACTGATTAGCTCTAGTAATTTTCTGATACTATCTTTAGGGTTTTCTATGTATGGTATCATGCCATCTGCAGCAGTGAGAGCTTTACTTCTTCTTTTCCTTTTATTTTGTTTTATTCCCCATTTTTTTTTATTGGTTTTGCCATACAATGACATGAAACTGCCATGGGTTTACACATGCACTCCCTCCAGAACCCCCCTCCCTCCTCCCTCCCGATTCCCTCCCCTTGGGAAATCTCGGTGCACCAGCCTCGAGCATGAATCCTCGGCTGGTGATTGATTTCACATTGATAATTAACATGTTTCAATGCCATTCTCCCATATCATCCCACCCTTGCCCTCATCCACAGAGTCCAGGAGTCTGTTCTATACGTCTGCATTCCTTTTGCTGTCTCGCACGCAGGGTTCTCGCTGCCATCCTTCTAAATTTCATATATATATGCATTAATATACTGTATTGTTGTTTTTCCTTCTGGCTTACTTCACTCTGGGTAATAGGCTCCAGTTCCGTCCATCTGAGTAGAACTGATACAAATGAATTTTTTTTTAATGCTGAGTAATATTCCATTGTGTATATGTACCACAGCTTTCTTATCCATTCATCAGTTGATGGGCATCTAGGTTGCTTCCATGTCCTGGCTATTGTAAACAATGCAGCGATGAACATTGGGGTACACGTGGCTCTTTCAATTCTGGTTTCCTCGGTGTGTATGCCCAGCAGTGGAATTGCTGGGTCATATGGCAGGTCTATTTGCAGCTTTTTAAGGAACCTCCACACTGTTTTCCATAGTGGCTGTACTAGTTTGCATTCTCACCAACAGTGTAAGAGGGTTCCCTTTTCTCCACATCCTCTCCAGCATTTATTGCTTATAGATTTTTGGATTGCAGCCATTCTGACTGGTGTAAAGTGGTACCTCATTGTGGTTTTGATTTGCATTTCCCTGATAATGAGTGATGTTGAGCATCTTTTCATGTGTTTGTTAGCCATTTTTATGTCTTCTTTGGAGAAATGTCTGTTAAGTTCTTTGGCCCACTTTTTGAATGGGCCGTTTATTTTTCTAGAATGGAGCTGCAGGAGTTGCTTGTATATTTTTGAGATTAATTGTTTGTCTGTTGCTTCATTGGCTATTATTTTCTCCCATTCTGAAGGCTGTCTTTTCACCTTGCTTATAGTTTCCTTTGTTGTGCAGAAGCTTTTAAGTTTAATTAGGTCCCATTTGTTTATTCGTGCTTTTATTTCCAATATTCTGGGAGGTGGGTCATAGAGGATCCCACTTTGGTTTATGTCGGAGAGTGTTTTGCCTATGTTATCCTCTAGGAGTTTTATAGTTTCTGGTCTTATGCTTAGATCTTTGATCCATTTTGAGTTTATTTTTGTGTATGGTGTTAGAAAGTGTTCTAGTTCATTCTTTTACAAGTGGCTGTCCAGTTTTCCCAGCACCAATTGTTAAAGAGATTGTCTTTTCTCCATTGTATATTCCTGCCTCCTTTGTCAAAGATAAGGTGTCCATAGATGAGTGGATTTATCTCTGGGCTTTCTGTTTTATTTCATTGATCTATATTTCTGTCTTTGTGCCAGTACCATACTGTTTTAATGACTGTGGATTTGTAGTATAGCCTAAAGTCAGGTAGGTTGATTCCTCCAGTTCCATTTTCCAGAAAATTACTAGAGCTAATCAGTGAATATAGTAAAGTTTCAGGATACAAAATCAACACACAGAAATCCCTGGCATTCCTATACACTAACAATGAGAAAACAGAAAGAGAAATTAAGGAAACAATTCCATTCACAATCGAAACAAAAAGAATAAAATACTTAGGAGTATTTCTACCTAAAGAAACAAAAGACTTATATATAGAAAACTACAAAACACTGATGAAGGAAATCAAAGAGGACACAAATAGATGGAGAAATGTGCCGTGTTCGTGGATTGGAAGAATCAATATAGTGAAAATGAGTATACTACCCAAAGCAATCTATAGATTCAATGCAATTCCTATCAAACTACCAGAGGTCTTTTTCAGAGAATTAGAACAAATAATTTCACAATTTGTATGGAAATACTTCTTCTTTTCCTATCTGGATTTCTTTTATTTATTTATTTTTCTTCTCTGATTGCTGCAGCTAGGACTTTTAGAACTCTGTTGAATAATAGTGGTGAAAGTGGACACCCTTGTCTTGTTCCTGATCTTGGGAGGAATGCTTTCAGTTTTTCACCACAGTATAATGTTTGTTGTAGGCTTATCATGTATGGCCTTTACTGTGTTGAGGTAGGTTCTTTAGGTGCCCATTTTTTGAAGAGTTTTAATCATAAATGTGTGCTGAATTTTGTCAAGGGCTTTTTCCATATCTATTTAGATTATCATATGGTTTTTACCTTTCAATTTGTTAATATGGTGTATCATATTGATTGATTTGTGTATACCGAATAATCTTTGCATTCCTGGAATAAACCAAACTTGATCATGGTGTATCAGCTTTTTGATGTGTTGCTGAATTCTGTTTGCTAAAATTTTGTTGTGGATTCTTGTGTCTATGTTCATCACTGATATCGGCCTGTAGTTTCTTTTTCTGTGTTGTCTTTTTCTGGTTTTGGTAATAGGGTGATGGTGGCCTTGCAAAATGAGTTTGGAAGTGTAACTTCCTCTGCAATTTTTTGAAAGAGTTTTAGAAGGATAAGCATTAGCTCTTTTCTAAATGTTTGATAAATTTCTCCTGTGAAGTCATGTGGTCCTGGGCTTTTGTTTTTGGTTAGATTTTTTTTATCACAGCTTCAATTTCAGTGCTTGTAATTGGGTTGTTCATAATTTCTATTTCTTCCCGGTTCAGTCTTGCAAGATTGAAATTTTCTAAGAATCCGTCTATTTCTTCCAGGTTATCCATTTTATTGCCATATAAAATGTTCATAATAATCTCTTATAATCCTTTGTATTTTGGCATTGTCTGTTGTAACCTCTCTTTTTTCATTTCTAATTTTGTTGATTTGATTCTTCTTTCGTTTCTTGATGAGTTTGGCTAAAGGCTTGTCAACTTTGTCTTCTCAAAGAATCAGCTTTTAGTTTTATTAATCATATCTCTTGTTTCTTTCATTTCTTTTTCATTTACTTCTGTTGAGATCTTTATAATTTCTTTCCTTTTACTAATCTGGGGGGGAGGTTGTTCTTCTTTTTCCAGTTGTTTTAGGTGTGAAGTTAGGTTGTCTTTTCGATGTTTTTCTTGTTTTTTGAGGTAGGATTGTATTGTTATAAACTTCCCTCTTAGAATTGTTTTTGCTGCATCTCATAGGTTTTGAATTGTCATATTTTCATTGTAATTTGTTTCTAGAATTTTTTTTATTTCTCTTGATTTCTTCAGTAACCTGTTGGTTATTTAGAAATGTGTTGTTTAGTTTCCATGTGTTTGTGTTTATTACAGGTTTTTTTTTCTTATAATTGATAACAAGTCTCATAGCATCGTGGTCAGAGAAGATGCTTGATATGATTTCAATTTTCTTAAATTTATTGAGGTTTGATTTGTGACCCAAGATGTGGTCTATCCTGGGGAATGTTCCATGTGCACTTGAGAAGATGGTGTATTATTCTGCATTTGGAAGAATGTTCTGAAGATATCAATGAGATCCATCTCATCTAATGTATCATTTAAGACTTGTGTTTCCTTATTAATTTTCTGTTTTGATGATCTGTCCGTTGGTGTGAGTGGAGTGTTAAAGTCTCCTACTATTATTGTGTTACAGTCAATTTCTCCTTTTATGCTGTTAGTGTCTCTTTTATGTATTGAGGTGCTCCTATGTTGGGTGCGTAGATATTTACAATTGCTATGTCTTCCTCTTGGATTGATCCCTTGATCATTATGTAGTGTCCTTCCTTATCTCTTTTTTTTCCCCTTATCTCTTATAATCTTTATTTTAAAGTCTATTTTGTCTGATATGAGGATTGGTACTCCAGCTTTCTTTTGCTTCCCATTTGCATGGAATATATTTTTCCATCCTCTCACTTTCAGTCTATACATGTCTTTAGGTCTGAACTGGGTTTCTTGTAGACAGCATATGTATAGGTCCTGTTTTTGTATCCATTCAGCCAGTGTATGTCTTTTGGTTGGAGCATTTATTCCATTTTCATTTAAAACAATTATTGATATATATGTTCCTATTGCCATTTTCTTCATTGTTTGTGGTTGATTTTGTAGCTCTTTTATCTTCTCTTGTATTTCTTGACTATATAAGTCCCTTTAACATTTGTTGTAAAGCTGGTTTGGTGGTACTGAATTCTCTTAATTTTTGCTTGTCCAAAAAGCTTTTTATTTCTCCATCAATTTTGAATGAGATCCTTGCCGGGTACAATAATCTTGGTTGTAGACTTTTCCCTTTCAGTACTTTAAATATATCCTGCCATTCCCTTCTGGCCTGCAGAGTTTCTGCTGAAAGATCAGCCATTATGCGTTGGTGTTTCCCCTGTATGTTACTTGTTTCTTCTCCCTTCCTGCTTTTAATATTCTTTCTTTGTATTTAGTCTTTGTTAGTTTGATTAGTACGTGTCTTGGCATGTATCTCCTTGGGTTTATCCTGTATGGGACTCTTTGTGGACTCTTGAACTTGATTGACTATTTCCTTTTCCATGTTGGGGAAACTTTCAACTATGATTTCTTAAAAAATTTTCTCATACCTTTCTTTTTCTCTTCTTCTTCTGGGACCCATACAATTCAAATGTTGGTGCATTTGATATTGTCCCAAAGGTCTGCGAGACTATCCTCAGTTCTTTTCATTCTTTTTACTTTATTCTGTTTTTCAGAAGTTATTTCCATCATTTTATCTTTCAGCTCAATTTATTTGTTCTCCTGCTTCAGATATTCTGATATTGATTCCTTATAGAGTATTTTTAATTTCAGTAGTTGTGTTGTTTGACTCCGTATGTTTATTCTTCAATTCTTCTAGGTCTTAGTTAATTGATTCTTGCATTTTCTCCGTTTTGTTTTCAAGGATTTTGATCATCTTTACGTCATTATTCTGAATTCTTTTTCAGGTAGTTTGCCTATTTCCTCTTCATTTATTTTGACCTCTGTGTTTCTAGTTTGTTCCTTCATTTGTGTAGTATTTCTCTGCCTTTTCATTTTTTTTTTAACTTACTGTGTTTGAGGTCTCCTTTCCCCAGGCTTCAGTGTTGAATTCTTTCTTTCTTTTGGTTTCTCCCCTCCTAAGGTTGGTTCAGTGGTTTGTGTAAGCTTCCTACAGGGTGAGATTTGTGCTGAGTTTTTGTTTGTTTCTTTTTCCTCTGTTGGGAAAGGCTGAGTGAGGTGGTAATCCTGTCTGCTGATGATTGGGTTTATATTTTTATTTTTGTTTGTTGTTTAGATCAGGTGTCCTGCACAGGGTGCTACAGGTGGTTGGGTGATGCCAGGTCTTGTATTCAAGTACTTTCCTTTGTGTGAGTTCTCACTATTTGATACTCCCAAGGGTTAGTTCTCTGGTTGTCTAGGGTCTTGGAGTCAGTGCTTCCACTTCAAAGGCTAAGGCTTGATCTCACTCCAAAGACCAGCCTAGGTCCAATCTACCAAGAAGAGTTTCACCCAACATGAAAGGGCCTTTATTTGAGTTCCAAAAGCCAGTGCACAACATTATCATTTAATATGAAGCTGGCATGCTGCAGTCCATGATGTCACAAAGAGTCTGACACAACTGAGTAACAGAACAATAGCATCAATCAATAGAAATAAATATGATTAACATGATATGGTTGTACCAGAGCTAAAATTTCATTGCTTGGTTTACTTTTGCTTCTTCTGCTTTGTGTTCTCTGTTCAATCTTTCCTGCATTCTTTTGGGATCATTTTTAAAGTGTTTAAGATTCTACTTTTTCTATTGGATTTTCATTTATTGTTCTAAGCATTAAAATAAACATTCTTGACCTTTCACAGTCTACTTAAGAGTTCATTTCATTACCACCCCATATAAAATTGAAAACTATACAATTACATAAGTCCATTTACTATGTACCCCCTCATTATTTATGCTATATTGTCTTACATATGCTATCTACACATAGCACATTATAAGTATCACAAGGCAGTGTTATGATTTCGCTTTTACATTTTCTGTGTATTTTAAAGATACTGAAATGAAAAAAAATACTCTTTCATATTTACAATTTCTGACATTCTTGATTCATTCTTGAAGATTTAAGATTCCATCTGGTGTTATCTCACTTCAGCTTGAATAACTTCCTTTAGCATTTCTTGTATTGTAGGTCTGCTGGCAATGAATTCTCTTAGCTCACTTTTATCTGAAAATGTCTTTAATTTGCCTTCATTCTCAAAGGATATTTTCACTCTACATAGATTTCTGGGTTAACAGGGTTTTTCTTTTTCCTTCTCTGTACTTTAAAAATATCATTTTACTTTTCCTAGACTCTGTAGTTACTGAGGAGAAGGCAGTGCTAATTTAAAGTACAGTGTCCTGAAAGATAACCTGCCATTTTCCTCTGGCCACTATCAAAATTTTCTGTTTACTGTTGGTGTCCAACAGTTAGAATATAA
This sequence comes from Antilocapra americana, assembly GCA_007570785.1. NCBI lineage: Eukaryota > Metazoa > Chordata > Mammalia > Artiodactyla > Antilocapridae > Antilocapra > Antilocapra americana. Next base: position 37,011,247 of record ML660201.1, on the reverse strand, counting down.
TGTGTATAGGTACAGTTTTCTTCAAATTAATCCTGTTTGAAGTTCACTGAGTTTCTGGATCTGTAAATGCATGCATTTCATCAAATTAAAAAAAAATGTGGCCATTATTGCTTCAAATATTTTCCTTTCCCATTCTCTTTCTTGTCTTCTTCTGACACTCCAATTACAAATATGTTAGACATTTTTATTTATGTTATATAGATCTCTGAGGCTCTATTTGTTATTATTTAGTTTTTTAAATCTTTCTTGTGGGACTTACCCAGTGGCTGAGTGGCTAAAACTCTGCCTTCCAGTGCAGGGTGTGGGTACAATCCCTAGTCAGGGAAATAAGTTCCCACATGCAGTGGAGTATGGCCAACAATTAAAAAAATAAAAAACTCTTTTCTTTCTGTTCTTAAGAATGAAAGCTTCTGTTCCAATGGATGTAAGCTCAGTGAATTTTTATTTCAAATATTATATTTTCAGTTCTGGAATTTCCATTTAGTTCTTTTTTGTAGGTTCCATTTACTATATTTTTACTCATTGTGAGTGTATCTTTCTAGCCTCGTTGAATATGGTTATAATAGCTGTTTTAAAATCTTTTCTAATTCCCACCTTTGGGTCATCTTGGAATTAGACTTTTCTCTTCAGAAGAGGTCACATTTTCTTGGTTCTTTATATCGTATGTAATTTGGGATTGTATTATGTGAATGTATGATACAAGTATTATGGAGCAAAGACTCTAAAATCTGTCAGAATTCTGTGAAGAGGAGGAACTAAGATGGCGGAGGAATAGGATGGGGAGACCACTCTCTCCCCAATAAATACACCAAAAGAACTTTTAAAGGCCGAGCAAACTCCATAAAACAGGATCTGAATGCTGGCAGAGGACATCGGGCATCTGGAGGGGTGGCCCATTGCCGACGAGAGGAGGTAGGACAAAAGAAAAAAAAAAGTAAAGGGAGAGACAAAGAGTTGGGGACAGGGATCCGTCCCGGAAGGGGAGTCTGGAATAAAGAGGAAAAACGAGGAGAAAGGTTTCCGAATAACAGGGAGCATTCTCCCTGGTGGATCTGTGGTGAATCTTGGAGAGCAAGATAGCCGGGAGTAAAAGCAGATTAATAGTTAAGCTCTGCAAGGTACGTCTCTGGCTGCAAGGCACAGCGGAGCAGCGGCCCGGGCACTCCACCGCCCACTAGCCAAAGTGGACTGCTCAGGGAGGGGTGGGCCACGCGCTTAGGGAATGGAGCAGCCTGAGGGACCTAACCCAGGGGGCTAACCGGAGATAGACTGAGGAGTAGCTTTCCCCAGGAAGAGCCCTCCCCTTGCCAGGCCCACGCACAGAGCAAAGGGCGGTGGAGAGTCAGCAGAGAGGCGGCCGGCTGGGTGGAGCTGGGCGGCTGCGGGCTGCGGACCGGCCCAGCCCCCACCCGAGAGCAGCGGGCATAACCCAGCCCCGGAGAGACTTCCGCGGCCAAATTGCGAGCAGAGCTAGGTGATAACCAAGACTTCTGGGGATTCTGGACGGATTGGCGCTCTACACACCTAAGAAGGCGTGCTTACCTGCACGTCGAGAAAACCGAGCGGTTGGGCCAGGGGAGGGGAGAAGCCGCACTCCCCAACTGTGCCAGGCGGACGACAGAGAGCCTGAGCAGAGGGGGCGGGGGAAGTGCACTTACCAGGAGCGGGGCAAACCCCAAAGCGCTGAATAGACACTTAAGAGACCAGCAAGAGAGGAGAAACTAAGATGGCGGAGGAATAGGACGGGGAGAACACTCTCTCCCCAACAAATATACCAAAAGAACTTTTAAAGGCCGAGCAAACTCCAAAAAACAGGAACTGAATGCTGGCAGAGGACATCGGGCATGTGGAGAGGCGACCCATTGCCGACGTGAGGAGGTAGGACAAAAGAAAGAAAAGAAAAAAAAAAGTAGAGGGAGAGACAAAGAGCTGGGGACGGGTTCCGTCCCGGAAGGGGAGTCTGAAATAAAGAGGGGGAAAAAAAAAAAAGAGGAGAAAGGTTTCCGAACACCAGGGAGCATTCTCTCTGGCAGATCTGCGGTGGATCTTGGAGAGCAATATAGCTGAGAGCAGAAGCAGATTAATAGCTAAGCCCTGCAAGGTTCGTCTCTGGCTACAAGGAACAGCCGAGGCAGCACAGCCGAAGGGGACTGCTCCTGCTCAGGGAGGGGCGGGCCGCGGGCTCAGGGAACGGAGCAGCCTGAGGGACCTAACCTTCCAGGAAAAGCTCCCCCACGCTCCAGGCCCGTGCACAAAACAAAGGGCGGTGAGGAGTCAACAGAGAGGCTGGGCAGCTGCGGGCTGCAGACCGGCCCAGCCCCCGCCTGAGAACAGTGGGCATAACCCAGCCCCGGGGAAGCTAACCAAGACTTCTGGGGATTCTGGACAGATTGGTGCTGTATACACCTTAGAAGGAGTGCTCAGCTGCACGAGCGGCCGGGCAGGGGGAGAGGAGAAGCCCAACTCCCCAACTGTGCTGGGCGGACGACAGAGAGCCTGAGCAGAGGGGGTGGGGGAAGCCCTCTCACCAGGAGCAGGGCAAACTCCAAAATTAAATCCCTGCCAGTAGAACAGACTGCATAAAAAGGAGACTATAGTCTGTGAGAAGGACAAGCCCGACCAAGAAGGCCTGCTTAGCTGCACGCTGAGAAAACCGAGCGGCCGGGCCGGGGGAGGGGAGAAGCCCCACTCCCCAACTGTGCTGGGCGGACGACAGAGAGCCTGAGCAGAGGGGGCGGGGGAAGCCCTCTCACCAGGAGCAGGGCAAACTCCAAAGCGCTGAATAGACACTTAAAAGACCAGCAGACAGAAGACTCTAGCAGAGCTAACAGCTTTGAAACAGACAGGAGAAGCAAATTAAAGCCCTGCAGGTGGCGCTAACTGCATAGAAAGGAGTCTATAGATTGTGAGAAGGAGAAGCCGGACCAGGGAATCATCTGAAAATCTACAGACCCTTCCCTTCACCGAATGCACCAGCACCAGAGAAAGCCTTCATTATAACTGTACTAGGAACATCTTTTAAATTTTTAAAACTTTTATATATATATATATATATTGTTTTTTTTTCTGTCTTTCTTTTTTCTTTTTCTTCTCTTTTTCTTTTTTAGAATTTTTAAGTCCCATATGAGCTTGCTATTTTTTTTTCTTGTTCTTATTTCTTTTTTCTCCTTTATTTTTATTTTTCGGGTTTTTTTTTGTTTGTTTTTGTTTTTGGTTTTTTTTTGGTTTTTTTTTAAAGTATTTTAGAGAACCCAGTCTTTTCTCTAGATTTTTAATCTTTGCTCATTAGTACCTGGTATCAACTTTGTACCTTTTAAGATCCAAGCTCCAGTACCCACTGCTACCTGTGAGTGAGATCATTGGCTTGACTGCTTTCTCCCCATTCTTATCTCTTGCTAGTAACAGTGAGGAAACCTAGAATCACCCACCAGAAAACCACACAAGCCTTTCCATCCAGGAAACTTAGACAAACCACGCATCCAACCCCTCCCATAGAGAGGAATCCCCACAATAAAGGGACAACACAGCAAAATAAACAAGATGAAAAGGCAGAGAAATACCCAGCAAGCAAAGGAACAGGATAAATACCCCC
>ML660201.1:36924476-36997655 GCA_007570785.1 Antilocapra americana | reverse complement strand
GGTAAGGGTGGGATGATATGGGAGAAGGGCATTGAAGCATGTTAATTGTCATGTGTCTAATCAATCGCCAGCCCAGGATTGATGCTCGGGACTGGTGTAGCGAGATTTCCCGGGGGGGAGGGAGGAGGGAGGGGGGTTCCGGAAGGGAAGCATATGTAAACCCATGGTGATATCATGACAATGTATGGCAAAAACAATAAAAAAAAAAAAAAAGAGAAAGCTGTGGTACATATACACAATGGAATATTACTCAGCATTAAAAAAAAATTCATTTGAAGCATTCTACTCAGATGGACGAAACTGGAGCCCATTTCCAGAGTGAAGTAAGCCCGAAGCAAAAACAACAATACAGTATATTAACACATATATATGGAATTTAGAAAGACGGTAACGAGAACCCAACATGCGAGACAGCAAAAGGAACGCAGATGTACAGAATAGATTCGTGGACTCTGTGGATGAGGGTAAGGGTGGGATGATATGGGAGAATGGCATTGAAACATGTTAATTATCATATGTCTAATCAATCACCAGCCCAGGAGTGATTCCTGGGGCTGGTGCATCGAGATTTTCCGGGGGGAGGGAGGAGGGACGGAGGAGGGAGGGGGGTTCTGGAGGGGGAGCATATGTAAACCCATGGTGATATCATGGCATTGTATGGCAAAAACAATAAAATAAAATAAAATAAAAAGAATTCTGTGAAGAGTACTGACTTATTTGTTTTAGCAAGCAATTAATTTCATTATATACAAGGCACAAACTTTCTCTTGGGTGGTAGCTCAAAACTCAGTTCAGTTCTTCCATCTTCAGCTGTGCTAGCTTGTATCTGCTCCACACAACCATGATTCAGGAGTCAGTCAAAATTTTGGGTTGTATTTATACACTGAATTGGGAGATTTCCCTGTCTACCTTTCTGCTTTCCAGAACTCTAGCTTCAAGTCTTCCCGGGTGGCTCAGTGGTAAAGAATCCACCTGCCAAGTAGGAGACACAGGTTCGATCTCCGGTTCAGGAACAGCCCACACACCACAGCGGAACCAAGCACATGACCCTCAACTATTGAGCATGCTCTAGACCCTGGGAGCTGAAATGCTGGGCTCATGTGTTGAAGCTACTGAAGCTCATGTATCCCGGAGTCTGTGCTCTACAACAAGAGGGGCCACCTCAATGAGAAGCTCCCAAACCACAACAAAGAGTGGCCCTCGCTTGCTGCAACTAGAGAAAGTCTGCAATAACAAAGACCCAGCACAGTCAAAAATAAATAAATAAAAGTATTAATTCAAAAACAGAATTCTAGCTCCATTTTCCAGGGGCTGTTGTTGCACTGAACCCTCTTCCTTGGGCCTTCAAACCAAAAAGACTATGGTTTTTCTACTGGAGTTAGTCACCCGAAGTGACATTAACCTCACCATGCATGCCCTCAATCAAAAAGCCATAAAATGGGGAAATCACTCTGCACTGACCCTGCTTATAAGCTTTGAATCTTAAGTCCCTTTAAGAATCTACCTACTTTGGTTTATGTCGGAGAGTGTTTTGCCTATGTTTTCCTCTAGGAGTTTTACAGTTTCTGGTCTTATGTTTAGATCTTTGATCCATTTTGAGTTTATTTTTGTGTATGGTGTTAGAAAGTGTTCTAGTTTCATTCTTTTACAAGTGGCTGTCCAGTTTTCCCAGCACCACTTGTTAAAGAGATTGTCTTGTCTCCATTGTATATTCTTGACTCCTTTGTCAAAGATAAGGTGTCCATAGGTGTGTGGATTTATCTCTGGGCTTTCTATTTTATTCCATTGATCTATATTTCTGTCTTTGTGCCACTACCAAACTGTCATGATGACTGTGGCTTTGTAGTATAGCCTAAGGTCAGGCAGGTTGATTCTCCAGTTCCATTCTTTCTCAAGATTGCTTTGGCTATTCAAGGTTTTTTGTATTTCCATACAAATTATGAAATTCTTTGTTCTAATTCTCTAAAAAAGACCTTTGGCACTGAAACATGTTAATCATCATATGTGAAATCAATCCCCAGCCCAGGTTTGATGCTCAAGGCTGGTGCACCGGGATGACCCAGAGAGAGGGAATCAGGAGGGAGGTGGGAGGGGGGTTCTGGAAGGGGAACACATGTATGTATACCCATGGCAGATTCATGTCAATGTATGGCAAAACCAACACGATAATGTAAAAAAAATTAAAAAATAAATAAAAAATAAACACACACACACACAAAAAAGAAAATAATCTACCTACTTATTTTTACCCTCTAGAGTTGTCAGGTCATTTTTCTCCCATACTTTACAGTTTCTATATGTGAAAATACCAGGTTCCGTAGCACATACTTATCCATACTAGAAGTGGAAACAAGTGAAAAACATTTAGGAAATACTCTTGCATCTCCCAGTTCCTCTTCTCAAAATATTTAACCTTCATTCATTACCTCACCTAGTGCTATTTGGCTTTGGTTTTAGGTAAAAACATAAGTCAGAGCTTCCTTGATCATCCTGCCAAGTACATGAGAAGATGTGGAATGAAAGTACAGCATAAAGTTAAATGATAAAATGATAAAACATCAATCAGATCTGGCTCTAACACTGGAAGCATTTAATTTCAAAGCAATGAGGCTTATACAGGTTCATGACTACCAGAGATTATCTACATGGTACTTTGCCAGGTTATTTATTTTACCTTAGTTTTTAAATCTCAGATATCTCTATATGTTGCGTCAATGAAAACTGCAATAGGTAATATTCTATGAGAAACAGAATATTGAAAATAATATCCTTAAACAGTGATACAGAATCAGTAAGTACACATTTCCTTCTTATAATAGTCCTTACCATCTCTTAAGAGCGTCTGTATGCCACATATCTTGCTTATCACTTTATAATAATTGCCATTTAATCCTTCATAAGCATTCTGTGAGGTAGTTCTTATAGTTAGCCACAAATTGTGAAGGAAGATACCAGACCTCAGAGAGTTAAGTGAGTTAACTGAGATCACATAAGAAATGGCAAAAACCTGTCAGTCTCTTTAAAGAAAAGAAACAGCGAAGTATAGGCCTTCAGAATCATGAAGCACGTGTCTTTTTCTATGAAGAGAGAAAAGAGAAGTCTTTCCAAGCAAAGAGAAATAGGTGGAGATCCTAAAAGTCAAAGTTATAGTCTGCAGTTCCTCCTTCTGCTAATAATTATTATTAAAATACTCCTCTTTTAGATCTATATATTTCATATTGACAGCTTTCACGTTAAAAAGAGCTTTGCTTGAGGTCTCAACAACACTAACCAGAACCATAACACAAGGATCAAACAATTCCGTGCAAAGCTCATACCAGGGTTCCATTTCAGCTCATTTCATTCACCATCCTTGAGCAGTCTACATGTTCCAGAAAAACCCTCTAGACAGGAAGGTGATTCACCAGAAAGAAGTCAGGCCCATCAAGAAGTGAAGGTGCCTGACTCATCCCTCCATAATCTGCATCTGGTGAGTATTTCTAGAAAACACAGCACTGTGTCACAGCCCTACACATTTGAGGGACAGTCTTGCCCAATTTTGTAAACTTTGCATAAATCTATGTTTTAAACAACTGTGGAATACAAGAGAATAGAAGGCAGACAATGTAAAATGGAAACAGGAGACTGGGTCTTGGCTGAAAGCATACTAAATGTTTATATTCTGACACATGGGGCTGTTCAATATTTATATTTATTACACATGCTAAACTGTTAGCTGAGACTTTGGAATGGGGAGATACTGTGAGTGGAATAAAGATGAGAAGTAGTGAGAGAAGAGGAGAGGGGTATGCACACATGAGTTTCAGGAAGGGTTTAAATGAACACTGTCCACTGATATCATTCCAGGGAAGTATTGCCCATATTCACGTATTTCCAGTCCTTTATTGCTATTTTTAAAGATACATACTAAACATATCCAGTGAAATCATTCAAATACATACAAAGATGAGTAATTACTTTGTCCTATCCCCAGGTCTCTTTTATAAGATATATTCTTCACTGTCCCAGCAAATGCCACTAGAACTTGATCGGACCAAGAACAATCCCTTGCCATTTTAGGAGGTACATTTCATGTCAGATGTGACCTCCTGCTACTACTGATGCCATCTCATCTCCAGGCTTATTCTCAAAGCCATGCAAAGCCTAACAACTCAACTATATAACTGCTTAACCTTACGTTTTACACATAAAAATTATTAAACATATGTAACTGTCTGGTGGGGGGAGAATAATACAATAGATGTCAATCAGGCAACAGTTAAACTACATTTCATAAAAGGGAAGGTAATGCTTTCTTCAAAAAGTAAAATCATCACTCCTTATTTAACTGACATAATATTTATACCCTGAGTTTTAAATGGCAGCTACAAATAGAAGTCAGGAGAGGGTAAATTCTCTAAGGAAATCGAGCCCTGAAATTCTACCATTTTAAGAGTTCTATTTTATGTGTACATAGGAATCTTACTTGATACAGATGTCCATAGTAAGTCAAGTATACCTAACTCTATGAAAAAAATCTTCAATTAAGTAAACACTACCTGTCTGAAGACTGTTACTTCCTCAGAGTGCTCAACAGAAGGGTGCACAGAGTTTGTGCAGAGGCTGTCAGCAGGCTGGCAGTCCTGGGATACCTACATTGGAAAAGAGAAATTCAGATGATCATTTCTGCAGTGATCCAGATGGCTTATAGGTACAGCTTCATTAGGGACACTCAGCATGAATACTGAGCAAACAGGACCGCATTGGTACTTTTGAAAGGGTAGGGTAAAGGCACATGTGTGATGTCTAAGTAGTGTCATTGGTCTGCACTGACTCCTACAAGATCACATAAAGGAAGAGGCAGAATGGTGCTCTACAATTCCATCTTCCCACTTCTAGTCCTGGGCTGTTCTAGCTGCATTGTTATTTGACCCTCTTCATAGTCAGCCAGTACTGCCATTGGGGTTTTCTATTTTGCAGAAAGATGAAGCCAACTTGCCAACCTGGCAGCAAGAGTACCTCTCTGGTTTTGTGGTGGTCATGCCAAATCATCTGGCCTGTCTGAAGGGTACTTTGCGGGTCAGTTTACCTACTTTCTTTTGAAACCCTAGTGTCCATGAGAATCAGAAGGAATCTGACAACAGAAGGAACAAGAGTTTGTGGTCCTACTGGCCTGAGTTTGAATTCCAGTAATGTATTTCACTATCTCTGTGTCTTTATATAGCTGCTGAACTCCATTAAGCCTCACTTTTCACTTGTGTCAAATGGGCATAATAATATATATATGAAGGGTATATTTATAAAGAGAAATTTTTTTTAATTAGAATAAAACACCAAGCACAATTTCCTGGCACATGTTAGGGACTTGTATGCAGGTCAAGAGGCAACACTTAGAACTGTTCATGGACCATGGTACAACAGATTGGTTCAAAATGGGGAAAGGAGTACATCAAGACTGAATATTGGAACCCTGCTTATTTAACTTATATGCAGAGTACATCATGAGAAACACTGGGCTGGATGAAGCACAAGCTGGAATCAAGACTGCCAGGATAAATATGAAAAACCTCAGATATGCAGATAATACCATTTTAAAGGCAGAAAGTAAATAGGAACTAAAGAGCCTCTTAATGAAGGTGAAAGAGAAGAGTGAAAAAGCCAGCTTAAAATTCAACATTCATAAAACAAAGGTCATGGCATCCAGTCCCATCACTTCATGGCAAATAAATGGGGAAAAGTGGAAACAGTGACAGACTTTATGTTCCTGGGCTCCAAAATCACTGTGGACATCACTATAGCCACAAAATTAAAAGATGCTTGCTCCTTGGAAGAAAAGTTATGACCAACCTAGACAGAGTATTAAAAAGCAGAGACATCACTTTAATGACAAAGGTCCATATAGTTAAAGCTATAATTTTTCCAGCAGTCATGGACAAATTTGAGAGTGTGACTGTGAAGAAGAGTGAGTGCCAAGAACTGATGCTTTCATACTGTGGTGCTAGAGAAGACTCTTGAGACTCCCTTGGACAGCAAGGAAATCAAATCAGTCAATTCTAAAGAAATCAACTCTGAATATTCATTGGAAGGACTGATGCTAAAGCTAAAAATCCAGTATTTGGCCACCTGATGCAAAGAGCCAACTCACTGGAAAAGACCCTGATGCTGGGAAAGATTGAGGGCAGGAGAAGAGGGTGACAGAGGATTAGGTGCTTGGATGGTATCACTGACTCAATGGACATGATTTTGAGCAAATTCTGGGAGACAGTGAAGGACAGGGAAGCCTGGTGTGCTGCAGTTCATAGAGTCACAAAGAGTTGGACATGACTTAGCGGCTGAACAACAAAGAACATGAAACAGACAGAGAATAAGTAACCAAAACATATAAGGAACTACTAAAATAAAAAAAAAGATGAACAAACATATAGGAAAAAAATGGTTGTCCAAAGAAGAAATCTCAATGAACAATGAACATTAAAAAAAAAAGCTCAGAATCACTAGAGTAAAATGCATATTTTATTAATGGAATTCCATTTTCATTTTGTTAGAGTAGTAAACATGGAAAAAGTAGACAAAAGTCTGTGTTGTCTAAGATGTAGGGGAAAAAAAAACAGCATAATACTCTAGTTTACCTCTGGCCAAAAGTAATACTACAAGTATCCTATGGTGTACTGATTCTTCCTACAGGATGTATTGGACTCAAGTAACACATACTAAATAATATTATTTTTGGTTTTGTACAGCAAACTTTGGAAATGATCTAAAAGTTGCACTGGAAATGGAATAGGTCAATAAAATGCACTATCTGTATAGGATGGAATATAATGGCACTGTTAAAATCGAACAATTGATTTTGATGGCATCAGTGCAGCTAATTTTTGTAAAGACTGTGATGTTAAAAAGGAAACAACAAGGAAAGATTTATAAATTAAATATCCGAACAAAATATAGGTTGTTAGTATATATATATATATATATATATATATATATATATATATATATATGTGTGTGTGTGTGTGTGCTTAAAAAACATAAACAATATGCTAGTTAAATACATCCTCAATTTATGGTAGGGAACTTTTGGTAGACAGCTGAGAGAGTAAAGAGTGGAAGGAAAGCCAGATGTGGTAGTTAACAGGGAATTTGGTTTCATCAATAATTGCTTTAAAAAGAAACAATCACACAAACTGGAAGTAAATCTGACTAAACATAAACAGATGCCCCTTTTTAGACAGAAACACAGGTGCTTATTACACTACCTGTTGGGCTTGTCTGTCTTAAATTTTTCTCGAATGAAGGAAGTAAAAGGAAAGGGAGGGAGGAAGAAAGGGGAGGAGGGAAGGAAGGAGGGAAGGGAGAAGGAGACAGGGAGGAAGAAGTCCATCACCAGTTCCTGTGCACACTTAAACTGGCCTTAGGTGGTTGGTTTCTTTAAGGATGAAACTCAAAGCTGGTTTCATTATCAGTGAGAAGGATGGTGATTCCTCCCTGGTTGGCTCAGCTCAGAGGACTGAATTTAAGTTCAGCCAGCAGAGGGAACCATCTGTCATTTGGAAAGACAGTCAGCCCTTAGCCAGGAGACCCCCTTCAGCACATACCAGCACCTCTGGGAAGAGGGAACACGCATTTACAGACCAAGTAAACTGAGAGCACACCATGGACATCTTTTCAACCTTTCTAAAAGGTTCGCTGTAATTTTATAGAATCAAGGGAACAATATGCTTGATTAGTTCTTCAGCCGACTGAGCAATTTTGCTTTTTATATTTCTCTCCTTGAAGTGAGTTTGCCATTAACCTTATATGTTCTAGGGCTTAAGATTAAATTCCCCCCCCCTAAAACACAATTTTTGCTTTAAAATAAAAGTTAGCTTTAAGATAATTCATTTCTACCAGTAATACCGAAAGACCCTCTTTGAGGCAAGGAGGTCATACTTTAAAGAGGCTAGAATTGCAAAGAATGTTCCTTCTCTTCCTGGAGGGAACAAAACTTGCAGGAAAGTTCAGTAATCATCAAGTGAAAGCCTCCAAAGATCCAATGCTTCCTCCTGGGCCAATACTGTGTTGAAAAATGCCTCTATGTACACTTCCATGAGAGACCTTAACTTCTGGAAGAATCAGTTAGCTAAACTCTTAAAGGAAAATCTGGCAATCCCTGTATCTACATAATGCACCCATGAGGGCAGGAGGCACCAAGTCAATGCTGGACATGCCTCAATTGCTTCGCCCCATCACAGCCATAATATTTAAATATTGCCATCCTTTTGTGTGTGTCATCCTACAAGAAGAAGGGATTTGGGTTGGCTTTGAATAATAAAACAAATAATGTAGAAAGGGAATGTTATAAAAGAGTTACCAATGTAAATGTTCTATTTTGTGCCTTTGAATTTGGGTGATGATAAACATGATTCCACACATGGAAATCAGACTTTGCCGAGCTACTACATGGAATCATTTGTCTGAGTAAGTACTTATAATAATGTGGCCACTCTGCACAGCAATAAACATAGGATTTTCAAATGAATAAATGAAATATGTGATGACTCCTTATTAACAGAATTGCAGCAAAGGACATTAACTAAGGGGGTGGTGCACCAAAGAAGACTGGTGGGGAGAACAATCCCATTCCAGTGCTCTGAAAATGAAATAAAGAATATTATGGCCCCTGATTCTACACTGTTTTTTTGTGGGTTTTTTTTTTTTTTTTTGGCTCCTGGCTAAAAACAGGTGGAGGCCTCACAGTGGAGAACTGTTGCTATTTTGGGCTGTCACAAGGCAATTTATCTCACTATTCAGGACACATGAGGACACTATCAATTTGTTCCTCCAGATCATAAACCAGAGGATGCTTTAGTAAAATAACATAGGGAGAACAATTTTGCATGGTGGTTAAGAATGTTCATTTGAATCCTGGGCTTCACCAGCCAATTAAGTGCCCGACTTTATCCGAGTCATCAATCTCCTTTAATGTTCATTTTCCTCGTTGGTAAAATGCAGGGAATAATTTTGCCTTCCTCATAGAGTTATAAGGGGTACATTTTATGTAAAGGGCCTGGAACATGGTTAGAATTTAACAGGAGTAGCCACCATCACCTTTTTCTTTTAAGCATCAGCATCATTATCATTATGTTTAACAGTATCCTCATTATTATATTTAACAGTACCCTTGTTTTCATCCATTATCCTCGCTTTCATTGAAAGTTCATTAAAAACACAACCCACCATGCTGTTTGGTAATTAGAGACTTTCATTCACTTAACAAAGTATTTAATGAGTATCTAGTAAGTGCCAGACTCTATGATACAGGCTGGGGTATGAAGGTGATCAAAATCAAATGTGATTTATGCCTTCTGGAGCCTACTAGAGGAGACAGACAGTAGTCAAACAGTCCCACAGGGAGTAAGTATTTTCCACCTGAGGAAAGGGCTCCAGAGGAAAGAAGCAGATCCTTTTCAGAGATACTAAAACAAACAAAGTTGGATTTAATGTGAGAACTGAAGTATGGCTGGCTTTCTGGGGAGAGAGAATACAACATTCAAGGGCAGAGTAGTATCTTCATTATTACTGAAAGTCAGTGCAAAATTGCCATTGAATGGTCCATTTTAATTGAAGAACAATACCTCCACTACCTGGGGCTTCCCAGGTGGCTCAGGGGTAAGGAATCCGCCTGCTAATGCAGGAGACACAGGTTCAATCCCTGGGTTGGAAATATGCTCTGGAGGAGGAAATGGCTACCCACTCCATTATTCTTAACTGGGAAATCCCATGGACAGAGGAGACTGGAGAGCTACAGTCCAGGCTTGCAAAGAGTTGGACATGACTTAATGACTAAAATAACAGTCTCCAACACCTCGTTGGCATTGGGCACCTGTGCTGAGCCCTGGAACATAAGAGTAAGCAAGACAAATATGAATTCATGCTCTAAATCTTTCCTCCCCATACTTATCTCTCTGTTTGAAAACTGTACTAAAGTGAATGTTCACTTCATAAACCAGTAAATTCCACCTTCAGTTTTGATTCCAAAGAAATTCTACCAGAGTGAAAAACTGTGATGCTTTCTCTGGTCAAACAAAGAAGGCTACATAAATTAGTAATTCCCTTTCTGCCTTAGAGATCAGGAAATCTACAACCAAATTTAGTTCTTTCATCCCATAGGCTCATACTAGTAAAGATGATCACAATTCTGTCTTATGGTTATTTTATTATTTGCACACTACCTTTAATTTAGTAAACAGCCTCAAATTCTTTGGGAAGTTGGCTAAAAGAGGAAGGAAGGGAAACTAAAGGAGCAAAATAAGGGAAGGTTTTTGTCTGGAATTATCCAAGGTGCTGTTTGCAGTTTTCATAATATCTCACACAGATGTTGAATGGAAAGCACTTAATAACTTTGGACTGATGCATGGATCAATGTTGAATACAGAGCTTTCCTGGCTCAAAATGGGTTTCATTATCGGGGGTGGAGGGACTGAAACTTGCCTAGTGAAGTGAAAGTCACTTAGTCATGTCTGACTCTTTTCGACCTCATGGACTATACAGTCCATGGCATTCTCCAGGTCAGAATACTAGGGTGGGTAGCTGTTCCCTTCTCCAGGAGATCTTCCCAACCCAGGGACTGAACCCAGGTCTCCGGCATTGCAGGTGGATTCTTTACCAGCTGAGCTACCAGGGAAGCCCTGAAACTTGCCTACTTCGCACTAATTTCCAGTTTGAGAGGGAGAGCTCAAAAAAGTAGGTGAAAAATTTAGCATGATTGTCACATGTCAAACATTTCAGTAACCAAACAGAAGAACCATGGAGACCACGAAAAGAGCATGGTAAGAGGATGTTAAAGTACCCTGAAAGATTTATTTCAGGCAATAAGGTCCCTATAATAGAACATTTATCTGTCATACTCTAGTGCTAGTCAAAACAAGAGAAATGTCATAGTTTAAACTCATGTCTAAGTAACAGGGAAAATGTTAAGTTTCTTTATGACAAAATGGAAATATATTTGTAATTCTACTTCCTGATGTTCTCTCACTTATGTTGGGGGAAAAAAAAAAAACCTGTTAGTCCTTTTGATTTAAAACTCCCCATTGGGATAACTAAACTATATATAATCTGTCTGGTTAACTACCAGGAAGATGAGGAATACATTTAAAAGAAGTTTAGAAGACACCCAGTTTATCAATATCAGAGCATTGTGAAGTTCAGTCTCATTAATAGCTAAATCCACCCCATTCTCTCTCTCTCTCTCAGACACACACACACACAAATGTTGCATTCAAGAGGTATTAAAACATCTCATCCCTGTTCTTAGCTCAACATACTAATGAGAGTTTCTGAATTAATCTCTGATCATGAACTGTCTGTTGACATGATGTAACAGCAGTAAAGAGTATACAGCTTGCTTCAAGTAGCTGGCTAAGGCCAGTTTCACAATGCTTCAGTTCTTTGACAGGTAGAAAACTAAATCATTCCTTTATTCACCTAAGATTAAATCATTTCTGTATTCTCCTAAGATTGAATCATTTCTACATTCCTCAGAAACTCTTCAGTACTAAAAAGTATATCACTTTTCCAACCAGTTGATAAGCCAAAAAGAAAATAATATTAAGGGATTATACTTGAGGAAACGGTTAAAAGGGAAAACTCAGAAAACAAGCTGGTGGAGATCTATAATGAGGAGATTCTCAAAACAGCAAGGTGAGGGAAGGAAAGAATTATAACTGAATAGCATTTTTTTTGAAGGTAAGTTATTCCTTAAAGCAATTACCAAAATGTGAGAGTTCCTCTCATGGTTCTCAACCTTACACTCTGAAAGGGAACTTCTTATAACTCAAGACTAAGAGAGCCAATTACTTCAGCACCAAGCTACATCCTAAATCTCTGGACTTGGCAGTTCAAAAAAAAAAAAGCCTCTTCAAAAATGTTCTTATAAAATCTTCACTAACAGCTCTGACTTTATAAATGTAGATTTTAAAAGGATGAATGGAAACTAACCAATTAGATAGCAAAGTAGGGAATAGAAAGCATTGAATAAAAGACCCACCAGAGTTTCAGTTACATCCCCATGAATAACTAGCTCTGAGACTGACATTATATTTATCATGAAAATAACAATTATGAAAAATTAATCATCACACGGCATATATCACGCCAAAGGTCTACCATACATTAGCTACTGTAGCCCTTACAACAGCCTGAGAAGTTCTCACGGAGCTGAGCATCTTGTCCAAGCGGACCCCACAGCCCTGAGTGGTGGAATGAGGATTTGAACACAAGATTCCCCGACCTCAAAGCCCAGCCTTTAATGACCCATTCTGCAGAAAGTTCAGTAACTTCTTAAGATGATCTAAAAGGTTTTTATCAGCAATGAGTTGTTAAAATTTATGAGGCAAGATTCGATAACAGAAAAAAGCTCAGGTTCTGAAGTGAGTTTGTGGCCCAGGAGAGCAGCTTCTTCTCTAAGCCATGGATCCTCAGAAAACACTAGTTACTTTACAGGCTGTCCTAAAGCTTAGGGACAATACTAGAGCTACATGGACTGTAGCCCGCCAGGCTCCTCTGTCCATGAAATTCTCCAGGCAAGAATACTGGAGTGGGTAGCCATTCCCTTCTCCAGGGGATCTTCCCAAGCCAGGGATCAAACCCAGGTCTCCTGCATTGCAGGCAGATTCTTTACCGACTGAGCCAGCAGGGAAGCCCAATAATAATGACAGCTAAAATTAACAAAAAGGCTTATTATGTGTCAGGGACTGAGCCTTTTTCACACATTAAATCATGCAATCACAGTGACCTAAAGAATACCATTATTTTAATTCCTGTTTTGCAGATGTGGAAACAGGCAAAAACAGTTACCTGACTTAAATCATAGTAACTAAACTGCATATCCGGGATTCCAATCCAGACAGACTGACTCTCTCAAGAAATCAGATGTATTGCATATAGGACACACATTGATACACAAAGGACCTCTATTATTTCCCCAAATCTGCATTAATCTCACCCAGAGTTCAAGATAAATTCAGAACAGAACAATCCATACAGACATCCAGTGGTTTGATCCCTGGGTTGGGAAGATCCCCTAGAGAAGAAAATGGCTACCCACTCCAGTATTCTTACCTGGAGAAGTCCACGGACAGAGGAGCCTGGTGGGCTACAGTGTATGTAGCTCTAGTATTGTCTCTAAGCTTAGGATAGCCTGTAAAGTAAGCAGTGTTATCCGAGGATCTATGGCTTAGAGAAGCAGCAGCTCTCCTGGGCCAAAAAGTCACTTCAGAATCTGAGTTTTTCCCATTATCGTATCTTGCCTCCATTATCGTATCTGACTGCCTTCTGGCAGTCAGAAAATTAGGGGGAAAAAATCTGACATCAATAGGAACTAGCTAGAGAGTGATATATCACATATACCACACATATGCGTACACATATATGGCTAAGATTTGTTTCATTCTCTGTATCCTGTCTGATTGCTCCCTTCATGTTGATATCTTATTACTTTCATTTTACTTATAAAACCACCATAGCTCCATATGTGAAAAAGAGCAGAAGCCCCACTATACAGACTTTCACTTGATCCCCGTTTTTATCTTCATAGCTCTGTCCTTACCTATGTACTCAGTGACCCCCAGTGCAGACCCTGCGCTTCACCCTCTCCAGCATGGAGGGAGGGGAAGAGGGACAGTTCCCAGGCTATTCAGGTTAGTCAACACCTCTAGGGATCTAATGGTCATTTATTGTTTGCTCAACATTCTTTTTTACATTCCTTCACTCTTAGTTTCATAGATTTATAATGCCACTAACTCCTGACCCCTTCTGGAATCTGTACAGATTTCACTTTTTTATCCCTTCTAAATCAGTCTCTGAACTTTTAAGGCAGCTTTTATAATTACATTGTTATCTTCTCCTCAATTCTTTTTGTTCATATGCTCCCCGCTTTTTTTTTTAACTTTTATTTTTTGATTTTGCATATTTTCCCAATGAAACACATTCTTTTTTATAGTTGAGTAACCCCTTTTCTGCCATAGTTATATTACACTTTTCTTCCCACAGTTTGCCTTCTCTTTTTTGTTTGTGTGATTTTCTCCTGCTATAAAGAAATTTAAAGTGTTTTTGTTTGTTTGTTTTTGCCAGTTTTAATATTTATGGGCTTCCCTGGTAGCTCAGATGGTAAACAATCCACCTACAATGCAGGAGACCCAGGTTCAGTTCCCTGGGTCAGGAAGATTCCGTTTATATCTTGACTTCTTTTGATTTGTTCTTAGAGTACCATTTGATTTAATTTGAGATGCCATTGTCATCATACTGGGGTCTTTTTCTGAGTCCTCTTTTTAATTAAACTTCTCATTTTGAGGTATTTATAGATTTACATGCAAGTTGTTAGAAAAAATCTATAGAGAGAGTTGATGTACCTTTTACCCATTCCCCTCCCACCTCACACTTCATTAACCCTTGACAACCACAAATCTGTTCTTCATTTATATAGTTTTCTTATTTGAAGAATGCTATATAAATGAAATCATACAGTATGCAATCTTTGGGGATGGGTTTTTCCCCCTATAGCCTAAATCCCTGAAGATTGCACCAAGTAGTTAGTTTCATGTATCAATAACTCATTGCTGAGTAGTGCCTCCATGGTGTGGATAACTACTGTTTCTTTATCCATTCACCCAATATAGGTAATCTGTTTTGTTTCCAGTTTTTGGCTATTACAAATAAATCTACTATGAACATTCATGCACAAGTTTTATGTGAACATACATTTTCATTTCCTCAGGATAAATACTCAGGAGTATAGTAAGTGAATATTTAGTTTGATAAGAAACTGCAAAACTATTTTGCAGAGTCCTGTTACCATGTCATATTCTCAGCAGCAATATATGAGTAATCCAGATTCTCTGCATCCTCATTAGCATTTGGTGTTGTCAATATTTTTTTAAAGACAGTAAAGTAGGAATATAGTGATATATCACTGTGGTTTTAATTTACATTTCCCTGATGGCTAATAATGTTGAACGTATTTTGATGTGCTCACTTGCCTTCTATAAAATTTCTTTAGTAAAATACCTCTTCATAATTTCTAATTGGATTGCTTTTTTGTTTTTACTGTTGAGTTTGAGAGGTCCTTATTTAATTTAGATACTAGTCCTTTGTCAGATATGTGTCTTTTTATCCTCTTTTCAGTGTCTTTTCCCTTTCCTGGATTATAACCTTGTCGTGGTGAAGGGGCTTACATAACTCAGTGAAGCAATAAGCCACACCACGCAGGGCCCCCAAGACAGATGGGTCATAGTGAAGCGTTCTGTCAGTAAATCCTAAAGGAAATCAACCCTGAATGTTCACCGAAAGGACCAATTCTGAGACTGAATACTTTGGCCATGTATTGTGAAGAACTGACTCATTGGAAAAGATCCTGATGCTGGGAAAGATTGAAGGCAAAAGGAGAATGGGGAGGCAGAGAATGAGATGGTTAGATAGCATCACCGATTCAATGGACATGAATTTGAGCAAACTCTGGGAGACAGTGGGAGACAGAGGAGCCAGGCCTGGTGCATCCATGGAACCACAAAGATTCGGAAATGACTTAGTGACTGAACAGCAACAACAACAATCATGGTCTTTTACAGAGCACAAGATGGAATTCTCATGATATTTAATACATCATTTTTTTCCTTTTATGAATTTTACTTTAATGTCAAGTCTAAGAACTCTTTGTCTACTCCTGGGTCTCAAGGATTTTCTCTTATGTTTTCTTCTAGAAGTTTTATACCTTTATGTTTTATATTTAAGTCCATTATACATTTTGAGGCAATTTTCACATAACGTATAAGACTTAGTCTTCCCTCGAGAAGGGTAATGCTCAAAAACATTCAAGCTAGGCTTCAACAGTATGTGAACTGTGAACTTGCAGATGTTCAAGCTGGATTTAGATAAGGCAGAGGAGCCAGAAATCAAATTGCCAACATCTGTTGCATCACAGAAAAAGCAAGAGAGTTCCAGAAAAATATCTACTTCTGTTTTATTGACTATGCCAAAGCCTTTGACTTTGTGAATCATGAAAAACTGGAAAATTCTTAAAGAGATGGGAATACCAGACCACCTAACCTGCCCCTTGAGAAACCTGTATGCATGTCAGGAAGCAACAGTTAGAACTGGACATGGAACAACAGACTGGTTCCAAATAGGACAAGAAGTATGTCAAGGCTGTATATTGTCACCTTGCTTATTTAACTTATATGCAGAGTACATCATGAGGAATGCTGGGCTGGCAGAAGCTCAAGCTGGAATCAAGACTGCCGGGAGAAATATCAATAACTTCAGATATGCAGATGACAACACCCTTATGGCAGAAAGCAAAGAAGAATCAAAGAGCCTCTTGATGAAAGTGAAATAGGAGAGTAAAAATGTTGGCTTAAAGCTCAACATTCAGAAAACGAAGATCATGGCACCTGGCCCCATCACTTCATGGGAAATAGATGGGGAAACAATGGACAGTGAGACTTTATTTGGGGTGGGGGAGTCCAAAATCACTGTAGATGGTGACTGCAGCCATGAAATTAAAAGACGCTTGCTCCCTGGAAGAAAAGCTATGACCAACCTAAACAGCATATTAAAAAGCAGAGACATTACTAGGACAACAAAGATCCATCTAGCCAAAGCTGTGGTTTTTCCAGTGACTGAACTGAACTGAACTGAATGCCATGATGAAGTACAGCATGTCTGGAGAAGCAAAGAAAGATAAAGTGCGAAGACAGGTAAAGGAGGGACCGTGGGGGATCCTCAGTTCAGTTCATTCACTTAGTCGTGTCCAACTCTTTGCAAGCCAGTAGACTGCAGCACGTCAGGTTTCCCTGTCCATCATCAGCTCCCGGACATTGCTCAAACTTATGTCCATCGAGTTGGTGATGCATCCTACCATCTCGTACTCCATTGTCCCTTCTCCTCCTGCCTTCAATCTTTCCCAGGATCAAGGTCTTTTCCAATGAGTCAGCTCTTCTTATCAGGTGGCCAAAGTACTGGAGTTTCAGTTCCAGCATCAGTCCTTCCAATGGATATTGAGGACTGATTTCCTTTAGGTTGGGCTTTCCCTGTGGCTGACCTAGTAAAGAATCCGCCAGCAATGCAGGGACCTGGGTTCAATCCCTGGGTTGGGAAGATCCCCTGGAGAAGGGAAACGCTACCCACTCCAGTATTCTGGCCTGGAGAATTCCATGGACAGTATAGTCCATGTGGTCGCAAAGAGTCGGACCTGACTGAGCAACTTTCACTTTCACTTCCTTTAAGTTTGACTGATTTGATCTCCTTGCAGTCCAAGTGACTCTCAAGGGTCTTCTCCAACACCACAATTCAAAAGCATCAATTCTTCACCATTCACCTTTCTTTATAGTCCAACTCTCACATCCATACGTGACTACTGGTAAAATCATAGCTTTGACTAGACAGACGTTTATTGGCAAAGTAATGTCTCTTCTTTTTAATGTGCTGTCTAGGTTGGTCATAGCTTTTTCCAAGGAGCAAGCATCTTTTAATTTCATGGCTGCAGTCACCATCTACAGTGATTTTGGAGCCCAAGGAAATAAAGCCTGTCACTGCCTCCACTGTTTCCCCATCTATTCCCCATGAAGTGATGGGGCCAGGTGCCATGATCTTAGTTTTCTGAATGTTGAGCTTTAAGCCTACTTTTTCACTCTCCTCTTTCACTTTCATCAAGAGGCTTTTTAGTTCCTCTTCATCTTCTGCCATAAGGGTGGTGTTGTATACATATCTGAGGCTATTGATATTTCTCCTGGCAATCTTGATTCCAGCTTGAGGTTCTGCCAGCCCAGCATTCCTCATGATGTACTCTGCATATAAGTTAAATAAGTAAGGTGACAATATACAGCCTTGACATACTTCTTGTCCTATTTGGAACCAGTCTGTTGTTCCATGTCCAGTTCCAACTGTTGCTTCTTGACATGCATACAGGTTTCTCAAGGGGCAGGTCAGGTGATCTGGTATTCCCATCTCTTGAAGAATTTTCCACAGTTTTTCATGATTCACAAAGTCAAAGACTTTGGCATAGTCAATAAAACAGAAATAGATATTTTTCTGGAACTCTCCTGCTTTTTCAATGATCCAGCGGATGTTGGCAATTTGATCTCTGGTTCCTTTGCTTTATCTAAATCCAGCTTGGACATCTGGAAGTTCTCAGTTCACATACTTTTGAAGCCTCACTTGGACAATTTTGAGCATTATTTTGCTAGTGTGTGAGATGAGTGCAACTGGACAGTAGTTTGAACATTTTTGGCATTGCCTTTCTTTGGGATTGGAATGAAAACTGAACTTTTCCAGTCCTGTGGCCACTGCTGAGTTTTCTAAATTTGCTGGCATATTGAGTGTAGCACTTTCACAGCATCATCATGTAGAGTGTGAAATAGTTCAACTGGAATTCCATCACTTTCACTAGCTTTGTTTGCAGTGATGCTTCCTAAAGCTCACTTGACTTCAGACTCCAGAATGTCTGGCTCTAGGTGAGTGAGCACACCATCATGTCATCTGGGTCATAAAGATCTTTTCTGTATAATTCTGTGTATTCTTGCCATCTCTTCTAATATCTTCTGCTTCTGCTAGGTCCATATCATTTCTGTCCTTTATTGTGCCCATCTTTATGTGAAATGTTCCCTTGGTATCTCTAATTTTCTTCAAGAGATCTCTAGTCTTTCCCTTTCTATTTCTTTTCCACTATTTTTTGTATTGATCACTGAGGAAGGCTATCTTATCTCTCCTTGTTTTTCTTTGGAACTCTGCATTCAGATGGGCATATGTTTCCTTTTCTCCTTTGTGTTTCACTTCTCTTCTTTTCTCAGCTATTTTTAAGGCCTCCTCAGACAACTCTTTTGCCTTTTTGCATTTTTTTTCTTGGGAATGGTCTTGATCACTGTATAATGTCATGAAGCTTCACCCATAGTTCTTCAGGCACTCTGTCTATCAGATCTAATCTCTTGAATCTCTTTGTCACTTTCACTGTATAATCATAAGGGATTTGATTTAAGTCATACCTAAATGGTCTAGTAGTTTTCCCTACTTTCCCCAATTTAAGTCTGAATTGGCATTAAGGAGTTCATGATGTGAGCCACAGTCAGCTCCTGGTCTTCTTTTTGCTGACTGTATAGAGCTTCTTCACCTCTGGATGCAAAGAATATAATCAATCTGATTTCGGTATTGACTTTCTGGCGATGTCCACGTGTAGAGTTTTCTCTCGTGTTGCTGGAAGACAGTATTTGCTATGACCAGTGCATTTTTCTGGCAAAGCTCTCTAAGCCTTTGACCTGCTTCATTTTGTACTCCAAGGCCAACTTGCCTGTTACTCCAGGTTATCTCTTGACTTCCTACTTTTGCATCCAGTTCCCCTATGATGAAAAGGACTTCTTTTTTTGGTGTTAGTTCTAGAAGGTCTTGTTGGTCTTCACAGAACCATTCAACTTCAGCTTCTTTGGAATTAGTGATTGGGCATAGACTTGGATTACTGGGATATTGAATGGTTTGCCTTGTAAAGAAACAGAGATCACTCTGTCGTTTTTGAGACTGCACTCATGTACTGCATTTCAGACTCTTTGTTAACTATGACGGCTACTCCATTTCTTCTAAGAGATTCTTGCCCACAGTAGTAGACATAATGGTCATCTGAACTAAATTTGCCCATTCCATTCCATTTTAGTTCATTGATTTCTAAAATATCAATGTTCACTCTTGTCATCTCCCGTTTGACGACTTCCAACTTGCCTTGATTCATGGACCTAAAACTCTTAATATTTCTATGCAATATTGCTCTTTACAGCATTAGGCTTTACTTCTATCACCAGTCACATCCACAACTGGGTGTTGTTTTTGCTTTGGTTCCATCTCGTCATTCTTTCTGGGGTTATTTCTCTACTCTTCCCCAGTAGCATATTGGGCACTTATCAACCTCGGGAGTTCATCTTTCAGTGTCATATCTTTTTGCCTTTTCATACTATTCATGGGGTTCTCAAGGCAAGAATACTAAAGTCGTATTCCCTTCTTCATTGGACCATGTTCTGTCAGAACACTCCACTATGACCCATCCATCTTGGGTGGCCCTACACGTCATTGTTCATAGCTTCATTGAGTTACACAAGGCTGAGGTCCATGTGATCATTTTGGTTAGTTATTGGTGATTGTGATTTTCATTCTAAGTAATGAGTTTGGACGTTATCCTATGCTCCACGGGAAACTGCCAAACGATCAACCTGGCGAACATAAGATTCAAAGCAGAGATTCCCACTGTTCCACCCTTTTAAAAGGTAACGTTTCAATGCATTATTAACATTATCTTAATAATCATCATATTTAGTTTATATGCAATACGAAGTGTTAATGGCCAATAAAAACAGAAGACTCAACCAAGTCTCTGCCTTCTAAACTCGCTGTAAACATGCTCCATCCTGACAGGGGGATGACTTCAGTGTCTCTGCGATCAGTGTATGAAGCAGCAAGAGATGAGATCATGGCTAGATGGCAGCATATTAAGTAAATGTTTCAGCTTTCCTGTTTGAATTCCCTGATTATGGTTAGTTTTTGTCAAAACTTTAGCATTACTTAACATATATTTTGCATCATTTACTGAGTGAAACAATTTCCAGTGCCAGCAGCTGAGAAAAAAATATCATATTTATCCATAGAGTGTCAAGTTCACATTCTGAGTTCTAGAAAAGCCCTAGGGACGTTCAGAAACATGAACTTTTCCACTTTCCCCAAACTTATTTATTATGCTGACCCTTTGCCCAGCCACATCCTCCCTCCCCACCTGCTATGAGCATCTAGAGTCTGTTCTAGAATTGAGATGGAATTCTTTTCTGGTTCATATAGGTGGGTATCATACTTTTGGTGATAAATAATTTCAGATAGGTTAGAAACAAATAAAAAGCAGAATAAACACCTCTATGTGATAGTTCAGTTCAGTTCAATTGCTCAGTCATGTCCAACTCTTTTCGACCCCATGAATCACAGCACACCACACCTCCCTGTCCCTCATCAACTCCTGGAGTCCATCCAAACCCATGACCATAGAGTCCATGATGCCATCCAGCCATCTCATCCTCTGGCATCCCCTTCTCCATCTTTCCCAGTATCATGGTCTTTTCCAATGAGTCAGCTCTTCGCATGAGGTGGCCAAAATATTGGCGTTTCAGCTTCAGCATCAGTCCTTCCAATGAACACCAAGGACTCATCTCCTTTAGTACAGACTGGTTGGATTTCCTTGCAGTCCAAGGGACTCTCCAGAGTCTTCTCCAACACCGCAGTTCACAAGCATCCATTCTTTGGTGCTCTGCTTTCTTTATGGTCCAACTCTGACATTCATACATGACCACTGGAAAAACGATAGCCTTGACTAGATGGACCTTTGTTGGCAAAGTAATGTCTCTGCTTTTTAATATGCTGTCTAGGTTGGTCATAACTTTCCTTCCAAGGAGTAAGCGTCTTTTAATTTCATGGCTGCAATCACCATCTGCAGTGATTTTGGAGACCAGAAAAATAAAGTCAGCCACTGTTTCCACTGTTTCCCCATCTATCTGCCACAAAGTGATGGGACCGGATGCCATGATCTTAGTTGTCTGAATAACCTAGATGCTTATCGAATACCTCATTTTCTTTTCAGTCCAATTATTCAAAAGAATTATCATGTTTAACACTCTGCTCAGTTGTGTCTGACTCTTTGCAACTCCACGGACCATAGTCTGCCAGGCTCCTCTGTCCATGGGATTTCCCAGGCAAGAATAATAGAGTGGGTTGCCATTTTCTCCTCCGTGTCTAACATTATTGAATTGTATATTTTAAAATGGCTAAAATGGCATATTTTATATTATATTTTCCTACAATAAAAGAAAGTTAAAAGGGAAGGAAAGGAAAATAAAAGAAGGTGAGAAAAAAAATGAGTGCCACATTCATGCTTTCTCTCAGAGGCAGACATTGTCCCTGCCTTGGAGTTAAAGTAGATGAGATCCACCCAGGTACTGGATCTAATTTAGTCTTGGTGGTGTGGGTTCTACACTTCAGTTAGGAACTCTCCAGCTCTCAGTCTTCATCAGAGCCTGATGGCCTTGAAAAGAAAAAAAAGCCCAACTTTTTTAAAATGGAAAAAGAACATATGAGATTTTCCCACTGAAAATGAAGACAATGGACTTCCCTGATGATCCAGTGGCTTAATACTTGACGCTCCAATGCAGGGGGTGCTGGTTTAATCACTGGTTGGGCAGTTAAGGTCTCACATGCCTTGTGGCCAAAAGAGCAAAACATAACAGAAGCAGTATTGTAATAAATTCAGTAAAGACTTTAAAAATGGTTCACATAAAGAAATCCAAAAAAAAAAAAATGAAGACGTGAACTAGAATACTAACAGACAGGAAGTAAGGAGCCAAAAATCATGATGTTTATTAGGCTAATTCTCTTCAAAATGGGAAGCAAAGTGCATCCCTTTGACATTCAAGATAATTTTGTTTTAATTCCCATTTATTTTATGGTGTGGGTATAAATTTGAATCTGCATATGTTCCAGCTCAATAGTTTTTGATGAACTTGACTATTTGAATGGCTTAAACCTTCAGATATGGAAAATTAGTGCCACAAACTTCCTAACTTGTGAGAAAGTATCCTTTCTGGATACTTTTTATTTTATCTGGCTCCAAAATCACTGAGGATAGTGACTGCTGCCATGAAATTAAAAGACGTTTGCTCCTTGGAAGGAAAGCTATGACAAACCTAGACAGCAAATTAAAAAGCAGAGCTATCACTTTGCCAACAAAAGTCCATCCAGTTAGAGCTATGGTTTTTCCAATGGTCATGTACAGATGTGAGAGTTTGACCATAAAGAAGGCTGGACACCAAAGAATTGATGCTTTTGAGCTGTGGTCTTAGAGAAGGCTCTTGAGAGTCCCTTGGACTGCAAGGAGATCCAACCAGTCAATCCTAAAGAAAATCAATCCTGAATATTCCTTGGAAGGACTGATGCTGAAGCTGAAGCTCCAATACTTCAGCCACCTGATGTGAAGAGCCGACTCACTGGAAAAGGCCCTGATGCTAGGAAAGATTGAGGGCAGGAGGAGAAGAGAGTAACAAGATGAGATGGTTGGATGGTATCATTGACTCAGTGGACATAAGTTTGACCAAATTCTAGGAGACAGTGGAGAACAGGGAAGCCTGGCATGCTATAGTGCAAGGGGTCACAAAGAGCCAGTCACAACTTAAACGACTGAACAACAGCAACATACTTTCTGGAAATACTTTCCAATCTGAGTATGTAAGATTCCTTCCTACCTGTACGCTTGTTAATTAAATCTCAAAGGTTGTATGTCAAGGGAGAAAAACACAAATCAACCCAGGAAACTGCTGTTTGGAACTATGCAAAGTGGCCATGTTGATCTGGAATTAACCTATATGCTTCCCTCCATGCTCAATAGAGGTTTTAATTTCCATCGTATCATTCTTGACATCCTTTCCTACACTGCCTTGATGCCTTTCTTATACAGTTATGCAAAAACTAATCCGAATTATGTTCAAATAGCAAGGAGGCTTGCTTTTTTTTTTTTTTTTTTTGAGAAAACATGTAGCCTATCAGAAGTGACCTCCTTAATTTTTGCTCATTTTATGACATGACTTTACTGAGAGCCCTGGAGTAGGAAATGGCAACCCATTCTAGTATTCTTGCCAGGAAAATTCCATGGACAGAGGAGCCTGGTGGGCTACATACAGCCCATAGGGTCGCAGAGTCAGACACCACTGAGGGACTAAGCACTTACTTACTAAGAGCATCATCTCATACATGCAATATACAATATCATGTCTAATAGATTTGTGCAAAATACCTAAAACTAAGCAAACACAACTACATGAGTTGGCACTGCATTATCATGCAACACTATACTTAATAATACAGGAAAAAGATGAAAAGTCCATTACCTTCATTGCAACAGTCTGTTTCTGATTTTGACTTTAGACTCTACTGATCTTTACTTTACCCTTCTCTCTCCTAGGTCACTATTTTATCTAGAGAAACCCATTTCTTCATACATATGTATCACACAGAACCCTGGATTTTCTCAATGACCTAACAGATTTTTGAATGGTTAATTATCCTTTTTTAGTTGTCTTGTTTAGGATAAATGAAAGTTAAGATTGTGGCAGTAAAGGACAAGCTGTCAATCTATTAAATTAATTCCTGTTGAAAAGTAAGTGCATGCATTGTGTATTAACATAATTTATTAGAACAATTAGAAGGCATCCTTGTCGTCTTTTAATTAGATTATTCCTTGTTCTGGTAATTACACCAGACAGGGGAGAATAATAGTTTTAGGATTCTAAGATCATCTGTAGACTAGGTGGAAAGAGAATGATCAATAATGCTAATTTACTGGAACACTTAAATTCCCAGAAAGAGATCTTTTATCATGAGCACTCCTTTGTATAATCAGCATTATTTCTCAATGTCTATCCTCATCTTTCCCACAGTTGAAAAGTAAAGAGGCTGGATGAATAACTGACATTTATTCCACTATTGGAAATCTGGTCAGGATGGGCCACCTCTGGCCTCTAGTGGCTCAGACATTGCTTCACTCTCTCGCAAAATGCCAACAAATAACCACAAATGAAAGATTTAAGATTCCATGCAGAGCAGCACGGCCAGTAGTCTGAATGTCCAACAGGAAGAAGACAAGATTTTTAAGTTCTGATCCATGTGGAGAAACATAAACTTTCTCCATTTAAAAACAAATTCAAATCAGTGAAAATTTCTTATAATTGAAAATACTGATTATAAGAAAACAAAAAATAACTGGTGATATTTCTATACATAAAGTTATCTGCAGAAATTAACAGGGAGGTCGTGTGACAGGGAAGATATCTGGCTTTCAGAGATGGGTAAGGCCTTGAGATGTGAATTGAATTATTCCCTCTGTTTTTGTGTTTTAGAGTCTATAAGGAATTTAAAGGCTCCAAGGCCTCTTACATACCTTGTATCACCACCACCAAGCTGCTAGGAAATCCTAGACAGCAGCTCCCAGGACTTTCAGGATCCAGAATTTTTAAAATGTCATGAGTTGGCATAGCCCATCCTCAAGGATCACCCCACAGTTGAGTGGAATGGAATGCAGAGGTGACGCCAGTGAATGTGGAGTTCCCTGTAATAGCGGGCAACACAAATGTCCCACCAGCAGCAACGATTACAGCAATCTCAGCCCCACTGTTGACCGAGCCTGCCTTAGTCAATGCAAAGCTGTAATGAGACCATGTCTAGACAGTATTGATCTCCCACTAGAAAAAAAAAAAAAATTCAGATTGTGACTTCTTTTTAAGCTTAGTCCAAATGACACCTAAAACGGGATCCTTCATTCACACGCTGCCAACACTTTTCCAGCCAAGACATTTTATGAAGTAGGCATTCAAGGACACTTGTAGGCTTCTTTTCAAGGTATACATGAAATTCTTGATATTCAAATAGCAAGTAAGAAAGTTACTTAAGACTTTTCAAAAGTGAAAGTTCATATAAACTAAAGAAAAAAACCCTCAAATTAATGTAGATCAAATATTTATAGGAGAAATCATTAGATTAAGCCATTTGCAAGAGTCTTACAGTTTAGGAATAGTGAAATAGCCCTATAAGCCTGCTGTCCATTCTAGCTGGGAAGACATTATTCTCCATAGAAACAATTCTTTAAATTGTTAGGGATGCTACTAAAAATTTAGGATTCCCCACTAATCTGATCTCCAGACTGGTCAGATCTCGGTAGCAGAATATTACCTTAGAGGCACCAAAGATTTGCATTTGAGTGCTCTGTGCTCAGGCATTCCAAAGCCAGGCTGAGCATCATATCTGCCCCAGAAAGGCAGGAAGGAAGGGAACATGTTTTAAAATACATGTAGGAATGGAGCTGTAATCTCCCCAGGCAATACAACAGTAAACTAATTTAAGCTAAAAGGGAGGAACCAGAGAGAATCCCCTCCGACTTAAGACCAGAAATGGAGTCATGACTTTGAAGTATTCTGATGGTTCCAGAAGATGGCAAGTCTTATAAGGTAGATTTTTTGCCTTGCTGAAGGAAGATGAAACAAGCTCCTCATTATGTTGGAATGGTATTAAGGTATAAGTCTATCCTACAGAAGAATGTTAAATAAGAACACAATCCAGAGAAAGACTTCCACCACTATAAATAGTTTCTCATAAATTCCACCTAGGGTCAAAATTATCATTTCTATGTTCTAACCAAAAAAGGCATGCAAGTCGTGAAATACTTTGTCCTTTAAAGAAACCAGAAGAACATTCCTTCAGTCTATGACTTCTTATCATGCTAGATTTTGAACCTTTTTTGAACATTCACTCCCCAAACTGAAAAATCACAAAGCTAATACAGTAACACCTGGAAAACTAGAAACCTTATCTATCAATAGCACAGGCTGCTTATCCAAAGGGACTTTGTATAATTTCTTTGAAGCTTAGTAAAAGCCCTACATTTGTCTGAAATGAAATGAAGGGAAGTCAGTCATGAACTTCCTTTTCTCTGTGTTGGAGAAAGACACAAGCACATCATGATAAGCAAAAGAGAATGACACAGGCTCTCTTCTCATCCAAGAAATACTGCAATGCAAAACACCATTGTGCCTTGTAGAAAAGAAAAATTAGGACACACAACTGAGGCATATTTCCATAACATAAAATTAATTTCTAGGCTACCTCAATCCTAACACTCTAATGTTAAGACAAGCACATATATGTAATTCTTAGTTATTAAAAGGGAGAGAAAGTGATTTTTTAAAAAAATCTTGGATATATATTTGAAAGGTGTTCAACTTACTTCAAAATTAGGCAAGAGCAGCTATGATTTAAGATAATTGTATTGGAGAAATCTAACTCTCTCTAAGGAAACAAACACCTTAAAAATAACAAAGATATGCTACAGCATATGGTAAAATCTTATTCAACCATCCTGATTTGGTCAAATGTTAAATTAGGCAAATATAATAGGAGAAATTTCTCTCTATTGATTAGGTGATTGATTCAAAATATTCATGAACTTAGCAGAAATATATGCAGTAAGTTCCAGCAACAAGAAATAAATCATATACACCCTCAAAAATGAATGTAGGCATTTTATGCAATCTTGGAGGGAAAAAAAAAATAGGTATTTCATAAAATCATTGACTCCAGGGCAGGAAAAACCCTATGTACATAAGCCAAAGAATTTTTGTTCCTACTTCCAGAGTTATGAGAGCACAAAGATGATTCTTATTTCTTAAGACTTCCCCAGAACATGATTCAACACATTGTCTATTTTAAAAAACGTTTTCTGCCATTTAATGTCATGTGGTATTTTTTTCCCAATGACTAACCAAATATGGCTCAGTGTTATATAAATCAGTTCTTTCTTAATGCTGCAAGTAAAGACAGAGAGCTAGTACTTGCCATCTTCTCTTATAAAAATCACACTTCAGCCTTTTCTATTCAAATGTGATTAATTGTACCTGTGCCTGTCTTCCAAGCTTAGCTGAAAATTTTCTGAATCCTTCAAAATCAGTACATTTTCTGGATGAATATGAAGAAAAGAAAGTTTGGCCATTTCTCTGAATTTATTTCTGAATTCAGCTTGGTCTTCATTAGTGCTACATAGCTGCCTTATTATTCAGTGTCCTCTGTGACCCCTGATCATTTTGCCCTGAAGGTGCATATTTGTTCACTAACTGTATTACAATTTTGTGATCTGTTGGATTTTCTCTGGTATTCTGCTCTCCAGTTGCCCAAAATTAATGAATTCCATTCTTTTTGGCTTCTACTTCTCCTATTTATTAAATTTGTTCTGAAAATGAAGCTTATTTTCAAAGGAATTCATAATTCTTTATTTGCAGCTTGGTATTAACAATGGATTTCATAAGCATTGTATTTAATCAAGTTTTTAAATGTACTAAAGGCAAATTTCGTTAAATGTTAGTGTTCCAGGCTTTATATTCTCTCCAGAAAAGAAATCTGTTTTCCTTGGCATTTACCTTTATCACTTTCTAATAGTTTTTGTTTGTTTGTTTGTTTGTTTGGTTTTTTTTTTTTTTAATGATGAATTGTGTGAATGATAACAAAGTCAGAACTGGAAAACTGAGATGAAAATAAGAGGAGGGGGAAAAGCCAAAGACAAGTCTTAACAGAAATAGTATAGCTATGTGAGAGTAAAGCAGTGAAAGAGAAAGACAACCTGGCTTTTTAGAATGCAAAGTGAGAGATCAGTGGAATGAAAGAATGGAAAGGGGTTTTGAGAAGAGTTGCCATGTGCAAGGAATAAAATAATTCTCGAAGTTCCTTGAGAGACATGAGTAAAATTTAGAATTATTTTTCGATTATTCATCATCTGCTATGCCATCTTAAGACTGAACCACATGGGACCCCAGCACTTATTTAGGTTACACAAATATCCTCCAATGCTGACATTAATTCATTTATATCTGGACTTGGTTTCATTTAAGTATTATAAACCTATACCAGAAACAAAAGTGTTCATCCTAGAAATGCTCAAGAGCTCTCCATCAGCTTTA
Source organism: Antilocapra americana (assembly GCA_007570785.1). Lineage (NCBI taxonomy): Eukaryota > Metazoa > Chordata > Mammalia > Artiodactyla > Antilocapridae > Antilocapra > Antilocapra americana. The sequence goes on along the minus strand of ML660201.1, from coordinate 36,969,138 downwards.
AATGAAGTTCTGTTGGTTAATTCACAGGTCAGTGTCTGGAATAACCCCAAAGACTACTCAAATAATTAATAAATTTATACAAAAACATACTGAAAATAAAAGTATTTATCTATTAGTGGCAAATGCACAAAAGACACACTTTGAGGAAATGGTTGCCATATAATAATGCAGTATTAAAACTACTAGCAAAATAAAAGTATAAGACGGATATGAAAGAATAGCCTTATATGGTAAGCCTGTTACATAAAATTTTTAAGAAAGTGATAAGCAGTTATGGTTTTATTGCTTTGCTATACAAATCACTCCCCAAAATGTAGACATAACTTCAATTGAAATACAGGGATTCTGTGTGTCTTTTTAAGTTATATTATTAAAATCAATACAGTACAACAGTCTACACAGGCATACCTCTGAGATACTGTGGCTTAGGTTCTCAACTACAGCAATAATGCTAATATTGCACCAAAGCAAGTCACACAAATTTTTTTGGTTTCCCAGTATGAAAAGTTACGTTTACACCACAATGTAGTATGTTAAGTGTGCAATAAATCATGTTTTTTAAAAAATACTATACATATGTAAGTATATGTAACTTTCGATATGTAACAAGGCAGTATCTACAAAGCACAACAAAGCAAATGCAATAAAATAGGTATGTGTGTATTATTCTCAAGAAAGTACATAAAATAAAACAAGAACTTGGAGTTAAATTAAAAGTTTACCACCCTTCACACAAAGGATGTGAAGATATATTACATATGTACAAAGATATGTTATATATTTGTAAATTAAACTTGTCACCAATAAAGATGTACCACATAGCATGGGTATGTGTGAAAGAGAATAAGGATTCAGAGACAAATATACATACATCGTAAATGAAAGCCCAAAGGTATTCCCAAGAATCTAAACAGCCTACACACAGATATAGTAAAGTCATATATTAAGGTAGGGGACTTAAGTTTTAACACCAGAGCCAAAGGCTCTGCTTATAGTCATATTTAACTTTGAAAATCATTTAAACCACCTATAAGGTACAAGTTACATTGCTCTGTTTATTCAAGCATGACAGTAAATGTTCGAGACAAACTACTGAACTAGGCTCAAAAAAGGGAAGCAAGCAAAGCCCACCGACAGACACCTGGGTATTCAAATCACCTTGTCTTGAAGGAATAGCAAAAAGATTAACCAAGGAATCTTTACCACATAGCTGATGAAGTTATGAACCTTCCAATAGGGCTTTTTCCGTGTTTTAATATAAAAGTCATATAGCTTTAAGACATTAATAGATGCTTTTGTCACTGTTACAATTAAATAAGGTAATATATGCAAAACCACCAGACCCAGGGACAAGGAGCAGATAGTCAACAAAGACGCTGCATTTTAATCTAAGTCTTATTTCACAAACACACTGCTCTTTGAAATCTTGTAGAGAAGAACATGGTAACTGACTTTCTTGCTAAGCTACTGTGGCCAGCTGCAGACCCCACAAACAGCTATCATCTGCATACTTTGGGTATGGAGATCTTACACTTGCACTGGCTTCTGAGTGAGCATTACTGTGAATCCACTGCACACAGAAGCATTTCTTTATGCCTGCGTCACTCACGTCTCAGTAGACTGGCTCCCTGTGGAATGGGTTTTCCCTTTTCAAAGCCGTAATAAAACACATTAGTCTCAAACCACAGGACAATCAAACAAGGAGAGTTCATTTCTTTTCCAAAAAGGACTCCTATCAACCCTACTAGGAGAGCACATGAACCCATGAAATCCATTTATATTTATCTTTAATAGTATATCCATCATGAGTCCCTTTCACCAGCACTTAGCTACAATGGGATGTCACAAAAATCTGGAAACCGGAGTTTTTTTCCCACCCTTCTCCTTCTCTACTTCCATTTTTTCTTTTCTTCCATCCTTCTTTCCCTGAAATTTCTGCCTATGATAAAATCACAGCAAGAAGTCAAGTCACAAGAGTTTTCCTATTAGTCAACATTTCTGTGATACACCCATTTTCTTGGTCCTCAAATGAACTTCCTCCAGGGTGCTCCTTTGTGGGAATAAGGTATGCCAAATAAAATAGGGAACTTGAGGCACAATTTTACCTTGACATAGGAAGAAAGAATATGTTTCTCCTCGATTTATGGGGTAATGTGACTCAGACACTTTCCCTCTTTTCCCTAGCTTCCACTTACTACTTATAGCTGCACACCATCGTCACCATCATCATAAATTTATAACAGAGTGCCCATGGCTGTAGCCTCTAGGTAGCTCCCAAATGATCTAATCCAGATATCATTGTCTTCACCTCCCCTTTGGCACGAGTCTATTTTCCATTCTCTTCCTTACTGAAAGCTGCTTCTGATTATTTTTCATCAGATGTTATAGCTTTCTTTTTTCCCCTTAAGTTGAATCTTTTTTATTTCTTCCTTTCATCTCCATGCCCCCCTGGGCCCTAGCACAGTTCCTCTACATACACAGGGGTTTACATCTCCAAATTTAGAAACTGTTGAGAACTTTACTAACAGACTGCCTTTTCCAAGGCAATTGTTAGCAATATTAACTAAAAGGAGAACTGAAACTTCTGCAGTGCCATGGCTACGTGTCAAAGATCTCAGCTCTAACCTTTATCACCCTGCAAGACGACAACCAGAATTACAGTACATTCTTTTAGCTCAGGACAGATCTCCAAAGATGAGTACTCTTCAACCCCCAATTCCAAGTGGGCTTCTTTAGAAAACTGGATGTCCACAGTTGGTAGACAGACAGAAAGGCGTTCCAATCCAGCCTCTGGCATTTAATTTGGGTATAACCTTGGGTGAACCATTTGACCTTTGTGAGTTTCAAGTTCCTTGACTGAAAAATGAGAACATAAACATCTAACTAATGAGATTGTTGTGAGGACAAAATGAGATAATCTTTGCAAAATACATAAAATGTCTGACACATGGTAAGCATTCAAACTTGATAGCTTTTACGTTTATTCTTAAGAGTTAAAACGTTGAATAGGATAAATTTTTCTTCATAGAAGTTCACAAAACTGATCCTGGAGGAAACACTAATACAATATTTTAGAGACCCCAGTCCCAAACACTATCCAGTCCAGTGTTTTCATACTTGGAAAGTCACTAAATATTTTTTAATCAAAATTAACAATTGAGGACAAACAGAGAATTAGGATTTGGAACCAAGAAAAAAACATAGATAGCCAGTCATACATCTCAACATATCATTAAGAGTCTCTATTCTCAGAACATACATCTCTTTTTAAAGTATATTTACTATAGTTTTCCATGAAGACAGAATATTTTTATCATCAGCTGTAAAACTATCTCTTGAAAAAGAAAACTGCATAATTATAACTAGAGCAGACTTCACATGTTAACCTTTGATATAAGGGAAGAACAAAAAGTAGACACTAAGCAAGAGGCTGGGCAGGAGAGGGAGGGAAGAAGAGCAGGTGAGAGAGAAGAAGAAAGATAGGGAGAGAAAATGAGAATGAATGCAAAAGGGTTTGATGACAATTACTATCTGGCTTAAGCCCTTCTATGCACCAGCAGACAGGATGATCATACCATTTATGATTGATGTCAGTTCTTTCCATGGAAACAGGCTGAATAATTGGACACCTGAACCCTCTCAATACAGAGACAGTAAAACAGATGATTCCTTACAGGACTTCTGCCTACATGTTATATATACATATTATATTATTTTAAATATATAAATATAATATAATATATACAATATAATATAACATATAAATTATTATATATACATTATATATAAATATATTTATAATTATATTATATATAGTGTTTATATATTTATAAATATTATATATTTATAATATAGTATAATATAAATATATTTATACCATAAATTATAATAAATAATATATTTATAAATATATGAACTTATATTTTATTTTATTTATTTATTTATATTTTTACTTTATTGTGTTGGTTTTGCCATACATTGACATGAAACCACGATGGGTCTACATATGCTCCCCCTCCAGAACCCCCCTCCCTCCTTCCTCCCGATTCCCTCCCCCTGGGACATCTCGGTGCACCAGCCCCGAGCATCAATCCTGGGCTGGCGATTGATTTCACATATGATAATTAACATGTTTCAATGCCATTCTCCCATATCATCCCACCCTTGCCCTCTTCCACAGAGTCCACGAGTCTGTTCTATACATCTGCATTCCTTTTCCTGTCTCACATGCAGGGTTCTCGTTACCATCTTTCTAAATTCCATATATATGCGTTAGTATACTGTATTGTTGCTTTTCCTTCTGGCTTACTTCACTCTGGATAATAGGCTCCAGTTCCGTCCACCTGAGTAGAACTGATTCAAATGAATTTTTTTTAATGCTGAGTAATATTCCATTGTGTATATGTACCACAGCTTTCTTATCCATTCATCAGTTAATGGGCATCTACGTTGCTTCCATGTCCTGGCTATTGTAAACCATGTGGCGATGAACATTGGGGTACACGTGTCTCTTTCAATTCTGGTTTCCTTGGTGTGTATGCCCAGCCGTGGGATTGCTGGGTCATATGGCAGGTCTATTTGCAGCTTTTTAAGGAATCTCCACACTGTTTTCCATAGTGGCTGTACTAGTTTGCATTCCCACCAACAGTGTAAGAGGGTTCCCTTTTCTCCACATCCTCTCCAGCATTTATTGCTTGTAGACTTTTGGACTGCAGCCATTCTGACTGGTGTAAAGTGGTACCTCATTGTGGTTTTGATTTGCATTTCTCTGATAATGAGTGATGTTGAGCATCTTTTCATGTGTTTGTTAGCCATTTGTATGTCTTCTTTGGAGAAATGTCTGTTAAGTTCTTTGGCCCACTTTTTGATTGGGTCATTTATTTTTCTAGAATGGAGCTGCAGGAGTTGCTTGTATATTTTTGAGATTAATTGTTTGTCCGTTGCTTCATTGGCTATTATTTTCTCCCATTCTGAAGGCTGTCTTTTCACGTTGCTTATAGTTTCCTTTGTTGTGCAGAAGCTTTTAATTTTAATTAGGTCCCACTTGTTTATATTTTAATATAAATTTATATTACATTTATACCTATAAATTATATTTATACAGTAATAAATAGAATATAATATATTATATATTATAATCTTAATCTTAAATATTATATATTATAATATATTTATATTTATAAATTAAATTTATATATTTATACATAAACTTATTTTTATATGAATTATTAAATTATTATGAATCAAGAAATAAAGCTAAATATCCAAACTCAATGAAATTATCTAACCTGTACCGATTCAAGTCTGAAAGATGAGTAATATATTTTAGAGCATAAGAATGGAAACTTCTTTGATTGAACCTCATCTATAAAAACAGCAGTTTGATCTACGTTTGAATCAAATAGGCCTGCTTTTAGGCACACCTATTTCTGTCTCCTGCTTGTTGGGCAAGTTATATTATCTTTTATGTGCTTGACTTTCTCATACCTAGAAGTAAGAAGAAAATAACTGTAACGGGTAGAGATTAAGCCTGCCACTCTTTCCTTTCCTATGTTCCCACATCCCTTAAAAAAACCAAGTCCTAAATCAACTGCCAAATTCAAGCATATTGAATCTTACTAATTAAGGGCAGGGTCACCATATAACAATTTTAAGTTGGGAAAGTCTGATTTCTCAGGGAAGGCGTACAATTTCCTTATCTCCCTCCTGCCTTCTTTTTGACCTGAAGCAGTAGCATCCATAAGCCTAAGTGACATCCAGAGCACTAGCTCTTGCCCTCAGCGCTTTTATTCCTCCCCACTCCTTCAAATCCAAAATCTTCTTTTTCTTTTTTGGCTATGCTTTCTCTAGTTGCAGTGGGTGATAGCCACTCCTGTTTGTGATGTGTGAGCTTCTCGTTGCAGTGGCTTCTCTTCTTGTGGAGCACAGGCTCTACACATATGGGCTTCAGCAGGTGCTGCTGGCAGGTTCGAGAGTGCAGGCTTAGTAGTTATAGTACATGGGCTTAGTTGCTCCATGCATGTGGAATCTTCCCAGACCAGGTATTGAACCTGAGTGCCCTGTATGCATTGGCAAGTGGATTCTTATTCACTGCTCTACCAGAGAAGTTCCCCCCATTCAGAATTCATTTGAGAGAATTCTTAAAGAAGAAGTGCAAGGAAGTTCCACATAAGATTCCTCCCAGGTCAGCCTACATTTATCAGTGTGCTTCAGTGGAAGGTCTTACATACTGGTCCAATGAATGACAAAGTGGCACGTTGATGCCCTTTTCATGTTAGGGCCTTTGATTTTGTTCTTCCTTCTCTCTGGAATGTTCTCCATCTTTAATCATGGTCATTTACATCATTCAGGTCTCGATTCAAATGTTATTTCTTCAGAGAGGCCTTCCCTAAATCTAAAGCAGCATCCTCACTACCACCAAATCATTCTATTACATTCACCTTTTACAGTGTTAATAGCTCTCATCACATTTCATTACTTTTGTCATCTATTTGTTTGCTGCCCATCCATACCTCCTTCCCAAACTTATCTATTAGAAGATTGATCCAAGAAAGCATGGATCCTGTTTGTCTTGTTTGTCCAGAGTCAGATGCCTATCAAATGGGTAAGTATTCAATAAATCACAGCTGTCATTACCCTTTCCTATCAGGCTGGCTCCTACCACAGCTCATACCCAGCCAAATCCAGAGAAATCTTTTGAAAGCTCTTTTCCTCAGCTGACCCAGGATGCAAGTGTATATGCTATGGGCTTTGTCAATTTTAGACTGTGTCTCTATCCCATAAATTTCTTTTTCTAACCAGAATTTATATAACCTACTCTTTACTCTGGCTTCTCAGGTGGCACTAGTGGTAAAGAACCTCCCTGTCAATTCAGGAGACGTAAGAGCCGTGGGTTCAAACCTTGGATCAGGAAGATCCCCTGGAGGAGGGCAGGGTAATCCACTCCAGTATTCTTGCCTGAAGAATCCTATGGACAGAAGAGTCTTGTGGGTTACAGTCCATAGGGTCACAAAGAGTTGGACACGACTGAAGCAACTTAGCATGCACACACTCTGTATTTGAATACTATCTTATTCCATTTACTTTATTTGTACTTTTTGAAAAGATCTTTTTAATGTGGACCATTTTTAAAGTCTTTATTGAATTTGTTACCACATTGCTTCTGTTTTACATTGTTGGTTTTTTGGCTGTGAGGCCTGTGGGGTCTTAGCTCCCTAACCAGGGATCGAACCTGCACACACCCCCTCGCCCTGCATCAGAAAGGCAAAGTCCTAACCACTGGAGCACAGGGAAGTCCTTTTTATTTGTACTTCTTAATAAGCCCCAACACAAAGGTACAGCTTAGTGAATGCCTCCTTAAACCTAGAAGACAGTGGTTGATGCCTTTCTTACCTACAGCAATGGTTCTAAGGAAGCTTTTCTACATCTCTGCCCTCAAGCCCCATAATACATGCACACAGTGGAAAGCTTGAACTTGCATTCCAGATAACCTCTAACAGGAAGTGAGTGGAAATGCTCTTTAGAAGAAGCAAAGCTAAAGCATGCTCATGAAACTGATGCCAGTTAACATTTCCTCTTAGGAAAGCCACAGTCCCCACAGCATCAAAGATAGCTCAGTGGCATCTTATATCAGGGATAGTTTTTAATTTGAAGCTTAGAGAGTCTCTTGGAAATCTCTTAAATTCTCCACACACACGCAGATATGACACAGCTTCTCAGGAGGTTCAATAGAGGCTTTCTTCTAGCACAGAATGGATAGCTATTTCTTCGGTTGTAGATCAGATGAAGTCATTGGTGTCAGTTTATTGGCTATATATATTTTCTATTGCATAACAGAATATGTCAATACTGGAATACACTCAGCACTGAGATGCTCACACTAAGAGACTCAGGAGGATAAGACTGACTCCTAGCTCCCATCTCACATTGACAAGAAGCATGTATTCATTGAGGGGAAATGTCGAACAGAATGATCCATATTGCAAATCAGTACTTCTTACTCTGCCTTCTTTTTTGCCAATTCTGCATGAGTAAGTTGGCAAAATTTCAACACACACAAGATACAACTCCATCCTATTTAAGGCTACTCATCTTTGCATCATGGTGTCTCTGTGTTAAAGATCAAAAAGTACTAACCCTAAAGAATTTTATCACATCACCTGGACTCATTTCATAGACAAAGAATGTTGACAGTATACTCAGGAAAGGACCCTAAAGAAATATCTTTACAAGTTAAATTTTTAAAACAAGCAGTACTTTACTATGGTATAGTAGTTAACTCTTACCACAGTTTGTGCATATCTTTCTTGGAAGTAGGCTTAATAGAAATCCTAAAAAAAAAAAAAAAAAAGTGAAACTCCACATTTCCATAAGGGTTGTGATGGCTAATTTTATATATCTACTTGACTATGTCACAGGATATCCAGATATTTGAAAGTGAACGTGTTAGTCATTCAATCACATCTTACTCTTCGCAGATCCATGGGTCTGCAGCCCTCTAGGCTCCTCTGTCAATGAATTCTCCAGGCAAGAATATGGGAAAGGGCTGCCATTCCCTTCTCCAGGGGCTCTTACTGACCCAGAGATGGAACCTGGGTCTCCTGTATTGCAGACAGATTCTTTTTTTTTTTTTTAATTGTTTTTGCCATACATTGTCATGATATCACCATGGGTTTACATATGCAGACAGATTCTTTACTGCCTGAGACTGTCCTCCCCATCCTGATATTTGGTCAAACATTACTCTAGGTGTTTCTGTGAGGGTATTTTGGATGAGTTTAACATTTAAATTGATAGACTGGGTAAAGCAGATTGCTCTCCCCCAGTGTGGGTGTGCCTCCTCCAATCAACTGAAGGTCTGAATAAAACAAAAGACTGGCCTTTCCCTAAATAAGAGGGAATTCCTCCTGCTTGATAGGCTTCCAGCTGGTTTTTCCTGCCTTTGGATTCAAACCAAAACATTGATTCTTCCTGGGTTTTGAGCCTCCTGGCCTTTGGACTGGAAGGACAGTATTGGCTGTAATGATTTTTAGGCCTTTAGACTAAGACTGGATTTATACCACTGGCTCTGCTGGGTCTCCAGTTTGCTGACTGCAGATCTTGGGGCTTTTCAGTCCCTCTAAACGTATGACCCTCCCCCCCTCCAAGTGTATGAGTATTCCTGTGTGTATGTATGTATGTATCCTACAATTTTGCTTCTCTGGAGACCTGACTAAAACAAGTGTTAGACTCAAACCCAAAGACTAATAACTTTGTTTTTAGCCGTCTGGCACTTAACAGCATGTCTCTTTATGAACTATGTATAATTTTTCAATGAGCTAACATATGGCACTCCATCACTCACTCTAGAACACAGTAAGTGCTTAAGACTTTTTATATTATTAAAATAGAAAATATCAAGTAAGGATATAGCAAGACTAACCTGGGATAAGCTTTTAGCAATGCCAAATACAAGGTGAACTTCAATATAAAGAAATACTCCATTTTCTCAAAGAGAAGTCTAAAAATGTTCAAAAGGGAAGATGGCCAACACGTACGTGTAAACTTTCAGACACATATATATAAAAATACTTCAAACATTTACTTATACTTTTTATTTCATTAATTTAATTGGAATTTTAAAAACACATTTTATTCAAGCTTGAGCATAATTATATTCAGCATATAGGAGCTGCCTTTTCACTCCTCTAATAGACTCTTCTAGAACACATCTTGTTCTCCTGGTATGAGACAAGGTACTCCTTGAATCATGTGTGAGCATGTCTCTGGAAGCTGTCTCTAAAGGCACCAATACCCATTTCCATAAGCAAGTTCTTCCTTTTAGTAAAAATTCATCCTCCTACAGGTAGGTACTATTTTGATGTCCATGATATACCCATCTCCTTCTGGGTACTGCTCTTTAAAGTGATATTCAAGTCTCTTTAAAACAATATCCAATATTTGCAATTGTGAATTTACAACCCCCAGTATTGTGACTAACTCTGTATTCAACCTCTTTGCTCCTTTTATACTGACCCCAGGAGATGACGTTCACAAGCACCCAAAAGAAGCACTGAGTGAGACCATTTCAATCCATCGTGAGTTTCCGAAGAATCACTTGAAAGATCCACATAGAAAGCAACGTTGTCTCTTCTAAGGAATGATAAATTTGGAAGGGAAGCAAACTTCAAGTTTGTGCTTGAGGACATGTGAGGTATTTTAGCACACTTCAGCCTTTAAGATAAAACGCCAGTTTATTTAATGACTATTTTGATAACATGCTTTATTTCATCTTTTATCTATTCATCCACAAGTTAGTAAACCTGAGCTTTCTGAAAAACATTTTTTTTCTTTTCTCATCATAAACACCATCAATATAGCCTTATTTTTCCTTTAGTGTTCACTGGTCATGTATTTATCTGTTTAGTTTACAAACAAGCATCTGATTTCCCACCAAATTTGTTAAACATCTTCTCTTCAATGTCCTCAATAGCACAACAAATACATCTCTATGTTTACCTATATCTAGGAAGGTTAAGGCAATTGCTCAAGATTGTTTTTGTGCCAGGGAACAAGGGAGGCAGTCATTTCATTTGCTTCCATTTCCTTGTCCCTGGAAGTTCTCGCTATAATCTTCCTCTTAGACCTTACTTTTGAAGTTTATGACTATAATATCTTAATGCAAATGTGATAAATGTGTTCTCTTTCTTTGATAGTAGAGCTCAAATTCTTATGGACAACAATGTTCCCAACTTTAGGCAATGGATAATGATTGATCTAAGCCAACTGTAGTGATGCCATTTTCTTTTGCTATTGATTGATGTTTATAGTAGGTATGTGACTTAGATCTAACCAATGAGAGGAAATAAACTGGAGTTCCCATGAAAGATGTTCATTCTGAATAAAAAGCCAGAGTTGCATGAGGAGAGAGACTTTTTTAACCTGCCTCTTCTTTATTTTTTTGGAAATGGTCATGTAAAAATTTTATGTTTGGAGCTATGGCAGCCATCTTTTGATCATGAGGCAAAAAGCTAAAAGATAAAAGAGACTGGCTCTTTAGTGACATCATTGGGCTACCAAATCAACCCCATGACCCTCTACCACCTGTATTCTTTTAAACACATAAATATCATAGATTACCTTACTATCACTTGAGTATTTTGTTACTTGTAACTGAAAGCATTTATAACTCACACATCACCCTAACATCAACTTCCATTTGTTGTGGAGCAAAAGTAACTACATTTATTGTTTTATCCCTGTGGCATCCTTTAAAGGCCTGGTATTCAGTAGTGTATCTTCCACAGCCTAAAGGGATATAAGTTCTCTTCTCTTCAGCCCTAAGGAACTCTTCTTATAAGACTGAAAAGATGAATGAGGTAGCAAGTGAAACCAAACCGAAAGAAATAAAAACAAGCAAGAGAAGCAAAGAATCGTGTAAACATCCATGCTAGGGAATGTGAGGGTATAAACTTAAAGAGGTTTATTATTTAGGAGGAAAATGCATCACCTCTGCTTAGATGAATGAAATTAAGTTGTAATCATGATGGTGTGTCAGAGTTATTTGATGAAAAGAAACAGGACATTTTTCTCAACACTTATTTTGGCAGATGATATGGAGGTGGGGGGGCTTCCCTGGTACTCAGAGGGCTTCCCACGTGGCGCTAGTGGTAAAGAACCTGCTTGTCGATTCAGAAGACACAAGAGACATGGGTTTGATCCCTGGGTCAGGAAGATCCACTGGAGGAGGAAATGGCAACCCACTCCATATTCCTGCCAGGAGAATCCCATGGGCAGAGGAGCCTGGTGGGCTACAGTCCATGGGTTACAAAGAGTTGGACACCACTGAAGTGATTTAGCACACACATGAAGGTGGGCAGGGAAACACAAGGGAAATATCTCCACTTTATATTTCTCCAGCTGTTGTGGCTGGACTAATAATAAAATTCGCACAAAACACTTTAATAGGAGAAAAATAAATTTTGATTCATTTATATGGAGGTCTCATAAAAATGAGACCAAAGAAGTGGCCAAAGCAGGCAATCTTTATACATTTTAGACAAGAAACAGCAAATTTGTGAGGAATTGACAGGGCAAAGAAACTCAGATTTTGTATGTTCAATCGTTGAAGAATCTAAACAGAGTTTAGGCTTGGGGTAGTAATTAAAGAAGTAACAAAGATTGTTTACATAGTCTTCTCAATCCCAAATTCCCTATCTTGGGTAATAAAATTCCCTATCTACCTCCAGATGCAGAAAGTGCACATTTTACATAAAATATTTATTTCCTGCTTTCAGGGAGACAGAAAAGAGGACCAGAGTTGGCCATTTCTTAAGTAACTTTAATTCAAAATAATTAATGTGCCATAGAGACACATTTTGGGGTAGCCTATCATGGACCCCAACAACCACACAGGAAAATGTTCGGAGGTCATCACCTGAAATGGTGATGCCTTCAAGACAGACAAGTTTGCTTCAGAGTTGACAGAGATGGGATGCATGGTGATAGAATTAGTGTCTTTAAGATGACAAAGTGAAAGTGAAAGACAGTGATGTCGCTCAGGCATGTCCAACTATTTTCGACCCCATGGACTATAGCCTACCAGGCTCTTCCATCCATGGGATTCTCCAGGCAAGAGTACTGGAGTGAGTTGCCATTTCCTTAGGTACAAATAAGGGGAAACAAGAGCTGGCTCGCTGATTCCTGGAGTAACAAAATAACAACCCTAAGCAAGACCTCAACTCAGCTCTCAGCTTCCAGTGTTCATCAGTTTAACCCCTTCTCCCAAATATCCAAATATTTGCATGTCCGTCTTCTACCTAAAGATTTTCAATAACCCATCACTGCATTTCTGATAAAAACCCAAAACCTTACAAGATCTGCAAGGCCTTCCAAACTCTGCCCCTGCCTGCCTCCCTAGCTTTACCTCCCTCTACGCTGCCTTCTCTGTGATCTGTGCTCTCCCCTGCCATCATCCTTCAGTGCAGAGATCCCACCACACTTTTTCAGGCCCCAAAACAGCACAGCATACTGAACATCCTCTTCATTCTTCTGACGTCTTCTCAAAAATGGCTTTGGAGGTTATATATCATTTTAATGAAGAGGTTATCCCTAACTATGGTCTACTCTGAAACCAGTATGGTATACTTCCCATAACACTCTATTCTTCTCCCTTAATAATACTCATCACTTGTGACTAATTTGTTAATAACTTCCTTCTCTTCTAAACTGTAAGATCCATGAAGGCAAGGACCATGTCTGTCTCCTTTTCTCAGTTTAGTTCAGTTCAGTCGCTCAGTTGTGTCCGACTCTTTGTGACCCCATGGACTGGAGCAACCCAGGCCTCCCTGTCCATCACCAGCTCCTGGACTTTATCCAAACTCATGTCTATTGAGTCAGTGATGCCATCCAACCATCCCATCCTCTGTCGTCCCCTTCTCCTCCTGCCTTCAATCTTTCCCAGCATCAGGGTCTTTTCAAATGAGTCAGCTCTTCACATCAGATGGCCAAAGTATTGAATTTCAGCTTCAACATTAGTCCTTCCAATGAACATTCAGGACTGATCTCCATTAGGATGGACTGGTTGGATCTCCTTGCAGTCCAAGGGACTCTCAAGAGTCTTCTCCATCACTACAGTTTAAAAGCATCAATTCTTTAGTGCTCAGCTTTCTTTATGGTCCAGCTCTCACATCCATACACGACTACTGGAAAAACCATAGCTTTGACTAGATGGATCTTTATTGGCAAAGGAATGTCTCTGCTTTTTAATATGCTGTCTAGGTTGGTCATGAAATTATAAGACACTTACTCCTTGGAAGAAAAGTCATGACCAACCTAGTCAGTCAGTTCAGTTGCAAACAGTTGGACACGACTGAGCAACTGAACTGACTGATTAGGTTGGTTATAACTTTTCTTCCAAGGAGTAAGTGTCTTTTAATTTCATGGCTGCAGTCATCATCTGCAGTAATTTTGGATCCCAAAAAAATAAAGTCAGCCACTGTTTCCACTGTTTCCCCATCTATTTGCCATGAAGTGATGGGACCAGATGCCATGGTCTTAATTTTCTGAATGTTGAGCTTTAAGCCAACTTTTTGACTCTTCTCTTTCACTTTCAGCAAGAGGCTCTTTAGTTCTTCTTCACTTTCTGCCGTAAGGGTGTTGTCATCTGCATATTTGAGGTTATTGATATTTCTCCTGGCAATCTTGATTCCAGCCTGTGCTTCATCCAGCCCAGTGTTTCTCATGATGTACTCTGCATATAAATTAAATAAGCAGGGTGACAATATACAGCTTTGACATACTCCTTTTCCTATTTGGAACCAGTCTGTTGTTCCATGTCCAGTTCTAACTGTCCTTTTCTCAGTTTCTGACATATGCTTGCGTGAATGCTAAGTCTCTTCAGTCATGTCCGACTCTTTGTAATCCCATGGAGTATAGCCCACCAGGCTCCTCTGTCCATGGGATTTTCCACCAAGAATACTGGTGTTGACTAAAAAAGATGTGCAACTTGAGAGTTGCAAGTTAAATTTTATTTGGGGCAAAATGAGGACTGCAGCCCATTCAGATGGGCAGCATCTCAGATAGCTCTGAGAGACTGCTCCAAAGCAGCAGGAGGGAAAGGTCAATATATAAGGTTTTGGTCAAGGAAGAGTTCAATATCATGTAGTTCTCATTTTACAAAAGGGTTTTTGTTAGTCATGAAACTCTGATGTCACCATGAAGGGATTTAGTGCTTCCTAGATATGAGGAGATGCAAGGAATGAGATCATCAACTCTGTTCCTAAAAACATCCAACTATCTAAAGACCTGTCCCACCAGATTCCCTGGAGCACAGAGGGCCTCACTCCACCCCAAAATCCCTCAGGGGTTGTTGATGGTCAAGGGCTATAGCAGCATAGGGTTCAATCTCCTTAGAGGCAGATGGAAAATATCTTTGTTGTTCAGTTGTTGGCAGTGCTCTTGGTAAGTGCCAATTTGCAGTTGACACTGGAATGGGTTGCAGTTTCCTACTTCAGGGGATCTTCCTGACATAGGGATCGAAACAGTGTCTGCTGCAACTCCTGTATTCCAGGCTGATTCTTTACCCTCTGAGCCATCAGGGAAGCCCTGATGTAATTTAGCCAGTTGTAATTTACTATTGTAATGATATCATCTTGGGGCATGGGGGAGGGCTTTGAGCAACTGAAAATCACATATGGAAAACAGACTTATGATACACTACTAATAACAGAAAAAAAGTGTGTTAAGGGTGGTTTTAATGATCAGGCCATATCTTTTACTCTTTTAGTTAGACAACAAGGAAAAATTAGTGTTCTTCCTAACATGCTCTGTGGTTCTATACAACTGAGTTTAGAGCACAAGCTAAGGAGTCAGATTCAGCCCTGGATTTGATTTCCAGCTTTTCTACTTATCAGCTGTGTGATTCTACATAAGCCTCAACTCCTTCTAAGCCTCAGTTTCCTCATCTATAAAATAAGGATAAAGACAAAACCTTTCGTATAGGGGTTTATGAGTATTAAGTGAGATAATACACAGAAAATCATTACCCTAGTGCTTATCAGAAAGTGAGCAAGCAACAATTGTCAGTGAGGGTTCATCATCATTACAGACAAAACATAAATTTGACTGGATTGAAACTACATGCTTAAAAATGTTAGATAGTACTGTTACTGATAATGTCATTGCTATTTTTGGCAGAAAGTACCAGTGCACTTCTGAGCACACGTATTTCCTGCAATTAGGTGGGTCCATGTTGTGAGGTCAATATTCTGTCCCAATGCCCAGCAAAGTGCTTAACATGGTACACACATGCAATAAACTCTGAATGGGTAATTGAATCAAAGGTATAAACCACTGTGATAGTACAGATACTCTCGTAAGAAAATAGAGAGAAAGGCAGGGTTCCACAGATGAGAAGATAAGAAAGAACAGGAGTTTGTTTTTTTTTTTAATAATAAAAATTTTTAAGCAATAAGGTTAGAATTTTACCTGTAATGGTAAAAAATAGAGAATTCATTGAGAATTTTGGGCTATTACATTCAAAGCAGAAGTTGCTAATGAAGGCAGCAGCATTCAGAACCACCACATCTATGACCAGCTTTCAGACCCTGAAAAGTCTGTTAGAACATTTCAGGAAACTGCTGCAGTTTTATTCCAAAGGAAGACTCTGAACTCTGATCACATCTCTTACCCACTCACATTGCTTTGTCTACCAGGGTGGCCTTTCTGCTTCTGTTCTCTCTTCCACGTAGATCCATGACAATAAAACTTTTCAGACCCCGCAAAGTCGATTAGGACATTCCAGGAAACTGCTGTATTTTATTCTAAAGGAAAATTCTGAACTCTGTTCACATCTCTCACCCACTCACATCACTCTGTCTACCAGTGTGGCCTTTGTGAAATAAGGGCTTCTATTCCCTCTTCCTTCTTACTCCATGAGAGTAAAACCCAAAGTGCCTTCTACCCCTAAGAGGAAGCTTTGGTGAGTGCCTTGTTATAACTATTACATATGATACAAGGTCTGCCATTAATGTTAGTTGGACAAGAATAAATTACCTAAATAAGACAGAAATAGCCATTCACTTCAAGGAAGGCTCACTTTCTTGAAACTCAACAGTATTGAAACCATTTAGAGTTTGCTGTCAAGCTTCCTAGTAGTGCTCATTACCTTGGCCAGCATTCCCCCTGGACTATGAAGACTTATGTGAAATATATATAATCATGGGCTGCAATGCCTAAGTGCAACAGGATGATTTAAAAGCACTATGATAGCCTTCACCCATGATATTAATCTCTTCCTGTCTATTCTTTTGTGATCCAGAAAAAAAACTTGGAAAGCAATCTGTATATTGATATTCCCTGAAAAGGATTTCAACAGCTCTTTAGGAAACACTTTTTAAGCAGTTTCAGTTTTACGTATAAGCCTTGAACATTCTGTATTTATCGTACTTATGGTTATAGTTCCAATTTCATAAAAATCAAACCCAAGTAAGAGTAGCATTCAATTCCAGCTCTAGAGTATCAAGTAATTGTTAAGCACATGTACTTTGGAATGAGATATGCTTGGGTTCACCTCTGGATTCCCCATACATTTTGCATGAATCACACAAGGTATTCAATATAGTCAAGCCTGAGCTACACCATCTGATAAATTATATTATACATGCCTGACATGGAAAAATTTTTAAAATGTTTGATATTATTGGAAATAATGTTGCTACCATTGCCATTATTATTATCATTTTCTGGTAGAAAGCACTAGTAGCCAACCAGGTACACAGCTAGAACACATTTACCAGCTCTGATACAGTTGAGTGGGTTCAACTGAGTGAGTTCTAATTAGTGGAATATGGAAGAAATGATGCATACCTCTTCATGGATGAAGCCATACAAATCTTTCAGGTTCTCTCCTTTACTCTTTCTCAGCAACACTGATGGCTACTGGTTGAAGAAGTATGAGCTACAAGATGGGAGGAATCTGGATCCTACTCAAATCTCAGAGCAGAGCCACCCTCCAGAAACGTTTGTAATAGATTCTGAAGGAGTAAGAAATTAAGTTTTTCTGTAAAGTTATTGATATTTGATGTTGTTCACTAAGACAATTAGCTTACCTAATCAGTTCTCAGCTTGGACACTACTAATATTTTATACTATATCAATTATTTGTTGTGGGGGCTGTCCTGTGTCTTGTAGGATATCTAGCAGTATCCTTGGCCTCCACCAACTTGATGCCAGTAGTTCCTGCTCCCTTAACTGTGACAACCAAAAAAGTCTCTAAATATTGCCAACTGTCACCTAGTATTCACCTTGGTTGAAAAGCCTGGGCTACCTTGACTAAAACATCATCATTATTGTTGTAATAATCATAATTAGCATTACTGATAGTCTAGTCCCTTACAACCTTCTTATAATCATGATCCCTAAGCTCCAAATAGGTCCAGCATATTTTCTTTTATGAGGAAAAGTCAAATGACACCAAAACACAAAAGAAGATAAAGATTCAGGTGGTAAACACTGAGTTCCTAAGGACCAAAGAGCATAAGTTAAAACCAAAACAAATATAATTTTTTTTTAAAGTTCATTTGATCATTGGTAACCTACAACCAAATTATTTTTTTAAAAAAAGAAAACTAAATACACAGGCAGAGGCAGTTTGGTGTTTAACAAATATTATCAGATAGGCACTGTGCTGGACATAAACTGGTGAATAAAACAGATACAACCCCTGATTCATTGAGGTGAAAACCAGATAAAAATATGGCAAATGTTTCTAACAGTTTCAGCTCAGTCATTAATTGAGCACTGTGACAGGCAGAATTCTAAAGATGTTCCAGCAAGATTCTTGCCTCTGGTGATTCAATCAAACTTTAATCTAGGTGCTGTGAATGGATTTTCAAATGTAATTAAGGTTACTAGTCAGTTGGCTTTGACACTAGGAGATTATCTGGGATTATCTGAGTTTATCCAGTGTAGTCACATGTAGCTTTAAAAGCTAAGTGGAAAGTGGGAAATTCAGTGGAAGAGAAGTAGCAGAAGTGGAAGCAGAAACAATACAGCACAGTGTGGGCTTCCCTGGTGTCTCAGACAGTAAACAATCCGCCTGCAATGTGGGAGACCTGGATTCGATCCCTGGGTTGGGAAGATCCCCTGGAGGAGAGCATGGCAAACCACTCCAGTATAGAGAATCCCCATGGACAGAGGAGCCTGGTGGGCTATAGTCCAAGGGGTCACAAAGAGTTGGACACAACTGAATGACTAAGCACACACACACACACAAGTTAGAGAGATCTCAAGTATGGGAAAGATTAGATGTGCTATTAATGGTTCTGAGATGTAAGGGCCAAGGAAGAAGGCTGTAGGAGCTAAGGGTGATCCCCAGCTAACAGCCAGCAAGGATATCAGTCCTACAACCACAAGAAATTATTTCTGTCAACATGTCAAATGAGCTTGAAAGTAGATTTTTCCCTAGAGCCTCCAGAAAGGAATGTGGTCCAGTTGACACCTTGATTTTAGCTCAATGTACCTGTGTTGGGCTTATGACCTACAGAAACAGGGATAACAGCTGCATGCTGTTTCAGCCACTAAATTCATTCAATTTGCTGTGCCTCAATAGAAAAACTAATAAACCACTGCACCTTAAATATCTTAGAATAAAGTGGGTCAAAGAAAATAGATACTAAAGGTATGCCCACACTTCCCTGGCAATCCAGTGGTTAAGAATTCACCTGCCAATGCAGGGGACACAGGTTCAATCCCTGGTCCAGGAAGATCCCACATGCCCAGGACAACTAAACCCTTGTACCACAGCTACTGAGCCCTGCTCTAGAGCGAGTGAGTTGCAACAACTGAGTCTGTGTACCTAGAGAGTATGTTCCACAAGAGAAGCCACTGCAATGAGAAGCCCACACATTGCAATGAAGACTCAGTGCAGCAAAAAAAAGGGGGGGGCTTTCCTCCATCACTCTCAGGTCTGCTAGGTACTTGACAGGTGTACAGGGCTACCCTGGTGGCTCAGCTGGTAAAGAATCCGACTACAATGCAGGAGACCTGGGTTTGAGTCTTGGGTTAGGAAGATCCTTTGGAGAATGGAAAGGCTACCCTCTCTAGTATTTCATCCTGGAGAATTCCGTGGACTGTACAGTCCATGGGGTTGCAAAGAGCTGGACATGACTGAGCGACTTTCAGTTTCACTTGACAGGTGTACACCTGTGGAATGAATGGATTCACTCATATTTTCATCTATTTGTTTAATAACATATATTGAGTACCTCTTCTTTGATGGTCCCTGGAAGACATGCTGAAGATACAATAGTGAAAAATATACTGTGTTTTACTTCTAATTGTGCATAATGGAAGTGGAGGATGGAAACATATGTACCCAACAGTGTTGAGAAGGTGAGATGAAGTGAAGTTGCTCAGTCGTGTCCGACTCTTTTCAACCCTGTGGACTGTAGTCTACCAGGCTCCTTCATCCATGGGATTTTCCAGACAAGAGGACTGGAGTGGGTTGCCATTTCCTTCTCCAGGGGATCTTCCCAACTCAGGGATCGAACCCAGGTCTCCCACATTGTAGGCAGATGCTTTACTGTCTGAGCTACCAGGGAAGTCAAGAAGGTACAAGGGCCATAACATATGTAGGAGCCACAGGAGATGCAGGTTCAATCCTTGTGTCAGGAAGATTCCTCCATGGACAGAGGAACCTGGAAGGCTACAGTCCATGTGGTCGCAGAGTCAGACATAAATAAAGCAACTTAGCACTCACAACATAACCTTTATATAAATTTGAAAGAAGTATAAAAAGAAATACAAGGGAGCACAGAATAAAATCACAGCTAACATCTTTTGAGTACTTGTCTCTCTCATCTTTACAACAAGACTATGAGGCAGAATCCTGACCATTCCCATTTTGCAAATGAGGAAGCTGAGGCACAAGCAGGTGAAAAACCAAACCCAAACCACAGTAAGTGGTGAAGTCGGGATTTTAACACAGGTAGTTTAACTCCAGAGTCTATGCTTTTATACATTTCACTGGGCTCTCTTTCAGTTCAGATTAGTGGGTAGGCGCTCAAGAAGGGCTGAGATTTGGAATGGGTACCTCTTTCAAGGAGAGAAGAAGGGGTCAGCAGAAAAAAAAAAAAAACAGCATCACAAAAACCAGAGATTTAGGAAGAACATGCATGGTGAGGCATATCCAGGGAACAAAGCTGGAACTTGTATCAGGATGAAGGAGAGCTGATAGCAGATGAAGCTAAAGCATAAGTCGTCCTGTCTTCACAGTCTTGGATCAATCAGTTATTCAATTTCATCCTGTAGCTATCAAAAGAATCTATTCAAGAGCATGATAAGGCAAATAATTTCCATTAACTTACGTATGATTTCTAACATTGTTATTAGTGGATATTAGCAGATAACATCAGACATTCAATATATAGCCCTGAAGTGTAACAATATTTTTTAATACAACTTGGAAAAAACCTTTGAAAATATAGTAAAACCTTAAATGATTCTATTGAGTCCAAGAAAACTAGGACAAAGTACAGATGCAAGTAAGAATCCAGTTCTATGTGCCATCCAGAAAGCTCTTCACATCTAAATCCACACAGATGCTGCTTGGCTTCTGAATCACCCGAGCTCACAACCAAATAGGTGGTAAATCTACATATTGGCATTGAGAAGGATTTCTCAATAGCAACAGACCAACTGTTCAAATTAGTACCACCCAAAATAAATACATAAATATGGCATATAGAAGCAAACACATTTGTTGATCAAAACCCTCCAAATTCTTCGAATTTTTTGCCTGATGTAGAGGGAGTCATCATGTGCTGTTTAATATGGTAGTCACTAATCATAGGAGACTGTTCAAATTTTTAAAAGTACAATTAAATAAAACGCTATCATCAGTTTCATTACCTGCATTTCAAGTGCTTAGTAGCTATAGGAGGCTAGGGGTCACGATACTGGTCAGCATACATATAAAATATTTACACCATTGTAGAAACTTTCATAGGAAAAAAAATAAAGTATGTCTTCAGATAAATGCAGTAATTTACTAGGCACACCCAATATGAACCATTTTATTTTATTTTAAAATATTTATTTATTTATTTGGCTGCACCTGGTCTTAGTTGTGGCACGATAGATCTTGAATCTTCATTGCAGCATGTGGCAACTTTAGTTGTGGTATGTAGGATCCGGTTCCCTGACGAAGTAGTGAACCTGGGCCCCCTGCATTGGGAACACAGAGTCTTAGCCACTGGACCACCAGGGAAGCCCTTGTCTTTGTTTGTTTTAGGTTTTACATAATTAAATTCACCTCTTGTGAGGTTTTATGAAGTTCTGAATTTTTGTTTTAATCATTCATAAGACTCACTGGAAAAGACCCTGATGCTGGGAAAGATTGAGGGAACCTGGGAAAAATTGAAGGAGAAGGGGGCAAAAGAGGATGAGATGGTTGGATGGCATCACTGACTCAATGGACATGAGTTTGAGCAAACTCTGAATGAGAGTGAAGGACAGGGAACCCTGGCATGCTGCAGTCCCTGGGGTTGCAAAGAGCCAGAGATGACTTAGTGACTGAGCAGCAACAAGAATGTATTTTATTCTTCTAAGTATGGAGAGATTCTATAATATGAGACTCTCTATGGAGACGAGACCAAGCATTTATTAGGCACCACTGTTTCAAGCTCTGTACTAGACATGTTGTTCATCTCTATTATATCGCTAAAGTCTCATGACTCCCTGGGAGATAGGCATCACTGTTGCCATTTTACAAGTGAAAAGGTTGAGGTCAGGAGAGGGCATCATGTTTTTTCACTCACAAAACCTAAGAAATACTTAATTCTTTCCAACTAGTTCCACTGCTCCTAGGAGAAATAGAGTACATAGACTGAGCAGTTAATTTTCCATAGATGAGGTTTACTTGGAGGGAAATCAGAGTTCTCTTTAATTCAATTGTAGATGTTTTATTTTTCAAAATCATCCTTTTTTGGCAGTGGCTAAGAAGTGACTCAGGGAAGTAAAAGGCAAGGAAGAGAGAGGAAGTCTGTGCAGCTGGAAAGACTGTGTCAGACATGCATACCATCAGTCCTCAAAGGCTCCCACTTCTGCCACAAATACACCCAGACTTACTTTTTTCATAACTTCTCCTCTCCAGTCTCTGGAAGGAATGTGCCTGATATTTCTTTTTAATCTGATTCTCCCTCACCAAAATGTGGAAGGGGTGACATCTAGCCTAAAAGATGTCCCCAGGTGATTTTTGCCTCTGGCTAGTCTTTGATATAGACTAGGGTTGACCTGTGTAACTAATAGGATATTGCAGAAATGCTGATGTGTTACTTCTGAGGCTAAGTGATAAGAGGTATTAAAGCATTAAACTTGTTCTACCTCTGGAAGAAGTCAGTTGCCACAGTATGAAGATATTCAAGCAGCCTGTGGAGAGGCCCCCAAGGAAAGGAACTGAGGCCTACCGCCATCCACCACCAACATGCCAGGCATATGAGTAAGACACTTTGGAAGTGGATTCTCCAGACCCAGTCAATCCTTCATATGACTATGGAACCAGCCAACATATGAAACCTAGAAACAAAATAACTCAGCTAAGTCTGTCCCAGTTTGTGAACCGAAAACTTCCAGATGTTCAAGTTAGATTTAGAAAGGCAAAGTAACCAGATATCAAATTGCCAACATCCGTTGGATCATAGAAAAAGCAAGAGAGTTCCAGAGAAAAAACTACTTCTGTTTTATTGACTAGGCCAAAGCCTTTGACTGTGTGGATCACAACAAACTGTGGAAAATTCTTAAACAGATGGCAATACCAGACCACCTTACCTGCCTCCTAAGAAATGTGTATGCAGGTCAAGAAGCAACGGTTAGAACCGAACATGGAACAATAGACTGTTTCCAAATACGGAAAGGAATACATCAAGGCTGTATACTGTCACCCTGCTTATTTAACTTATATGCAGAGTACATCATGAGAAATGCAGGGCTGGATGAAGCACAAGCTGAAATCAAGATTGCTGGGAGAATCATTAATAACTTCAGATACGCAAATGACACCACCTTTATGGCAGAAAGTGAAGAAGAACTAAACAGCCTCTTGATAAAAGTGAAAGAAGAGAGTGAAAAAGTTGGCTTAAAATTCAACACTCAAAAAATTAAGATCCTGGCATCCGGTCCCATCACTTAATGACAAATTGATGGGGAAACAACGGAAACAGTGAGAGACTTTATTTTTTTGGGCTCCAAAATCACTACAGATGGTGACTGAAGCCATGAAATTAAAAGATGCTTGCTCCTTGGAAAAAGCTATGACCAACCTAGACAGCATATTAAAAAGCAGAGACATTACTTTGCCGACAAAGGTGCATCTAGTCAAAGCTATGGTTTTTCCAGAAGTCATGTATGGATGTGAGAGTTGGACTACAAAGAAAAGCAGAACACTGAAGAACTGATACTTTTGAACTGTGGTGTTGGAGAAGACTCTTGAGAGTCCCCTGGACTGCAAGGAGATCTGACCAGTCAATCCTAAAGGAAATCAGTCCTGCATATTCATTGGAAGGACTGATGTTGAAGCTGAAGCTTCAATACTTTGGCCACCTGATGCAAAAGACTGACTTATCGGAAAACCCCTGACACTGGGAAAGATTGAAGGCAGGAGGAGAAGGGGATGACAGAGGATGAGATGGTTGGATAGCATCGCCGACTCAATGGAAATGAGTTTGAGCAAGCTCTGGGGGTTGGAGATGGACTGGGAGACCTGGCGTGCTGCAGTCCATGGGGTCACAAAGAATCAGACATGATTGATCAATTGAACTGAACTAACTGAAGCCCAACCCAAATTCCTGACCCATGGAAACAGAGTAGAATACTAAATATTTATTGCAGTTTTAAACAATTCCATTTCAGCTTAATTTGATGGTCAGCAATAGATCACTACCACAGAGGTTTTCTCAAGTTTTGTCTAGTACCAACCCTGCAGATGGAACATCTCGCATGTTGCTTTATCCACCTCATTCTTTCTCCACGATTATGTCTCATCTTAACACCAAGGCTGCAGGCAAGCACTAAGTCCTATACATTATTATGCTTTCTCTTCTCATGCTTGTTGGTTTAAATGGGTTCCAGTGATTTTCCTCCTTCCCCTTTGACTATTGACAGCTTTTCCCTCAACTCTAAGGTCCTTTCTCTTCAGATTTCCTCCCTTTGTTTCCTTTCTTCTTAGCTGAACAAAAGCCAGAAATATCAAAAGTGTTCTATCACAAAGTGTTCATGGCCCTCAGCAACAAGAGCTCAGAGTAGTCTTTTCAATGACTAGAGAAAGATTATAAAGACTGTCAATTAATTTGACATGAGGGACTTCCCTGGAGGTCCAATGGTTAAGACTTCACCTTTCAATGCAGGGGATTCAAGTTCAATCCCTGCTCAGGGAGCTAATATCTCACATGCCTCCTGGCCAAAAAAACCAAAACATAAACAGATGCAATACTGTAACAAATTCAAGAAAGATTTTTTAAATGGCCCACAGGAAAAAAAAAAAAAACTTGACATGAACACCTCTTCCCATTAGGAAATTGCTATGCATGGTGAAATAAATAAAGTTAGCAAATTTGCTTCTTATCCATTTCCTGTCATTTGAATACTTGCTTCACCCATAAACTATATTCATTCCACTCCTACTGGACATGCAAAGTACTACGGGTGATACAAAAACTACATACTGTCTATTTTCAAGGAAGTTATAATCATGCATAGGAGACATGTCATAAAGATACCAATATTTATTCATCTTCACTAGTATATTTACATATCAAAGAGAGTGAAAGCTAAGGGTCAAATGAATAGTAGACTCAAGCATTAACAGATCTTCAAAGGAAGAGGTTATTGCTGTGAGCTGAATTCATGGAGGAACAAAGCCTTAAGAAAGTTGAACTGTGGTAGACATTATTGTAGATTCTACCAACTGCATCCACCTCTCTTCGGCCCTGAGCATAGAGATCCCTGCACATCTCAGGCGCCTGTGGCCGGAAGGGCCATGCGACTAGCTCTACTCAATGGGGTATGAGACAAAAGTAACATACTTCATTACAGGGTTAAGTCAGAGAAAACCTCATGTTTATTTTACTTATTTATCTTTTAAAATCTTAGCCATGTGGCATGATCTCAGCTTCTTGACAAGGGATTGAACCCAGGCCACAGCAGTGAAAAATGCCGATCCTAACCACCAGACCATCAGGGAACTCCCCGAAGTCCATGTTTAATTCCCTAGTTTTTCTTCCCTAAGAAGGTCACATGATGGTGTGCTTTATCAGTTTGGGTCCCTGAATGACCACAAATAGCAGAGGCCCCTGACAACTTGTGTTGAACATGTACCTTGAATAAGAGATGAGCCTTCTTTCATGTTATGCCACTGGGATTTTGGAGACGAATTTGTTACTGCAGCATAAGATAGCCTGTTTTCACCAAAACAAACAAAAATTTTCAAACCATGGAGAAATGAAAAAAATGGTACAGGTAATTTATAAGTCATGTGTTACATTATCTTTCTCAAGGACAGATCTATGTGCATATCAAGATATCGCTTTTATGATATATCTTAATAGAATCAAAGGTTTTTAAATAAAAACATAAAGAAGGTTGGAAAAGCAGCAGGAGAATGAGCTACTGCCCTTGGGTGATCATTACAGATCTCAGAGTAAAAGGATTACTGATGCCTTGGCCAAGAAGCATTGCTCTTTCTTTGCTTTCTTTTCCTTTGAGATTACGAGCCATATATTTCCATTTGGAAAACAGTATTTCATAACCTCTAAACCCAATATGAGTCTTGTGAAACCCCAGTCTACAGTTGAATGGCCAAAAATAAAGACCTGGAATTCCTTCAAAGCTAAGCCATTTTACACAGCAATGCTTTCTTTCTCTACCAAGAAAATGTTCCGGCGTGATGGATTCCCCACTCTCGCTGTATATTACACTCACTGTTCTACGCCTGTCACTCCCTATTCTCTTTCTAGTTGCTTGTGCCTTATTAAATTCAGCACTTCGAAACAACCAATAAGAGAGCCTTAAGAAGCCCTTTCTCTTACAACCAGTGTTCCCTTTTTCCTAGAAATAAATGACATTTCCCAATCAATCCAATGGTGGGGTTCAATGACAATTTATTTTCTTTGTAATGTTTCTCAGTGGGTAGTAAATGGTCTTTGACGAGGATATGGTGATAAATTTTAGCTAAACGTTTTCATACAATCATTATTGCCCATGTTACCTCCTCAAATCAAACCTCTTTGAATTTGATTTGTAAATAGAATTTGAGAGTCTAAAGACACAATCAAATAGTCATTGGTGACTATTATTCTCAAAGCAAAGCCTCAGAGCCAGTCATTTAGCATATGCAATATAACATGAAGTAGAAATCCAAAGGTCCATCTCAGCCCCTAGTATCTTTGAGTATTTGTATGCTTGGGAGCAGGCAGGGCTGCCAGGGGGAGAAGAGGTGCCTTCTGAGAAACTTATTTTAATTTTAGATTATCTCAGTCTTTGGCCTTTAAACATTGTACTAAAGTCCAGTTTTTGTCATTTTGAAGAGATTTCCCTGGTTAACCAGTTCCCAAGGAACTAACCTCAGAGTGGTCCCTTATCTAAGGAATGCTTCAGACAACTCAACAGGAAGGATCTGCAAAGTTTTATCAGAGATGTAAAAATACCCTTAAAACACCAAATTTGAAGATGATATCTATGTCACCTAAATCTTCCAACCCCCTGTGTAATAGCAACTCTTCTGATTTTTGAGGAATATTATTCTTGTGCTGCTAGTTCGCAGTGGGAATATATTGCTAAGTCTCTTTGTTCCAAATAACAGAAACTAGGATGAAATGTAAAGAGAGAAGTTATTAGAGGACACAAAGAGGGTCCCAAGGACTCAGAGGCAGAGATACAGCCACTTCCATAATGCCAGAGAATGGAACCTAGAAAATATAGTCCTCTTATTTCTCCACTCCTCAGTCCTCAGAGAGAAATAAAGCCATCCACAGGTCTCAGGTTTACGTGTCACAGTTCCAGCCACACAGAAAATCACTGCCTCAAATTCCAGGAAGACAGTCCCTGGTGAGGCACACTTGGATTAAGTATCCAACTCTAACAGAAAGAATTTTTGCCAGAGAACCATATGGTGAGTAAATAAGGTTGCTGAGGCTCAACTGACCACTCTTCCAAACAGGAAAGAGAGTTCTCTGAAAAGAAGAGATAGTTTAAAGATAAATAGGAGTCAGTGTTGAAGCAAAGGCTGCCATTACTGAAAGTAGTCTGATCCCTCCTATTATAGGAGTTATATGACTTCCAATGCTCACGTCTTACATCAATAAAGAGGAACTGTCCTTTCTTGGTATCTTGTCTGAAGGTCCCAAAGAGCCCCCAGTACCTTACCCTCCTATTCAGCATGGGCTCTGACAAGACGAAATGAGGCAACTTCGATTTTATGCTTTGTATGCTTCTTATAGGGCTTCCCAGGTGGTGCTAGAGGTAAAGAATCTGCCTGCCAATACAGGAAACCCAAGAGACACGTGTTCGATCCCTGGGTCAGGAAGATCCCCCGGAGGAGGCAATGGCAACCCACTCCACCATTGTTGCCTGGATAATTCCATGGACAGAGGAGCCTGGTGGGCTACGGTACAAGGGCCTCCAGAGAGTCAGACATGACTGAGCAACAAAGCATTTTACTAGATTTATAGTAAATAAAATGGGCACTTGGGAGTTAATTCTCTGTTGACTTATCTCAGTTCCCATGTTCCTCTTTCATCTGATATTTAAATTCTACTGGCTTCTCAACTCTGTCACCTGCTGTTTTCAATATATGTGAGCAACAGTAAAGTACACACCCACAAGAACTTAGAAAATTAGTACTGCTATTGTATATGTAATGGATCAATACAGAGATATTTCATCATATGGAAGAAAACATGTAAGCAGAACTTGACTTTCAACTGGTAGAAGATATTAACCTATTTAAAGCAGAGGGCAGTGGAGGGGGAATGGTCAGCCATGGAAACAGCCAAGGAAAAGCTACAGACAAATGTTGTCAGGAGACATTTAAGTACTGTCTAGGGAAAATAAGTCTTCATTTAATGGCCATTTGGTATTCTTACATCAGGAGAAGGGCAACCCTAACGTGGAGTATAAAGGAGGCTGTAGGCAGCTAAGGTGATGGAATTTCAGGTCTTCTGGCAAGACCACTGAAGGATAAAAGAA
Organism: Antilocapra americana; assembly: GCA_007570785.1. Classification (NCBI taxonomy): domain Eukaryota; kingdom Metazoa; phylum Chordata; class Mammalia; order Artiodactyla; family Antilocapridae; genus Antilocapra; species Antilocapra americana. The sequence continues at coordinate 36,940,419 of ML660201.1, read as the reverse complement.
CATGCTACTTCAAAATGTGCCATTTTGGTTTATTGATTATTTTGAGCTGTAGGCACTTCAAAAATAGCAAATGCAGGGAGAGACTTTCTCCAAACTCCCCTTACCTGCCTAAAAGCAAATCCTCTAAAAGAAGCTCAAAATTCCCTTTCTGGGAGTTTCTTCAACCAGGGAAGACTGACTCGCCACAGGTAAGGAGACAAAAAGTCAACACCACACCCAATCTTAGTCACAAATCATCACACCTCCTAGCTACTCTACTAAGCTCCCACTCATCTTTGCTAAAAATCATTTACTCTCCCCTAAGAGGTCTACATCTCTGTCCCACTCTCCACTCTTTCCCTATCAAGAAAGGGAAATAAAGTCTGAATCTCAAGCTATCTTGGGGAGTCACTCATCTTCCCCTGGGTATCTCCCAAGGAAAGATATGGTCTACATGTTAATAAACTTCTGTTTGCTTTTCTCTTGTGTCAGTTTGTCTTTGATTACAAGGATCTCGGCTAAGAACTCAGTATCAGTAAGGTAGAAGGAAAACTACGTTTCACTCCTCCACCAACCTCACTGTGAGACCCTGGTATCACGCCATCTAAAGAGTGACAGTCATGTTATATGAAAACATTGTCATGCCTTTCAACTCCTTCTGCTCTCTTCTTATTCAAAACAGGCCATTTTCTGATGCTCTGGCTCCCTGCATTGCTTGTTCAAGCCTTCACAAAGGATGGAATGCACTGGGTGTACTGACCCAGCATTCTGTACAGTGATTCAATAGCTCATTGTAAATCATAGCACTCTGGGCTAGCATTCAGCTGCACAAGCTTGGGTAATGTGAGTTCATCCTGAGAAGAAGAACCTTCCATGGGTTAGATCATGGACCATAGTAAATGAGTGCCCCCCAAGAGAACTGCCAGAGGTAGACTCAGCCTATTCTCATGGTGATGCCCTGAACATTGTCAACATGGTATTGGAGCATTATTAATTCATACATATATCAGCTTACTTTTATATACAGTTGTTCTTGGGTATCCTTGGGAGACTGGCTCCAGAATCCCCCACAGACACCAAAATCCACAAATGCCAAAGTCTTTTATACAAAATAGTGGAGTATTTGTATATAACCTGTATGTGTGTGTGCTTAGTCACTCAACTGTGTCCGAATCTTTGCTACTGACCCCATGTAGTGTAGCTCACCAGGCTCCTCTGTCCATAAATCTGGCTTCTCCAGGCAAGAATACTGGAGTGAGTAGCCATTCCCTTCTCCAGAGGATTGTCCCAACTCAGGGATTGAACTCAGGTCTCCTGCATCAACTGCATTGGCATTGAATTCTTTACCATTGAGCCACCAGGGAAGCCCATATAACCTAAGTACATCCTCTTGTATACTTTATATCATCTGTAGATTACTAATAATACCTCGTTGTTGTTTTAGCTGTTAAGTTGTATCCGACTCTTTTGCAACCCCATGGGCTTTTCTGTCCATAGGATTTCCCAAGCAAGAATACTGGAATGGGTTACCATTTCCTTCTTCAGGGGATCTTCCCAACCCAGGGATCAAATCTGTGTCTCCTGTGTCTCCGGCACTGGCAAGCAGATTCTTTACCACTGAGCCACCAGGGGAATTGTACTTCTAATGCTTAATACAATGTAAATGCTGCGTAAACAGTTGTAAATGCACTGTAAATGTTGCCAATACAATAAATTCAAGTTTTGCTTTCTGGAATTTTTTTTCAAGTGTTTTTGATCCAAAATTACATGAATATGAAATGTGGAACCTATGAATAGGAAGCACCAACTGTATTTTTTTAAAAAGATGACACAAGAGTAATGCTAATAATATGTTTTTTTTAAAGCAATAAACTCCTTTGTAAACCTGTTTACATTTTCCATTTGTGATTCTTGTCTTCTTGCCCATATTCATATACCTGCCTATTCTTGCATATCTGCAAGAATGCAAATCTTGCATTCCTGCCATTTTGTATCTTCTTTTTTCACACTGTGTCAGAACTACTTTAATAAATTACATCACAACCATTTTGCATATTTTATCACTGGCTTCACAATGAAATTATAGATAGCATTATAATGCCATTGTAATGAATATTCTGTTCAACTTCTGTCACTTTACTACCTGAGGAAACTCCCTTAGAATTCTTATCTCAGAGGATCATCTCTTTTGATCAGACTCTATGCTGTCAAACTATCCAGCAAAAGGAATGCACCTACCCATAATGTCATTAGTAGTCTAAAGGCTGTTTCATCACAATGGTCTCAGCACTAAACCTTACCATTTTTTGAAATACTGAATATTTTAGATCACAATATTTTCAAAATTTCATCCTGTTTTGAAACAGCTCTATATAAATTAGGAAGGTGTCCAGGAATGGCTATATATTTAACGTGTAATTCGGGACTCTAAATATCCTACTGTGTCTTTTAAAAGGCTTATGCTAAAGCAAATACAAATGGAGTTGAAATGATTAGAAAAAAAAATCTCTTTTGCAATATAAGCAGGCAAACACACAATTTACAAAATCATGTTGAAAAGGACTGTATGTTTTATCTGCTGTGTGCCCCTAAGGGTCACGCATTCATGAAAGGGGCTTTAATTTGATGTAACTGTCTGCTTTGCTTTGTTTGTTGTATGAATTCTCTGCTATAAGGAAAGGCTTTCAGTTGTTTCTCTATCTCATAAGCACCTGTTGCAAAAAATATATGTATACCTCAAAAGCAACTCAACAGATAATAAAAACTTGTATCAGGAAGGCAAGAAGCTAATTGTTTAACTAGAATTGTTCAGCTCAGGGGTCTATAAAACAGTAACTCAGTGTAATATCACTTGATTTTGACTGCAATAAATAGATACTTTCTAGGCGACAACTTGCGGAAAGGGCAATCAAACATTTCACATTAGTGTGCCTTTCTTTGCCCTTCTATCTTATTCCCTTCTTTCCTTTTGTCTTCAATTCTTCCATGTAGAAAAATTCTCAGGAATGAAAGACATGTCCCTGTTTGCATTTTTATAAGCTGGTCAGTTTTGCTTCCAGGTTTCTGAGGTTTTTGAACAGCAAAATACATCTCAAAAATAATCCCATGCTATAGGCAAAAATCATTTTCCACAGTCATTAGCCGATAGCACCAATTTTCCTTTTGAAAACACACCAAAAAAATAATCATTTTTTGGAAACAAATTCTCATTTAGAATGATTCAAAGAGAATACAAATTTGATGATCACCCTGAGAGCGCAAGCAATAGATAACAGGAAATAATAATAAAATTTATGGTGGCCTTAAAAGTTGTTTAACTCCTTTCAAGAAACTCTGAATTATTGGGTAGTATATATAACCAAGGACTGGCAACAATTCACAGAAGTCCAGAAGAGTTTCTCCTTTGAATGTGTAGGCAAAGATGTTTAAATTGTTCCCCTTTGAAAAATAAAGATTATTTATTATTTACCTTCCTGTGCATCGGACATTCCTGCAACATGTCTATAACTCTTACGTTCTCAGGTTTGAGCTTCAAGCTCTCCAAATGCATGAGAAAGTAGTAGAATAGTGAGCCAACAAACTTGGGGGGGGGTTGTGTGTGTGTCTGTTTGTTGTTTGGTCTGATTTTGGAGGAAAAGAGAAGAGGGGAGAGAGAGAGAGGAAACAAAAGGGCAGAGAGAGACAGAGACCCAAACACCTTCACAAAGAAATCCACAGAACAGAACTGAAGTAGGAGAATCAGAATACACAACAATACATTTTTTCCCCCTCTAGATGATTATTCTAGTAGGAAGAAAGATTTGAAGCCACTGAATGTTTTTTTGTTTTTTGTTTTTTTTCTGATAACCACCTATGGCTTTCTCCAAAGAAACACATGTAAAATCTGGCAGGTTGTTTTCAGTTCTGTCAGGAAAATATTTAGTAACAGCCTTGTAAAAGCAAGTACTCACAGCAGCCCCAGGGAGCCGTGGATTTGCTTTGTAGTCTTGTGTCTTTCAACAAGTTCCTTTGTTGCTTTGTGTGTTCTCTCACAAAGGCCCTACCTTCTTCTACAGATGGATTTACCACTCTCTGCATGAATGTTGTCTTGAAGTACACAAACACTCTAAGCGGGCTCTGTCTGATGGTCTTGGTACCTGCAGGTCCCTAAAAGTGACCCACAGGATGGGGATGGTGAAATTCATATTGATTGACCCCATAAAGATGTGGTGAAGCCTGAGAGCCTAGTAGCTTTAAAATCTTTTCAAGGTAAAAGCACTACATAAAATGCACTATCTTCTCAGGATAATTTGCTAGCAGAAAGAAATGTTACCTGAGTAATGAGTACTTCCCATTTCATAAAGTGTTTGTCACCAACAAATCTTTTTGAAATTTAAATAAATTTCTAAGATGCATAAGAAACAAAGCTAAGCAGCAGAACTTGCTGCTATGAAGTTTCTAATCTGGAAGGTATCATTTGTCACCCCAAACAAGTGTCTACAATCAACACCTAATATCACAGCTCATTACATGATATATGTGTTAAACATTATACCCACTTATCAGTTATACCAGGTCAAAACCTGACAAGTATTTCTTTTAAGATAGGACATAATTTTTTTTTTTAATTTACTTTACTTTATTGTGTTGGTCTTGCAATACATTGACATGAAATCACCATGGGTCTACATATGTTCCCCCTCCAGAACTCCCCTCCCTCCTCCCTCCTGATTCCCTCCCCCTGGGTCATCTCGGTGCACCAGCCCCGAGCATCAGCCCTGGGCTGGCGATTGATTTCACATATGATACTTAACATGTTTCAATGCCATTCTCCCATATCATCCCACCCTTGCCCTCTTCCACAGAGTCCACCAGTCTGTTCTATACATCTGCATTTCTTTTGCTGTCTCACATGCAGGGCTCTCGTTACCATCTTTCGAAATTCCATATATATGCGTTAGTATACTGTATTTTTGTTTTTCCTCCTGGCTTACTTCACTCTGGATAATAGGCTCCAGTTCCACCCACCTGAGTAGAACTGATTCAAATGAATTTTTTTTTAATGCTGAGTAATATTCCATTGTGTATATGTACCACAGCTTTCTTATCCATTCGTCAGTTGATGGGCATCTAGGTTGCTTCCATGTCCTGGCTATTGTAAACAATGCAGCGATGAACATTGGGGTACACGTGTCTCTTTCAATTCTGGTTTCCTCAGTGTGTATGCCCAGTAGTGGGATTGCTGGGTCATATGGCAGGACTATTTGCAGCTTTTTAAGGAACCTCCACACTGTTTTCCATAGTGGCTGTACTAGTTTGCATTCCCACCAACAGTGTAAGAGGGTTCCCTTTTCTCCACATCCTCTCCAGCATTTATTGCTTAAAGATTTTTGGATTACAGCCATTCTGACTGGTGTAAAGTGGTACCTCATTGTGGTTTTGATTTGCATTTCCCTGATAATGAGTGATGTTGAGCATCTTTTCATGTGTTTGTTAGCCATTTTTTTTTTTTTTTTTTAATTTTATTATTTTTTTTAGTTATTGTTTCAGCCATACATTGTTATGATATCACCATGGGTTTACATATGCTTCCCCTCCGGGTCCCCCCTCCCTCCTCCCTCCCCCCCGGGAAATCTCGCTGCACCAGTCCCGAGCATCAATCCTGGGCTGGCGATTGATTAGACACATGACAATTAACATGCTTCAATGCCCTTCTCCCATCTCATCCCACCCTTACCCTCATCCACAAAGTCCACAAGTCTATTCTATACATCTGCGTTCCTTTTGTTGTCTCCCATGTTGACCCGGCAATCCCACTGCTGGGCATATACACCGAGGAAACCAGAATTGAAAGAGCCACGTGCACCCCAATGTTCATCGCTGCATTGTTTACAATAGCCAGGACATGGAAGCAACCTAGATGCCCATCAACTGACGAATGGATAAGAAAGCTGTGGTATATATACACAATGGAATATTACTCAGCATTAAAAAAAAAATTCATTTGAAGCAATTCTACTCAGATGGACGAAACTGGAGCCCATTATCCAGAGTGAAGTAAGCCAGAAGCAAAAACAACAATACAGTATATTGTTAGCCATTTTTATGTCTTCTTTGGAGAAATGTCTGTTAAGTTCTTTGGCCCACTTTTTGATTGGGTCGTTTATTTTTCTAGCATGGAGCTGCAGGAGTTGCTTGTATATTTTTGAGATTAATTGTCTGTCCGTTGCTTCATTGGCTATTATTTTCTCCCATTCTGAAGGCTGTCTTTTCACGTTGCTTATAGTTTCCTTTGTTGTGCAGAAGCTTTTAATTTTAATTAGGTCCCATTTGTTTATTCGTGCTTTTATTTCCGATATTCTGGGAGGTGGGTCATAGAGGATCCTGCTTTGGTTTATGTCGGAGAGTGTTTTGCCAATGTTATCCTCTAGGAGTTTTATAGTTTCTGGTCTTATGCTTAGATCTTTGATCCATTTTGAGTTTATTTTTGTGTATGGTGTTAGAAAGTGTTCTAGTTTCATTCTCTTACAAGTGGCTGTCCAGTTTTCCCAGCACCACTAGTTAAAGAGATTGTCTTTTCTCCATTGTATATTTTTGCCTCCTTTGTTAAAGATAAGGTGTCCATAGATGCGTGGATTTATCTCTGGGCTTTCTATTTTGTTCCATTGATCTATATTTCTGTCTTTGTGCCAGTACCATATTGTCTTAATGATTGTGGATTTGTAGTATAGCCTAAAGTCCGAGAGGTTGATTCCGCCCGTTCCATTCTTCTTTCTCAAGATTGCTTTGGCTATACGAGGTTTTTTGTATTTCCATACAAATTGTGAAATTATTTGTTCTAATTCTCTGAAAAAGACCTCTGGTAGCTTGATAGGAATTGCATTGAATCTATAGATTGCTTTGGGTAGTATACTCATTTTCACTATATTGATTCTTCCAATCCACGAACACGGCACATTTCTCCATCTGTTTGTGTCCTCTTTGATTTCTTTCATTAGTGTTTATAGTTTTCTATATATAAGTCTTTTGTTTCTTTAGGTAGAAATACTTCTAAGTATTTTATTCTTTTTGTTTTGATGGTGAATAGAATTGTTTCCTTAATTTCTCTTTCTGTTTTCTCATTGTTAGTGTATAGGAATGCCAGAGATTTCTGTGTGTTGATTTTGTGTCCTGAAACTTTACTATATTCACTGATTAGTTCTAGTAATTTTCTGGTAGAGTCTTTAGGGTTTTCTATGTAGAGGATCATGTCATCTGCAAACAGAGAGAATTTTACTTCTTCTTTTCCAATCTGGATCCCTTTTATTTCTTTATCTGCTCTGATAGCTGTGAGCAAGACTTCCAAAACTATGTTGAATAGTAGTGGTGAGAGTGGGCACCCTTCTTGTTCCTGACTTCAGGGGAAATGCTTTCAGTTTTTCACCATTGAGGATAATGTTTGCTGTGGGTTTGTCATATATAGCTTTTATTGAGCACATCTCCACTTACTTTATCTGTAACTTTGAGGATATTATTGAATTCTTCTGAGTCATTTCCTCATCTATATAAACAAGGTTAATGATAGTACCTACCTTGTAGGATTGTTGTGAGACTTTAAAAATAATTAAGTAAAACAGAACTTATTAACTCTAAATTAATATCTGTTGCTAGAAGCAGCCAAAACATCATCTTGCAATAATGCTAGCACTGCTTTAAGCAAACACTTCTGAAAAGGCTCTGCATCCTGGGTCTAAAGATTTCCTTAGTCTAAAGATTCTCTTGGACTGGTGACCAAATCCTTGATTATTTTCAAGGGTTCTCTGAACTCTCTGAGATGGAATGTGGAATGGTATGACTGTGAGGTTATATACATTTTTCTAGGAAACCTCATATCTTTCATCATATTGAGAGATTAAGAATCACTGCCATGCTTCCTTTTCCAGTAAGCAGCCTTACGTGACCTCTAAAAATGGTGTGCTATTCACTTGACCCAGACAACCTCACAAAATCATGCAAATCAAGAGGTGAAAATCTTCATGTTCACTTTAGGAACACTCATGACACTGTCCAGGCCATTAAGGGTATGCCTATCTGAAAAACCACCACGTACCTGGGGGATGTCACTTTAAAGAAGCAATGGGTGCTACTGCGTCATTACAATGATGGTGGAGTTGTTAGGTGTGCATAGGCCCAACAGTAGGGCTGGATGCAGGGTTGGTGGCCCAGAAAGAGTGCTAAATTTTTACTGCGCATGCTCAAAAATGTAGAGAGTAACGCTGAACTTAAGGGCTTAGACGTGGGTCTTTTGTCATTGAGCACATCCAGGTGAACAAAGTCCCCAAGATGGGGCACAGGACTAAATGATCTCACGGTTGGATCAACCCATACATGAGCTCTCCTAGACACATTGAGATGATCCTTAATGAAAAAGAACAAACTGTTCCTAAACCAGAAGAGGAGGTTGCACAGAAGAAAAATATATCCCAGAAGAAATTGAATAAACAAAACTTATGGCCCCCAAATTAAATAAAATAAAAAATAAATGTAAATAAAAGTGGGGAAAAAAAGAAAAAACAATCACTGCCATAAGCCAACTAGGTTAATTTTTCTGCCTTCTACTTCAGTGGAGAAACAAAGTCCCCTTTAGGACAAAGTAACCAGGCCAAAGAAAGAGCAAGAAGCCCACACTTTGGTTGTTATTGAGGCTGTACCCTAGACCAGCTTCTTTAAGCTTCCTCTTACAATAATTGTGGTCCTAGACCTGGCTCTCTTCTACAGTCTCCATTCATCCTCATCTCAGGTCTAACTATGACACATGGCAGGAGACATTGAAGACTACATAGGCCAATGCTCTGGGCATTGTTGCTCTGGGCAACATTATCTCACCTCAGCAGCCTTGTGTGGTCATGGAAAGATCATGACCTTTGAGATAAGACTTGTTTTTAATTTATTCCCACCATTTACTGGATGTATAAGCTTGGGAAAGTTTACTTAGTCATTTCTCCCACCTTCTATAAAACACACGCAATAAGATTAACTTTTTTTTAAAAAAAAAGAAGATTTACTTTTTGAATCTATCATAAGAGAAATGTGATAATGCAGACAATATAGAAAAATGTAAACATATGCCAGGCAACAGTGGATGCTCAATAATATTCTTTTTCTCATTTCTGGGTTTCAACTGAACTCCTTTGGTTACCTGCCAAGGACTCAGATCCCTCTAGGAATGAGCTCTGGCCCATACTGGCTTCTTTTTCCTTACTTGCAAATAAACACACCCAAATCTAGTCAGAGTTCAGTTCAGTCACTCAGTTATGTCCAACTCTTTGCAACCCCATGGACTGCAGCATGCCAGGCTTCCCTGTCCATCACCAACTCCCGGAGCTTAATCAAACTCATATCCATTGAGTTGGTGATGCCATGCAACATCTCATTCTCTGTTGTCCCGTTCTCCTTCCGCATTCAGTCTTTCCCAGTATCAGGGTCTTTTCAAATAAGTCGGTTCTTCACATCAGGTAGCCAAAGTATTGGAGTTTCAGATTCAGAATCAGTCCTTCAAATGAATATTCAAGACTGATTTCCTGGTTGGATCTCCTGTGGTCCAAGGGACTCTCAAGCATCTTCTCCAACACCACAGTTCAAAAGCACCAATTCATCAGTGCTCAGCTTTCTTTACAGTCCAACTCTCACATCCATACATCTCACATCCATGACTACTGGAAAAACTATAGCTTTGAATAGACGGACCTGTGTTGGCAAAGCAATATCACTGCTTTTTAATATGCTGTCTACATTGGTCATAACTTCTTACAAGGAGCAAGAGTTTTAATTTCACATATGCAGTCACCATCTACAGTGATTCTGGAGCCAAAAAAGATAAAGTCTGTCACTGTGTCCATTGTTCCCCATCTATTAGTGATGAAGTGATGGGACCGGATGCCATATTCTTTGTCTTATGAATATTGAGTTTTTAGCCAGCTTTTTCACTCTCCTCTTTCACTTTCATCAAGAGGCTCTTTAGTTCTTCTTGGCTTTCTGCCATGAGGGTGGTGTCATCTGCATATCTGAGGTTATTGATATTTCCCCTGGCAATCTTGATTCCAATTGTGCTTCATCCAGCCTGGCATTTTGAATGATGTACTCTGCATATACATTAAATAAGCAGGGTGACAATATATAGCCTTGATGTACTCCTTCCCGATTCGGAACCAGTCTGTTGTTCCATGTCCAGTTCTAACTGTTGCTCCCTGACCTGCATACAGATTTCTCAGGATGCAGGTCAGCTGGTCTGGTATTCCCATCTCTTTAAGAATTTTCAACAGTTTGTTGTGATCACACAGTCAAAGACTTTGGCATAGTCAATAAAGCAAAAGTAGATGTTTTTCTGGAACTCTCTTGCTTTTTTGATGATCCAGCAGATGATGATTTGACCTCTGGTTCCTCTACATCTTCTAAATCCAGCTTGAACAACTCTTAGTTCATGGTTCACGTACTATTGAAGCCTGGCTTGCAGAACTTTGAGCATTACTTTGCCAGCGTATGAGATGAGTGCCATTGTGCAATAGTCTGAGCATTCTTTGGCATTGCTTTTCTTTGGGATAGGAATGAAAACTGATATTTTCCAGTCCTATGGCCACTGCTAAGTTTTCCAAATTTGCTGGCATATTGAGTGCAGCACTTTCACAGCATCATCTTTTAGGATTTGAAATAGGTCAACTGGAATTACATCACCTTCACTAGCTTTGTTCATAGTGATGCTTCCTGGGGCCCACTTGACACCGCATTCCAAGATGTCTGGCTCTAGGTAAGTGATCACACCATCGTGATTATCTGGGTTATGATCTTTTTTGTATAGTTCTTCTGTGTATTCATGCCACCTCTTCTTGATATCTTCTGTTCTGCTAGGTCCATACCACTTCTGTCCTTTATTGTGCCCATCTCTGCATGAAAATTTCCCTTGTTATCTCTAATTTTCTTGACGTGATCTCTGGTCTTTCCCATTCTATTGTCTCCCTCTATTTCTTTGCACTGCACTGAGGAAGGCTTTCTTATCTCTCCTTGCTATTCTTTGGAATTCTGCATTCAAATGGGTATATCTTTCCTTTTCTCCTTTGCCTTTCACTTCTCTTCTTTTGTCAGCTATTTGTAAATTCTCATCAGACAATCATCTTGCCTTTTTGCATTTCTTTTTCTTGGGGATGATCTTGATCACTGCCTCTTGTGCAAAGCCTCGACCCTCCATCCATAGTTCTTCAGACAATCTATCTATCCAATCTAATTCATTGAAATATTTGTCACTTTCACTGTATAATTGTAAGGGATTTGATTTATGTCATACCTGAATGGTCTAGTGGTTTTGCCTACTTTCTTCAGTTTAAGTCTGAATTTGGCAGTAAGGAGTTCATGATCTAAGCCACAGTCAGATTCAGTTTTGTTTTCGCTGACTCTATAGAGCTTGTCCACCTTTGGCTGCAAAGAGTATAGTCAATCTGATTTGAGTATTGACCATCTGGTGATGTCCATGTGTAGAGTCTTCTCTTATGTTGTTGGAACACGGTGTTTGCTATGACCAGTGTGTTCTCTTGGCAAAACTGTTAGCCTTTGCCCTGCTTCATTCTGTACTCCAAGAGCATATTTTCTTACTCCAGGTATTTCTTAATTTCCTACTTTTGCATCCTAATCCCCTATAATGAAAAGAACATCATTTTTGGGTGTTAGTTCTAGAAGGTCCTGTAGGTCTTCATAGAACCATTCAGCTTTTTCGGCATTACTGGTCAGGGCAAAGACTTGGATTATTGTGATATTGAAGAGTTTGCCTTGGAAACAAACAGATTATTCTGTTGTTTATAAGACTGCATCCAAGTACTGCATTTCAGACTCTTTTGTTGACTATGATGGCTACCTTCATTCCTTCTAAGGGTTTCTTGCCCACAGTAGTAGATATAATGGTCATCTGAGTTCAGTTCACCCATTCCAGGCCACTTTAGTTCACTGATTCCCAAAACGTCAATGTTCACTCTTGCCATCTCCTGTTTGACCGCATTCAATTTGCCTTGATTCGTGAACCTAACATTCCAGATTCCTATGCCATATTGCTCGTTACAGCATCAGACTTTACTTATCACCTGTCACATCCACAACCGGCCATTGTTTTTGCTTTGGTTCCATCTCTTCATTCTTTCCGGAGTTATTTCTCCACTGATCTCCAGTAGCAAATTGGGCACCTACCAACCTGGGAAGTTAATCTTTCAGTGTCCTGTCTTTTTGCCTTTTCATACTGTTCATGAGGTTCTCAAGGTTAGAATATTAAAGTGGTTTGCCATTCCCTTCTTTAGAGGACCATGTTTTGTCAGAGCTCTCCACCACGACCTGTCCATCTTGGGTAGTCCTACATGGCATGCCTCATAGTTTCATTGAGTTAGATGAGGCTGTGGTCCATGAGATCAGATTGGTTAGTTTTCTTTTATGGCTTTCAGTCTGTCTGCCCTCTGATGGATAAGGATTAGAGGTTTATGGAAGCTTCCTGATGGGAGAGACTGACTGAGGGGGAAACTAGGTTTTGTTCTGATGGGCGGGGCCATGCTCAGTAAATCTTTAATTTTCTGTTGAAGAGTGGGGCTGTGTTCCCTCCCTTCTCCTTTGCCCTCGTACATGGGGTACCTCCTCAAAGTCGCTCCAACACTGCACAGCCACTGCTACAGAACCACAGACCTGATTACCTTGGGGATCTTTTCTGATGGTTGCTACTTGCCTGGCATTTATGTTTTTTGCATGACATTTGTGGCCTCTAAATTCCCTACCTTAGAATTAGGTCCACTCCAAAGACCACCCTCCTACAATGTGTGAGACTGACTCACCTACTCCCACCTTCCACACTGATCACTTATTTGAACTGCTACTCACTGCAAATTCTTTAAATGCCATGTTAGGTCTGCAGACTCAATCCCAGACCCACCTTTTTTCCAATCCCTCTATCACAGTACCAACCACTTCACTGTGCCTGTTAAGCATAAAAAGATCTTTGATTTAATGGGCCTCTGACATTTTTCACATATGATGAAATTTTTAAAACCCAGGTTAATTAAACCTAAAAGGCATATGGTTATTTAAAGGTGTTCTTGTGTTAGTTGCTCAGTCTTGTCCGACTTTTTGCGACCCTATGAACTATAGTCTGCCAGGCTCCCCTGTCTGTGTAATTCTCCCTGCAAGAATACTGGAGCAGGTAGCCATCCCTTTCTCCAGGGGATCTTCCCAACCCAGGGATCGAACGAGGTCTCCCTCATTGCAGGCAGATTCTTTTTTGTCTGAGTCATCAGGGAAGCCCCATTTGAGGGTAATAGTGGTAAACATAACCTTTTTGAGCTCTTAGTGTATGTCAGACACTGTCCTGAGTACTTTATGTATATTTTTGCATAGGATCATCATAGCAATTGTATATAGTGGATGTAATCATTAGCTGTATTTTATAGATGAGGAAACTGAGACTTAGAAAAGTTGAGCCAAAGTTACACAGGTGGTAAGTAACAAAGACATGGGATTGACAAGAAAATCCTCATTGTAAACAAATATGAAGAATGCTTCAGGATATTAATGTCCAGTTAAGGAAGAACCATTATATATATATGTCCCAGTGCTCATCCCAGTAGGAGCTCTCTGAAGAAGTGACTGTGCTATGGTCATATATAGTTGACTCAGCAACCTCCCATAAAAACTTTATTTCACACTACTTGGAAACCTAACCTCAACCGACTTGACAGGGTGTCACTGTTCTGCTAGTAGGTAAGGGATCTTTTCAAAAATTAAATAGAGATCACAAAGTCAACTAAACACATAATAATTATAATTTTGAGTTAAGTTAGGCATTAGCCAATTTGAATGTTTGGTAATAAGTATCTGTACTGTTTAAGAGAATTTGTTATATTTAAGAATCTGACAAGTTAGCCCTATGATTCTAGTTTTAAACATATAGTTGACTATTGACCTCTGGTTTTAGGTAAAGAGGTTTAAGATACTCTAACTGTTTTTAAGTGGAACTATGATGTTTAAGATAATTGGATTTACCATGTTCATGGATCAGATGAATCAATATAAAGAAAATGAGTATACTACCCCCAAAAAATCTACAGATTCAATGCAATCCCTATCAAGCTACCAATGGTATTTTTCAGAGAACTAGAACAAATAATTTCACAATCTATACGGAAATACAAAAAACCTCAAATAGCCAAAGCAATCTTGAGAAAGAAGAATGGAATTGGAGGAATCAATTGCCTGACTTCAGACTATACTACAAAGCTAAAATCATCAAGACAGTATGGTACTGGCACAAACACAGAAATATTGATCAATGGAACAAAATAGAAAGCCCAAAAATAAATCCATGCACCTATAGACATCTTATCATTGACAAAGGAGGCAAGAACATACAATCTCTTTAACAAGTGGTGCTGGGAAAACTGGACAGCCACTTGTAAAAGAATGAAACTGAAACACTTTCTAACACCACACACAAAAATAAACTCAAAATGGATCAAAGATCTAAACGTAAGACAAGAAACTATAAAACTCCTAGAGGAAAACATAGGCAAAACACTTTCTGACATAAATCAGAGCAGGATCCTCTATGACCCACCTCCCAGAGTAACGGAAATAAAAGCAAAAATGAACAAATGAGACCTAATTATAATTAAAAGCTTTTGCACAATGAAGGAAGCTATGAGGAAGGTGAAAAGACAGCCTTCAGAATGGGAGAAAATAATAGCAAACTAAGAAACTGACAAAGAATGAATCTCAAAAATATACAAGTAACTCCTGCAGCTCCATTCTAGAAAAATAAACGACCCAATCAAAAAGTGGGCCAAAGAACTTAACAGACATTTCTCCAAAGAAGACATAAAAATGGCTAACAAACACATGAAAAGATGCTCAACATCACTCATTATCAGAGAAATGAAAATCAAAACCACAATGAGGTACCATCTCACACCAGTCAGAATGGCTGCTATCAAGAAGTCTATAAACAATAAATGCTGGAGAGGATGTGGAGAAAAGGGAACCCTCTTACACTGTTGGTGGGAATGCAAACTAGTACAGCCACTACGGAGAACAGTGTGGAGATTCCTTAAAAAACTGAAAATAGAACTGCCAGATGACCCAGCAATCCCACGGCTGGGCATACACACCAAGGAAACCAGAATTGAAAGAGACACGTGTACCCCAATGTTCATCACAGCACTGTTTACAATAGCCAGGACATGACTAGATGTCCATCAGCAGACAAATGAATAAGGAAGCTGTGGTACATATACACAATGGAATATTACTCAGCCATTAAAAAGAATACATTTGAATCAGTTCTAATGAGGTAGATAAAACTAGAGCCTATTATACAAAGTGAAGTAAGTCAGAAAAAAAAAAAAACACCAATATAGTACACTAACACACATATATGGAGTTTAGAAAGATGGTAACAATGACCCTATATGCAAGACAGCAAAAGAGAAACAGATGTAAAGAACAGTTTTTTGGACTCTGTGGGAGAAGGCAAGCATGGGATGATTTGAGAGAATAGCAATGAAACATGTATATTATCATATGTGAAACAGATCGCCAGTCCAGGTTTGACGCATGAGACAGAGTGCTCAGGGCTGGTGCACTGGGATGGCGGTGAGGGATAGGATGGGGAGGGAGTTGGGAGAGGGGCTCAGGATCTGGAACACATGTACACCCATGGCTGATTCATATCAATGTATGGCAAAAACCACTGCAATAATGTAAAGTAATTAGCCTCCAATTAAAATAAATGAATTTTTTAAAAAAAGATAATTGGATTTACTATATTTCTGATATTAGCATATTTGAGTCAAAATATGGTTGAAAAGCTTGGAAAAGTTTTGCCAAGTGTCTAAAGTATTTGCAAAGAAAATAAAAGTGTTACATTTGTAAATGCATTTTAAATACTGATGGAGAAATTTAAGTAAGTAAATGCAAAGGATTACTTCACTAG
>ML660201.1:36891235-36924076 GCA_007570785.1 Antilocapra americana | reverse complement strand
CTGATGGAGAAATTTAAGTAAGTAAATGCAAAGGATTACTTCACTAGAGTTTATTCTTTATGACACTCATAAAGTGCACAACAAGATTTCTGAATTAATCTAAATATTTTTAAAATGTAAGTTTAAAATATATGGCTTTAACAAATTAAACATTAATTAAAAACCAAATTTATAGTGAATATACACTTCTGCATAAAAAAGTACTCCCTTGGCCACTAAAAAAAACTCACATTGATAGACCCATAAGCAAGAATAAATACTCTAACATAAATCTGGTCATGTCAGATTCCAAATTCCTAACCAACACCTAAGAGGCCCTGCGAAATTGACCTCCATCCTTTTCTCTCACCTCATCTTCAGTTATCTTTCTCCTTCCCCAACACACTTACTATCTCCAGTTATACTGGCCATTTTTTCTCTTCATGCTTGCACCGCAAGCTCCTTACTACAGCAAGGTCTTCATACTCACTGTTCTCTTTGCCTGGAATACTTTTCCCAAAATCTTTTGCATGGCTAGCTCCTACTTAGCATTTAATTTTCTGCTGAAATGTCACCTCCTCCAAAGGCCTTGCCTAATTATCTCTTCCGCCAACAAATGGTGACACATTAATACAAAGTCTTAGAATCACCCTCTATGTCTAAATCACCTTGTTCACTTTTTGGTTTGCATATTTATTTTCCTTCTTTCTCAAATAAAATAAAAACTCAATAAGAGAAAACTGTTTGTCTTTCCTTAGACATTGCTTGACACACATTAGTTGCTCAGTAAATACGTGTTCACAAATGAATTAAAATAAAACTCATCTTTTCCTTAATACAATTATTTTAAAAATGCATCACAATGTAAATCCTGCTCAATATTCTGTTATAGCCTAAATGGAAAAGGAATTTGAAAAAGAATATACACATTCAAATGTATAATTAAATCACTTTGCTGCATACCTGAAATTAACATAATATTGTTAATCAACTATATGCCAATATAAAACAATTTTTTTAATAAATAGGTAAAAACATATCCATACATAA
The DNA here is from genome assembly GCA_007570785.1 of Antilocapra americana. NCBI lineage: Eukaryota > Metazoa > Chordata > Mammalia > Artiodactyla > Antilocapridae > Antilocapra > Antilocapra americana. Next base: position 36,923,047 of record ML660201.1, on the reverse strand, counting down.
CACTGAGTACATAAGAACCAATTCTCTGGGGCTTATTTGACAAATTTGATTATGTTACTTTGGGGTAATGTCCATGAATTCTGGAAAACAGGCCAAATGCCAAGCAGAGCATACATGTGAATATGATCCCTCCCCAGAACACTTGCCATTCAAATTAGAAGCATTCAAAAATATTGGCAAGATGCCTATGCTAATAAGAAACTGATCCAATATTCACGAGAATTTTAAAAGCCATTGTTTTTCCCTGAAATCGTCTTGGTATTTCCATAAAGAATATGTCATTATCATCAGAAAACTAAGAGATCAAGGATAGTAAAACCCTTGCTTCATATAACAAAACTCATATGGACAATGGGTTTTAGCAAAACATCACAGTGACTTGGGATAAAATAACCCAAAATTTAAGGCTAAAAATGCTAGAAATCTACCATACAGAAAGAAGATATGCTCAAGCAGTTGATATCAGGACAGAAAGGTAGGATGTTCAACATAATCTGTAAATGGAAAACATATTCTGAAGATGCCTGGGAGGGGACAAACTCCAGGTTCTCATGGGGTACAGAAAATAGCACATCTATACTATAGACATTACTATACCAACAAAGGTCCATCTAGTCAAAGCTATGGTTCTTCTAGTAGTCACGTATGGATGTGAGAGTTGGACTATAAAGAAAGCTGAGTGTCAAAGAATTGATGCTTTTGAACTGTGGTGTTGAAGAAGACTCTTAAGAGTCTCTTGGACTGCAAAGAGATCCAACAAGTCCATCCTAAAGGAAATCAGTCCTGAATGTTCACTTGAAGGACTGATGCTGAAACTGAAACTCCAATACTTTGGCTACCTGATGCAAAGAACTGACTTCTTGGGAAAGACCCAGATGACGGGAACGATTGAAGGCAGCAGGAGAAGGGGATGGCAGAGGATGAAATGGTTGGATGGCATCACTGACTCAATAGACATGAGTTTGAGTAAGCTTTGGGAGTTGGTGATAGACGGGGAAGCATGGAGTACTGCAGCCCATGGGGTCACAAAGAGTCAGATAATCCTGAAGACTGAACTGAAGTGAATAACAGAAAGAATAAGCTAAAACTGTCTCTATTTACAGATGACACAATATTATACAGAAGAAACCTTAATTATAGTATACAAAAATCAATATATAAAAATTGTTGATTTTACACATTAACAGGAACTACAAAAATGATTTTTAATCAAATTTACCTTCATTAAAAAGAGTAAAATATTGAAGAATAAATTTAAAAAAGGAGCTGAAAGATCTGTACTCTGAAGATGATACCTGCAAAAGAAATTGAAGAAGACATAAACAAATGGAAAGCTATTCCATATTTATAGACTGGAAGAATTACTGTTGTTAAATGCCCATACTATGCTAAGTGATCTACAAATTCAATGCAAACTTTTCTCAAAATTTCAATGGCATATTCACAGAACTCGAAAAAGACAATCCTAAAATCACGTGGAATCACAAAAGGTCTCAAATAGCTAAAACTATCCTAAGAAAGAAGAATGAAGCTGGATGCATCACAATTTCTGATTTCAAATTATATTGCAAGTTACAGTAATCAAAACAATATGATTTGATTAGTCATAAATCATAGAAACAGACACATAGGTTACAAGAGAATAGAGAGCTCAGAAGTAAATCCATGCATACGTGGTCAGATAACTTTTGACAAAGGAACCAAAAATACACAATGGGGAAGGGAAGAGTTTCTCCAATAAACACTGTTGGGAAAACTGGATATTCATATGCAAAGCAATGAAAATGAGTCCCTACATCATACATAAAAAATCAACTCAAAACAGATTAAGGACTTACACTTAAGACTAAAAGTTTTTAAAAGTCCTATGAGGAAACATGGAGAGTAAACTCTTTGTTGTTGGTGTTGGCAATAACTTTTTGGATTTGCCACCAAAAGTAAAGTAATAAAAGCAGAAGAAAACAAGTGGAACTACACTAAACTTAAAGGCTTCTGCACAATAAAAGAAATCATCAACAAAATGAAAAGACAACCTACTGAACTGGAGAAGATATTTGCAAATAATATATCCAATAACAGGTTAATATCCAAAATACAGAAGGAATTCATACAACTCGATAGCAAAAAACCAAATAACCCAATTTAAAAATGGATAAAGGATCTGAATAGATATCTTCTAAGGAAGATGTTGCAAGAGTCAGACATAACTTAGCTACTTAACCACCACTACCAAGGAAGATATACAAATGGCCAACAGGTACATGAAAAAGTACTCAACAACACTGATAATCAGTGAAATGCAAATCAAGATATCTCCTCAAACCAGTTAGGCTGTATTGATATATTATCAAAAAGACAGGGAATAATAATAAATCCAGGCAAAAATGTGGAGAAAAGAAAACTGTTGTACACTGTTGATGGGAATGTAAAATGGTATGACCTTTAAGGAAAACAATGTGGAAGTTGCTCAAGAAACTAAAATTAGAACAACCACATAAACCAGCAATTCCAGTTCTGAGTATATATTCAAAGGAAACAAAATCAGTATCTTGAAAAGATATCTGCAGTCCCATGTTCACTACAGCACTATTCACAATAGCCAAGGTATGGAAACACCTGAGTGTCTGTTGACAACTGAATGCATAAAGAAAATGAGATATTTATATATAATACTGTTTACCTTAAAACAAGGAAAACTTGCCATTTGTGATAACATGGATGAACTGGAAGGCTTTCTGCTATGCTAAGTGAAATAAGCCAGACAGAAACAGACAAATACCGTCTGGTATCACTGATACATAGTGAAAGTGAGAGTGCTAGTCACTTAGCTGTATCCAACTCTGTGTGACCCCATTGACTAGCCCTCCAGGCTCCTCTGTCCCTGGAATTCTTCAGGCAAGAATACTGGAGTAGGGAATCTCCCACATTGCAGGCAGATTCTTTACCATCTGAGCCACCAGAGAAGCCCTGACATATCATATCTAAAACAAAAAAACTCAAACACTCAAAAACAGAAAGTAGGATAGTGGACATCCAGGGCTGGGCATTGGAGGAAATAAGGAAAGGCCAGTAAAAGCATTCATACTTTCAGTTATAAAATGAATAGGCCTGAGGATCCAGTGTATAACATGGTGATTATAGTTCATAAAACTGTATTATAAGTGATTCAAACTAGCTAACTAGCTAAGAGAACAGAACTTAGGTATTCTCATAAAAAAAAAAAAAGATAAATATGTGAGGTGCGATGGATGTGTTAATTCTTGTTGGTGAGAATCCTTTCACAACATATACATAAAGCAAATCAGCATGTTGTATGCTTTAAATATATTACAATTTCAGGTGTTAATTGTACCTCAATAAAGCTTAAATTTTTTTAAATGTTGATACAATAATTAAACATTTTCCAAATAAGCAGTCCTTACATGACTACAATGTGTGCAATGCCTAGAAGTAGCTTTTCCAAATGAATTCATCAATGAACATAAAACATAAAATGAATTGCTCTAGTGTTTTCAGACACCCTGTCTAGGCCAGACCACCCTAGAACAGATGATGAAGTTAGTTTGGGTCCAATTCAGGACTACATAACATGGAGTTACATCTTAGGTGATGTCCCCTCAGGCAACTTGAAGCTTTCCAGGGTCAAAGGAGCCCTGCCAAAACCTAAAATCAATAGAGTCATTTAAATGATGACATCCCCAGTGGGTAAAGATATTTGATTCTACACATCAACAGCATGAGCTACTGTCCAATGCATGGGCATTCATCAGTAGGTCCAAGATCTCATTAAAGCTCTTTAATTTCTGCTTAGTGATATTAGGATTTAATTGATGGCAAAGACACTGCTTCCCACTAAGCAATGATGTGGAAATCAGTGGAAAATGTCTTACAAACGGCCTTTCCAAATATGCCAGGTAATTCTACTGGCTGCATTTACGGGCTTGGAAGTCTACTTTGACTCTATAGTAGGCCTTTCTTGTTCTGTGAGACCATCATCTATATCTCATCTTCTTTCACCAGCGACCCAATTTTCCTTTGAGAAACTACCCACCCCTATTGGTGTATGATATTCAGGAGGGACTGAATCCACTTACAGCTTCAAAAATAGGCTCATGGCCTAGACCTGGTCAATCACCTTCAATCAGTGCCAGTAAGACGGAAAGCCTGAACTTTCACTAGAAATGTTAGAAATAAAAAACTTTACTATATCCTACTGGAATCATTGAACTGGTTGGATGGAATATGCTGCTGGGAGCCCTCTTGCCATTATGTGAGACACTACCTTAGAGAAAACAATGGACAGATCACTGATGTTCTAGATCCAGCAATTCTAGACATTATGTGTCAGTGTTTTTCCAGTATGTAAGCCAATAAAATACCTTTTTTATTTTGTCCATTTGTAGTTGTATTTATTGATGCTTTTCAACTGTGGTGTTGGAGAAGACTCTTGAGAGTCCCTTGAACAGCAAGAAGATCCAATCAGTCAATCCTAAGGGAGATCAGTCCTGGGTGTTCAATGGAAGGACTGATGTTGAAACCGAAACTCCAATACTTTGGCCACCTGACGTGAAGAGCTGACTCATTGGAAAAGACCCTGATGCTGGGAAGGATTGGGGGCAGGAGGAGAAGGGGATGACAGAGAATGAGATGGCTGGATGGCATCACCAACCCAATGGACATGGGTTTGGGTGGACTCTGGTAGTTGGTGAAGGACAGGGAGGCCTGGTGTGCGGCGATTCATGGGGTCGCAAAGAGTTGGACACAACTGAGCAACTGAACTGAACTTCTTAGCTTTTGCAATTAGTCTAAGAAACTGCAGAAATGTGGGCTATTGTGTAAACTATGGATTAATGAAATGTCACTTATTTCCTGGGACTGCACAATTTATCACATTCCTTTTCTGATTCTCACATCAGAGCACCAAGGCATTTAGACGACAGCACTTCTACACATGATATCATACTTGATCTTCATAAAATTAAGTGGGCCAATCAGAAAACTGAGATATTCACGGGATGTATGGCTCAAAAATCATACCCACCAGGTCAAACATGGCACCAAGACTGGAACCCAACTGTTCACTAAATGCAAATTCCTTCAGCTAGAATCAATGGACCATACAGATCATTTGATTATATGGCTCCTGAACATCAGTCTGTGGACTGGGGAATGTGACCAAATCACCAACAGTTTACAGGGTAATGAGAAAAAATAAATTCTTTCTAATAGATTTTAATGGCGCTAGTTCATTTTATTTTTATACTCTGAGATTTCAGCTTTCAAGGTTTTCTGGTGCTAACATGTTCTCTTTTGTGAAATGGTAACAATCGATGTAAATAATCGTTTTGGTGAAACACAAAACAAGCAATCCCCCCTTTTGAAAGTCCCCTAAATGGAATAGCATAATCTTTAAAATTATGGTTGTGAAGACTTCATAATAATATGGTGAAATGCTCATAATATAGATATATTGAAAAGATATGTAATTATGAAAATACAATTATGTTACAAATCTAGGTATATATAAACTACAACCTTTTCCACAAAGAATTAATTGCACAGTGAGTTAAGAGTAATACCTATTTTTGTCTTTAGAGAAGTCTCTGTTATCCAAACTTTCCACAATAGGAACATAAAACTTTTAAATGTAGAAAAAATATATTCATTAAATTCAGTTCTATTTATGTATGCAACTGGAGCTTCCTTGCTGGCTCAGTGGTTAGGAATCCACTTGCCAATACAGGAGACACGGGTTCAATCCCTGAGTTGGGAAGATCCCCTGGGGAAGGAAGTGGCAACTCACTCCAGTATTCTTGAATGGGAAATCCCAAGGACAGAGGAGCCTGGCAGGCTTCACTCCACAGGGTCACAAGAGAGTTGGACACGACTTAGCAACTAAACAGCAACATTATGTGGGGGCCAAGAAAGCAATACTCTTTCCTGATAATTTCCTTTGCGAGACAAAATTTGTCAGAGGTTTAGGTAAGAGTGGCATTATTTTTTACTTGCCAGCAGATTAACTTGTACTAAGCCACTGCTCTCAAAGCTATCTTTAATGTCTGAAGCCCATGACTGCCCCTGAATAACTCCAGTGCTTTCTCGCCCCTGCTTGGCCCTCAGGCATGCCCCGCTAAGGAGCCATACTGGGCAGGTACCTTCCAACCAAATTGAGGTCAAGGATCCCATCCACAATCACTCGACTAGCACAAACCAAGAGAGAGAAATCAAGGAGTTACAGAGCAGTTAGCACAAGACATCAAAGCCAGGTAGAAATCCCAGCAGGGAGATACACAATTTATATTTCCCTAGTGAGGCCCACTGAAGAATAACAGGAAAGTTTCGCTATTTTTGGAATATCAAAACTAATTCTCCTAAAGGTTGGCCTTCCCTGAAATCAACATCTAGGTTGTGACAACTTCCCAGTTCACCCTCACCACCACATCAAACATCTACTATGCTCTTTTGGAAGCTGATTTTTGTTTTATTTGATTTATATAGCATCTGAAACTCAAGATGACAAAGGATGAAATCTCTTCTTTAAGGGCTTCCCAAGTGGTGCAGTGGTAAAGAATCTACCTGCCAGTGTAGGAGATGCAAGAAACACAGGTTCAGTCCTTGAGTGGGGAAGATCCCCTGGAGAAGGAAATGGCAACCCACGCCAGTACTCTTGCCTAGAGAATCCCATGAACAGAGGAGTCTGGCAGACCACATGGGTTCTCAAAGAGTGGACACGACTGAGTAATTAAACACATCAGAGAAGGCTATAGTTAGATACAATGAAACATTAATGTACATTAGTTCCAAGTGATTATATTTCAGATAGATATTATCAGATACTTTCTTCCCTGTGCCAAAACTGCACACATTGCCTATTTCAGCAGAGATCCCATGCTTTCCAAAACAAAGGTACATGATGCTGCCTCAGGAACACAAACACTTACAGTATCTATAGGAGGGAAGAAGTATGTACATCTTTCATTCAATCTAGAATAAAAATACTCAGGTCTGTATTTTTTAGTGTTCATGTCCTTATGAATGATCTCATATTGTGTAAAATGTACATAAAATAAATGTGTATGCCTTTCTGCTATTAATATTTCTTTATCAGTTTAATTTTCAGACCTAGCCAGAGATTCTAAAGGGTCACAGAAAACTTTTTATTCCCCTACAGTATAAATTGCTGTTGTTTAGTTGCTAAGTCACGTCCACCTCTTTGCAACCCCATGAACTGTCACCAGCCAGGGTCCTCTGTTCATGGGATTTTATAAACAAGAATACTAGAGTGGGCAAACATTCTATTCTTCAGGGGATCTTTCCAACCCAGGGATTTAATTCTGGTCTTTTGCACTGCAGGCAGATTCTTTACCATCTGAGCCACCAAGGAAGTCCCAAATTATTACTAGAGTAGTTGTAAAATGGTGATTTCCTAATTTTCTGATTTCTCCTACAGTTATTTGTTTGTGTCTACATAAGAAGAGCTTCCCTTCCTCCCTTCTTTATTTATTTATTTTGTGGCTTAAGTACATCTTGTTCATTTGAACTTTAAGTATCCTATTTCAAGCTAGTGTCTGTGTTATTCAGACATGTCTTCATTTGATTTTAGCAGTTTCTCATTTGCTGGCACCACGAAACGATCCAAGTCTCCCTGTACTTTTCTTGCTCTGGACCTGGAATGACAATTTCCCCGAGCTCCTCTGAGTGGTAAGTGGTATTGAGGACCCAAAAGCCAGGAACAAGGGGGTCTCATTGATGCTGGGATTGTCACTGCTTGGAGACCGTTTCAGAGGAAGACTCCTTTCAGGAACAGGGGATTATAAATAGAAATACTGCTCTTCTGGCTCAGCTGGTAAAGAATCCACCTGCAATCCCTGGGTTGGGAAGATCCCCTGGAGAAGGGAAAGGCTCCCCACTCCAGTATTCTGGCCTGGAGAATGCCATGGACTCTATAGTGGCAGAGTCTGACAGGACTGAGCCACTTTCACTTTCACTTTTCACTGAAATCTATATGTATGTTTAATCATGTGTTTATATTGACACTTCTAACCTCAACCCAACAATACACTGGTCTTCCTTAGTTGCCTTCATTTCATATTTATTTGCATTACTATTTATATTTAGTTGCATTCTTATTCTTTCACAGTGATACACTGGCTAATTGCCTCCTAGATAGTTAGGATAAATACACAGATACATAGATAGATAGACAGACAGACATATGTATATACTCAATCCTACAATACATAAAAATAATTTCACCATATTCCATTACAACCACTATCAATAGCAACTGTAAATGTAAGAAGTTCAAGATTTCTTTCTAGTTCACCTTTAAACTGAGCTGAAAGTGCACAATTAAGATATTATGTTCAAAATAACAAGTTATTATTTCTTTCTCTTATGTGTAATCATACCATCCACTTGATATATAGTTAGATTCATTTACCTCTGTTTGTATTCCATTTTTACTCCAAATTGTGTAATTTAATTTTACTTATGCAGTATACAAAACATTAACATGGTTATTGACTACACCAAAGCCTTTGACTGTGTGAATCACAACAAACTGTGGAAAGTTCTTAAAGAGATGGGAATACCAGACCACCTGACCTGCATCCTGAGAAATCTTTATGCAGGTCAAGAAGCAACAGTTAGAACTGGACATACAACAGACTGGTTCCAAACTGGGAAAGGAGAATGTCAAGGCTGTATATTGTCACCCTGCTTATTTAACTTATATGCAGAGTACATCATACTAAATGCCGGGCTGGATGAAGCACGAGGTGGAATCAAGATTTCCAGGAGAAATATCAATAATCTCAGATATTCAGATGACACCAACCTTATGGCAGAAAGCCAAGAAGAAATAAAGAGCCTCTTGATGAAAGTGAAAGAGAAGAGTGAAAAAGCTGGCTTAAAACTCAGTATTCAGAAAATGAAGATCATGGTATCTGGTCTCATAACTTCATGAAAATAGATGGGGAAATAATGGGAGACTTTATTTTTGGGGGCTCCAAAATCACTACAGATGGTGACTGCAGCCATGAAATTAAAAGACGTTTGCTCCTTGGAAGAAAAGCTATGACCAACCTAGATAGCATATTAAACAGCAGAGACATTACTTTGCTGACAAAGGTCCATCTAGTCAAAGCTATGGTTTTTCCAGTAGTCATGTATGGATGTGAGATTTGAACTATACAGAAAGCTGAGCACTGAAGAATTGATGGTTTTGAAATGTGGTGTTTGAGAAGACCCTTGAGAGTTCCTTGGACTACAAGGAAATCCAATCAATCAATCCTAAAGGAAATCAGTCCTGAATATTCAGCAGAAGGACTGATGCTAAAGCTGAAGCACCAATACTTTGGTAACCTGATGCGAAGAACCGACTCACTGGAAAAGACCCTGATACTGGGAAAGATTGAAGGTGGGAGGAGAAGGGGATGACAGAGGATGAGATGGTTGGATGGCATCACTGACAAAATATACATGAGTGTGAGTAAACTCTGGGAGTTGGTGATGGACAGGAGGGCTGGTGCCCATGGTATCACAAAGAGTCAGACACAATTGAGTGACTGAACTGAACTGAACTAAAAAAATCTATTAAAATAAAAGTTATCTTCAGGGTGGTATCCCTAATATTTCTAATCCCATTTTCATACTACAGATTAGATTACCAATTTCACTTTTTCATTTTATCCTTCCTGTGTATCCTTTGCAAAAAAAAAAAAAATCAAATAAACAGATGGACCTACTTAATTCTTCCTTCTTATCCAAGAATAATGTAGCATGCTGTATATGCCTTTCAATACATTGCTTTTTGCATTAATGATAACTCTGGGAATCACTCCATATAAATTCATAAGGATCCTTCTGATTGTATTCTATAGTACACCACTGTGTGAGCTGTACCATGACTCATTCAAGTAATCTATTCACAAGCATTTAAGATGTTTTCAACATTTCATAAGTACAGATGATGACATAGGTGTTCTTATGAACAAAGTTAAACACACTTCCATATGCTGAAAAGTCATTTTTATATCAATATTTGTGAAATGTCTAGATATCTCACCATTTTTATACTTTTTGTTTGTTTATCTTGAGGGTATTGCTCTTTTCTCTCAATTTGGAATTTGTAATAACTGCTCAATTAATATATGAAGAATGTTAGCTCTTTGTCATAATGTATCCTATAAATATTTTCTCCCAGCTTATCACTTGTGATTTGGGTTTTTGGGTTTTTTTCCTTACAAATGGAATTTAAAATTTTTTTTAATTACATACGGTCAAGTTTTATGATATCTAAATTTTAAATTTTAGAAAATTTTTTCTTGTGCTCACTTTATAAAGGAATTTGTATTTATTCCCTGGTTGCTCAGAGGGTAAAGAATCCATGAACAATACAAGAGACCCACGTTCAATCCCACAGTCAACAAGAACCCATGGAGAAGGGAAAGACTACCCACTCCAGTATTCTTGCCTGGAGAATTCCATGGACAGAGGAACCTTGCAAGATGCAGTCCATGGATTCACAAGAAGTCAGAGGCAACTGAGTATGCACACCCACACTACAATATGAAAGGATAAAACTGAGCAGGACTTTGTGGGGCTCCTGGGCTTTTCTGTCTCTATTTCTGGACTACAGTCTCCATGATCTTCTCTGAGTTCTAAAAGTTCAGTTCAGTTGCCCAGTCGTGTCTGACACTTTGTGACCCCATGCACTGCAGCACACCAGGCTTCCCTGTCCATCACCAACTCCTAGAGCTTGCACAAACTTGTGTGCATCATGTCAGTGATGCCATCCAACCAGGTCATCCTCTGTCGTCCCCTTCTCCTCCTGCCCTCAGTCTTTCCCAGAATCAGGGTCTTTTCCAATAAGTCAGTTCTTCCCATTAGGTGGCCAAAGTATTGGAGTTTCAGCTTCAACATCAGTCCTTCCAGTGAATATTCAGGACTGATCTCCTTTAGGATGGACTGGTTGGATCTCCTTGCAGTCCAAGGGACTCTCAAGAGTCTTCTCCAACACCATAGATTGAAAGCATTGATTCTTTGGGCTCAGCTTTCTTTATAGTCCAACTCTCACATCAATACATGACTACTGAAAAAACCATAGCTTCGATGAGATGGACCTTTGTTGGAAAAGTAATGTCTGTGCTTTTTAATGTGCTGTCTAAGTTGGTCATAGCTGTTCTTCCAAGGAGCCAGTGGCTTTTAATTTCATGGCTGCAGTCACCATCTGCAGTGATTTTGGAGCCCAAGAAAATAAAGTCTCTCGCTGTTTCCATTGTTTCCCCATCTATTTGCCATGAAGTGATGGGATTGGATGCATGATCTTTGCTTTTTGAATACTGAGTTTTAAAACAGCTTTTTCACTCTTCTCTTTCACTTTCATCAAGAGGCTCTTTAATTCCTCTTCGCTTTCTGCCATAAGGGTAGTGTCATCTGCATATCTGAAGTTATTGATATTTCTTCTGGCAATCTTGATTCCAGTTTGTGCTTTATCCAGCCCGGCATTTTGCATGATGTACTCTGCTTATAAGTTATGTAAACAGGATATACAGCCTTGATGTAATCCTTTTCCAGTTTGGAACTAGTCCATTGTTTCATGTCCAGTTCTAATTGTTGCTTCTTGACCTGCATACAGATTTCTCAGGAGGCAGGTCAGGTGGTCTGGTATTCCCATCTCTTGAAGAACTTTCCACAGTTTGTTGGGATCCACACAGGCAAAGACTTTGGCAAAGTCAATAAAGCAGAAGTAGATGTTTTTCTGGAACTCTCTTGCTTTTTCTATGATTCAACAAATGTTGGCAATTTGATTTCTGATTCCTCTGAAAAAGAAATCCCCAAGAAAAACAAATGCAGAAAGGCAAATGGCTGCCTGAGCAGGCCTTACAAATAGCTGTGGAAAGAAGAGAACCTAAAGGTAAAGGAGAAAAGGAAAGATATACCCATCTAAATTCAGAGTTCCAAAGACTAGCAAGGAGAGATAAGAAAGCCTTCCTCAGTGATCAGTGCAAAGAAATAGAGGAAAACAATAGAATGGGAAAGACTAGAGATCTCTTCAAGAAAATTAAAGATACCAAGGGAACATGTCATGCAAAGATGGGCACAAAAAAGGACAGAAACAGTATGGACCTAACAGAAGCAGAAGACATTAAGAAGGGGTGGCAAGAATACACAGAAGAACTATACAAAAAAAGTCTCAATGATCCAGTAACCAGGATGGTGTGATCACTCACCTAAAGCCAGACATCCAGTAATGTGAAGTCAAGCAGGCCTTAGGAAGCATCACTATGAACGAAGCTAGTGGAGGTGATGGGATTCCAGTTGAGGTATTTCAAATTCTAAAAGATGATGCTGTTAACATGCTGCACATAATATGCCAGCAGATTTGGAAAACTCAGCAGTGGCCACAGGGCTGGAAAGGTCAGTTTTCAATCCAATCCCAAAGAAAGGCAATGCGAAAGAGTGTTCAAACACAACTACACTCATCTCACACACTTGCAAAGTAATGCTCAAAATCCTCCAAGCAAGGCTCAACAGTACATGAACTGAGAACTTCTAGATGTTCAAGCTGGATTTAGAAAAGGCAGAATTCCACAAGGGCAGGTTTGAATAACTGCTAATCTAGGAAGAGAAGGATGCAAAGACAAGGGAAGTGTTCTCTGCTTAGTTGCTCAGTTGTGTCTGACTCTTTGCGACCCTGTAGACTGCAGCCCACCAGGCTCCTCTGTCCATGGGAATTCTTCAACAATACTGTAGTGGGTTACCATGCCCTCCTCTAGAGGATCTTCCCAACCCAGGGATCAAACACAGGTCTCCCACATTGTAGGCAGATTCTTTACTAGCTGAGCTAAGAGGGAAGTCCTGTATATTCCTTGAGGGGGAACCAGGACCCTATCCCTAGGCTGCACTATTGTTCCCTGGCTGCCCCTCCTTTGTCTTTGCATCTGGTAGCCTTGGGGTAGGGTCCTGGTTCCTCCTCAAGGGATGTACATATCAATGTCTTTAAGCTCTTTAAGATGTCAGCATTCTTCACACCAAAGAAAGCCTACCTGAGGCTACATTAAATGAACCAAAGAAGCTCATCAAAACTAGATTAGAGGACTGGAGGCCCAGCACACATCCTAATCTTATCAGCACCTTGCTATAAAACTCCTCATCAAATCCTACCCTGTTAGAACACATAGTTTTTGGCTGCAAGAGCCCCATGTGTTCCTCTTTGCCTGGCAAACAATAGAGCTATTTTTCCTTTTTCACACAAAACTCTGTCTCTGAGATTTGATCTGGCACAAGCGCACAGAGGCTGAGCTTTTGGCATCAAGGGCAAGCATATAGGAATAGAATATTATTTGCCTACTGACCTCAGGGCAAATTCAAAGATGCATAAACTTTATTTCTGCAGGCCTTTCATCTCCCAGACAGTGTAGCTTTCATTTTCCCTAACCCCAGGTTTCCTCAGCAGGCCAGCTTCACCAGAGAGCTGCGAACTAGACCTAAATTACTAAAGATACTGCTCACTCATCATAACCACAGGAATCTTTCTCTAGAGCAAATAATAACTTGTAGTGCAAATTTACTTTATAATCATCTACTTTTATAAAGCAAGGATCACTTATATTTTATTATCTCTCATTGATGGTACATTTTCTCTTATTATTTTTATTATTAAGTAATCTATGTTTGGGCTTCCCCATTGGCTCAGACAGTAAAGAATCTGCCTGCAGTGCAGGAAACTTGGGTTTCATTGCTGGGTTGAGACGATCCCCTGGAAAAGGGAACAGCTAACCATTCCAGTATTCTGGCCTGGAGAATTCCATGGCAGGCTACAGTCCACTGGGTCGCAAAGAGTCGGACATGACTGAGCAACTTTCACACAATACGACAATCTATGTTTATTATAGAAAAACACAACAGTCAAATTAAAATAAAACTTTTGAAATTGTTAACATTTTAGGACATATTACTACAACAATATATACTTATTTGAAAGCTCTATTCGGTAAGACTATATTTAATATATTATTGATTGTACCCATGAAATTAGAAGAAACTTTCTTATTGGAAGGAAGGCTATGACAAACCTAGACAGTGTATTCAAAAGCAAAGATATCACTTTGCTGACCAAAGTCCATATAGTCAAAGTTATGGTCTTTCCAATAGTCATGTACAGATGTGAGAGTTGGACCATAAAGGAGGCTGAATGTCAAAGAATTGATGCTTTCAAATCGTGGTGCTGGAGAAGACTTTTGAGAGTCCCTTGAACAGCAAGGAGATCAAATCAATCAATCAGATTCTAAGAAAAATCAATCCTGAATACTCATTGGAAGGACTGATGCTGAAGCTCAAGCTCAAGCTCCAATACTTTGGCCACTGGATGCAAACAGCCAACTCATTGGAAAGGACCCTGACACTGGGAAAGAATGAAGGCAGAAGGAGAAGAGGACAACAGAGAATGAGATGGCTGACAGCATCACCGATTTAATGAACATCAATTTGGGTGAACTTTGGGAAACAGGGAGGGACAGGGAAGCCGGGCATGCTGCAGCCCATGGGATAGCAAAGAGTCAGACATGACTTAGTGACTTAACAACAATAATATTTACTATACTTCCCATTTTGTTATTTATTTGAATTTTCACTTAATATAAAAATTTTCCATGATACTGTCACCAACATAAGCGTTTTTAAAGGCTATATGGTATTCCACTATATAAAGTGTAGAGGAGATAAGTGGAGCAGAATTTACCACCCCAAAATGTCTCTTCTGCATGCAGGTTATTTCAAGTTGAAAACAACTGAGGCCCAAAAGATTCAGGAAGAAACTTCGATCTTCTACCTAAGGCTAAAAGAATGAAGATACAGGACCTATGTCCTGAATAGATCTATCACCAGATATATCTGCAAAGAATGTGGGTTAGGCATGATGGAGGCAGGTTCTAGAGATGAGAGTCTACGGTGCCCCATTGTCACTGCTTTGCCCACAAACATTTATTTACCAGCCTTTTGCTTTTCCAACTCCATGTCAATGGCTTACCTTTCTTTTCAAGTCCCAAATCACTACCCTCAACATCTTCCTTTGTCTTTATCTGAAGATTCTTTTTAAGGTGAAGGTTTCAGTCATTCTAGCAAGTTACTGTATTTTCCTGACTCTTTCCCATATAAATGCTATTAAACTCTTCTTTGACTTTCTCCTATTAGTCTTTCTAACATTGATTTAATTCTTAGAACAGTTATACATATGCATAATACATGATTAAATATTTCCTCTCTTTTTGGGGGAGGAAGAAATTTTCCTTTACCCTTCTAGGTTCCTCTATGTTTGGCTTTTCTGTTCACTATCATAAAAAATAAAATTACTTAAAGACACATGCTTTTGTGAATTTGTCAAGATATTTCTTTAAGATAAATATATAGACACAAACTTGTTGGGTCAAACAGTAAACAAGACTTTTTTATATACACGGCTGAGTTGCCACCAGCAGAGTTCGAAAATAACTGTTTCCTTTACCCACACCTACCTCACTTAGTGTTATCATTCTTACTGATGCTTTTCTATCTCAATTTCTTAACACAAGACTGAACAGCAAATGTAAAGTTCCACAGAAGCACAAGAAAAACAAATTCAGAACAAAATATTACTGATGTGTGTCTAAAACATTGCAAAACTCCTCCCAGCCTCTGAACATCTATGGAAACATCTGAGAAACCACTTCATTCAAAGACGACAATTTTTTTACTGGTCTATACAGCTTAGTCTTCAAGACCTTAAAATTCAGTGCAACTTGTGAACAGCTCTTTCCGTTGAATAGGAGCTCGAGCTTCGTTCTGATTGTACATAAATAAGAAGGTCCCTAACCAAGAAGCATAGACTCAAGAAAGTTGAAGGAAGAAGCTTACATAAAAGCTTCTCCCATTAGGTCTGAACTAATTAAAACTCCAAGATAATTCTCCCTCATTGGTTACTGGCTAAACACATTTTCCTTAGAAATTTTTACTTCAGGTTCTAGTCTAATGGCCCACACTTCTTAATTACACTTTTAATTGAAAAGCAACAATACAGAATTTTTTTTTTTTCACAACCATCTGTGCTTTCCAAAGAACACATGACTGGTACTGATAAATCTACTATTTTGCACACCCCAATCTTTATGTTTAGGGTTTGAAAAGTTTAGGAAAATATTGCTGTTCCACAAAAACAGTATGTGATCAGAAACACTTGCTTTAAATTTCGATGTTTGGTGTGTGAAGCTTCTTAACAAGTGTTTATTAAACTGCATAATTTGAAAGCCTGAACTGGTATATTGCAATGTTTTCCTGGGAGTTGATCACATTTGCATATCCTTTTACACTTCTTGGGAAATTAATATTGCCTTTTGTTTCTTGAACTTAGCTAATATAACTTGCCATTTTTACTTTTCATTGCTATGAGTAATACAGAGTGAACCCCCAAAGGGATCCCTGCAATGCCTACATAAGCTTTATTCTCTCGCTGTTACATTTTTTCATATGAATACATTAAATCAAGATTAATAAACCTTTGCAGAATTCACTGGCCTTGCAAAAAGGCAAGATTCATAATGGTAAAGGCTGCTCAGTGAGTAAAGGAAAACTCCTCTTAAAACTGGAGCCAAAGGCCGGGGTTCACAGAGCCCTCATTACATCCAACAGCTTGCCAGAGATCCTTCACTAAGAAAGGAACATTTCAACAATGGCTCAAGTCTAAGCAAGAGTGGCTTCACCACCAAGATACAAAAACCCAGCTGGTGAAAATTAGACTGCTTTCTCTCAAGTATATGTCTTTGTCAGAAGTTAAAACTGACCGTGATTTTAGGATTTTAAAAATTCCAGCTGAAGCACATGGAGTTGGAAATGGGATGATAATCAAAGAAAGAGTATGGCAGAAGCTGAGAAAAGAGGAACATCAGGAGTAGCTGAGAAGCTCCACAAAGCAAATCAAATGTAGAAAAGGGAAATTCCTGAAAATATCACATACCACACTAGACAAAGGTCACTGGAAGCCTCCAAGGATCATCCTTCACTCATCTGCCCTATAGTGGAGGAAAAATAATGGTCTGTGTATCCCTCTGAGTTCTTGGCTGAGACCCCTATAAAATGAGATTTAATGAAGAAAAAAAAAATGTATATATGTACAGGAGCCCCACAACATGAGACTCAAACAGCAACCAGAGGATTGAGGCTGATGAGTTGATTCTAGCCTGAGTTAAGGAAAAGGAAAGGGGGTTGAGACTTCAAAGTTGTTGTTTAGTCCCTAAGTCATACTGGATTCTTTGTGACCCCCTGGCTTGTGTCCTGCCAGGTGGCTCTGTCCATGGGATTTCCCAGGCAAGAATACTGGATTGGGTGCCATTTTCTTCTCCAGGGGATCTTCTGACCTAGGGATAGAACTCAACTCTTCCGTGTCTCCTGCATTGGCAGGTGGATTCTTTACTACTGAGCTACCAAGGAAGCCCAAGACTCCAAAAAGAGGAAGGCAATCTACATGAAGGTGAATGCAGTCTGGAAAGCAAAGGTTATCCTGGCAGGCAGCTAAGTCTCTCTAATTAAAAAGTTCTCTGGTAATAGCTATCGTCTCATTCCAATGTAAATTTCCTTTTAAAATATAGATTTCCTTACTATAGAGATTTTTCCCTATGAAAATGTAGATCTACAAACGTAGAATTCCTTAACTTCTACTCTGTTTTCAGAGCTTCTCCTATGTTGCAGTTTCTTAAATATAATCAGCTTAAAATAATATTTATGCCATGAGGTGGCCCATTCTGCTCCCATTCCACCCCTCCCAGCAACCACTCTGTCTAGTTGACAATTCAGTCAAGGCCAGGAAACCTAAATGGCAACCTGAAAGAAAAGTTGGGAGCAACTTCAAGGTACCTGACCGCTTGGATAAATACCCCCATACCCCATCAGAACACACTTTCTACTATCCCTTATACTGCTTTCACTTACTCTTCTCCTTGAAGTTCTTCTTCAAAATGGTCAAAAGTTAGGGTAAGGGGATACAGGGCCAGGATTAGAGTGAGGCAATCAGCTCAGGTACAAAATTTAAGAACAGTCTGAAGATGAGGCCAACAGAAAGCCAAGAACAACCAAGGGGGAGAGACAAAGTCCCAACCTAGCCTTTCGGCGGGCATCTGGTCATACCTAAAGATCTACCCTTATATTTGTCACTTGAGTTATTATGATTCCTCTGGCCTAAGCTAGTGTAGGTTCTATTCCTGACTCCGGAAACTAAAATCTCTTAACTCTACAGCCTAGACAGAAGTCTTTCATGTTCCACCCATCAAGGAGCTTATGAGAGCATTTTGGAAATAAGATGTAATAAGTGAATTTCACATAATATGTCTCAGCTTTCCCATTTTACAGCTTTGTTAGTACATGCTCTCAAGGATTCACTTTACTTTTATAAACCTATATTTCCTCATTTTCAAAACTGAGAAAATCATTTCTTACTTTTTATGATATTATTTTGGGGATCAAAAAGACTGTTGTTGAAATTTAAAAAAAAAGAAAAATTATTATGATTATGACATCACAAACTAATCTATACACAAAAATGAAGTAGCAAATGATGATAATAAGAGAGAGAGAATTAAGAGGCATTATAAGGCTCAGTGAACAATAACCATAACTAATGACATTTACCAAGTGCATGCTTTGTGTTAGGCATTGTGCTAAGTACCTCAAATACATCATATCATATCATTTAACATTCTCAAACTTCAAAAGCCCATTTTTAGATAAGGCTTAAAGAATAAAAAACACTTTTTAAGTTAAAAAAGTAAGTGGTAGAAGCAAAATAAAACCCAGTTCTGGGCCACAAAAGCCAATGCATACTTGTAAGTGAAATAAAAGATATAAAGGAAACACTCTGTAGAATATAATTCAGTTATAAAATAAAATCATCATATAATTGATTTAGCAATTCTATGGCTTTATGCAGAACTGTGCATAATATATCTAACTCATTGAAAGTCTAGTCATGTAATATCACAAGTTAATAACTAAAGTTGCACTATTTTCTAAACATCTGGATTACTAAGCCAATTTTACACATTTAATTCACCTATTTGGTGTCATAAACATATAGAAAAAATTCATAGGGAAAAAAATGACTGTACATCTGGCACAAAGATGGCTACAAGAATTGGACTTATGATGACAAAGTTATGTTTTTCCATCCTATATCCTCCAGAGGATGAATATGCCAAATATAACTGTTCCCAAAGTAACCATAATCAAGATAAGAGACTGCACAAAGGAGCCAGAATGAATAGGTCATGCTCAGCCCTCTTCAAAAGCTGAGACTTCCTCTCAGGATAAGGAACCTGTAGTTTCTTATCCTAGACAAGTTGGCCTATAAACCAAAACAAGAGTGTCACTTCTTTGTTCTTTCATTGCTTTGGTGCACATCAGATTGTCCAGAGGGAGCTCAGTTTTTAAATCACTCACCATGCCTGTCTAGAACTTCTTTTACTCATTCATTCTTTCAGTTACTCAATGATGACTTCTATTTGCTGAGCCTTGGACTAGGGATCCAAAGTCCCAAACATCCCTGCCTAGAAGACTAGGAAAGATAAGGTGTCTGGAGTCTCCATCTTCCCCCTCTCTTCCCCAGTCATCAGCTGCTGTGAGAATTAATCCTATGAGTTTTGGCAGCCCTTGAGGCTCAACATGAGTTTTAATATCAAGAGAAATGACTAAAGTCAAAATAAAACAGGTGGTACAAGGAAACATTAATTTCTTTACAGCTTTGATGTGGGGAAAGTCATTCTATGATTCAAATCCAAATGTTAAAAAAGTTCAGAAAATATTGAAAATTTTGAGCATATGAAAATATAAAGATTCTCTTGCACAGAAAAAATAACCCATAAGCAAAGTGAAAAACCAAATGTATGCATTTGCTAGTTTTGTAATAAGCACCTGAAGAATAAACCAGAAATTAAGGAAAATATTCACTATGAAGGATAAATAAGGTCTCAGTGAAAGGATAGGCATGAAATAGGACTTCCTGGGACAAAGTTTTGTCTACATTTGGTTTTTGAACCATGTAAAGTTTTACATATTAAAATAGAAAAAGACTGAAAAAACAAAACCTAAACTTGCAAACAAGTAGGAAGAGAAGTAAGATGAATGACATACTGATAAAAATGACCATAGAGGATCAAAAAATGAATTCCAATAACTTGAATCTGGTACTTTGAATGTATATTCACAGTGGGACGTTAGTACAAAAACAAATACTAATTAATCTTGAACTTTACTTAGTAGATTGGTTGTTAGCAGTAGTATTGATGTAGTATATCTGAAACTACTTTTTGTATGTTACAGGACAGGGCAAATGAATCAATAGAGTGAACTCTCACAGTGGAATAAAGGAGAAACAAATGTGAAATGAGGAAAGCTGAAGAAGAATATTGTGATGCTGGATTTGAATTGTAGGTTATTACATATATAGTATCTATATCTATATCTATATCTATATATAGATATAGATATAGATATATATCTTAGGAGTAATGACGGCAAAGTATCAATGAGCCCACCTAGCAGCCAAATCTTTGTTTCTAAATTCTATTCCCAACTAAAAGGAGGCAGTGCTCTTTGAAAAAATGACTTATTCCTGGTCAGGAGAATAAGGTAAGAATACAAGGTAAGCTTAAAAGATCTTATTTTCTTCAAGAGTATACTCAAAACTGAGGGGGAAATGTCAAAAGGACACAAGAACTAGCTTTAAAGGGGATCCTACTGGCTAAACAGGGGACAATTTGAGCATCACTAAAGAATAAGGACCCCAATGGCTCAGTAGTAAAGAATCCAAGAGACCTAGGAGACACAGGTTTGATTGCTTGGTTGAGAAGATCCCATGGAGGAAGAAAGGCAACTGAGTATTTTTGCCTGGGAAATCCCATGGACAGAGGAGTCTGGCAGGCTACATACAGTCCATGGGGTTGCAAAGAGTTGGACATGACTGAGCACTTAGCACTTTCCAAAGAATAAGAATCTCTTCATATAGTTATATTTAATTTGTGAAACTTCCTTGAGATATATGTATATGATTTCATCTTCTGTAAGTAGGCTTTACTTCAATACAAAGTTTACAGTGACTTAGGGGTAAAAAGATATGATAAAAGCATTAAAAAAAAAAAACATTTTATTTTAGTTGAAACAAGTACCACACTCCACGAGTAAGCTGTTTCAGCCATAATAATAATTATCAAATCCTAGTATGGATGTAGTCTTCCTTGATGGCTCAGATGGTAAAGAATCTGCCTGCAATGCAGGAGACCTAGTTTCGATCCCTGGGTCAGGAAGATCCCCCAGAAGAGGAAGTGGCAACCCACTCCAGTATTCTTGCCTGGAGAATTCTATGGACAACATGGATATGGGGAGGAGGAGCACTTTTGTTACCAAAGAATGTCAGTTAATAAATATATGAGAATAATACTATTAGAAGAACACCATCAGGCAAGATTCATCCATGATTAATACAATCAATGGATGAAAAAAGTTTTTTGGATAAAGGATATTCACCTACTCTCAAAATGTTACTTTCTGATTATAAAGCAAAAAAATCCGATCTCAATAAAATACATAAATTCCAAATCTTGAGTGGTCTGGAAAATATCACCTTAATCAAGTGATCATATAGCATTACCAGTAATGATACAAACAAATTATGTGGCTCTTATATGATGCAATGTGAAGTACACAGTATCATTTAGATAGTATTGTGACCAAAAATATTTAAACTAAATCTAATGATAAGGAAACAACTGGACAAAACCACGTTGCATGGCATTCCACAAGACACTGCCTTGGAATTTTCAAAACTATTAACCCATGAAAGATAAATAAAAGCAGAAGACTATTCTAGATTAAAAGAGTCTAAAGAGGAACAACAACTAAAGAAAACGTATAATCCAATTGGATTTATAAAAAGGAAAACATAAATAAGGAAAAGGGACATTAAAAGGTGTAAGTGACATTAATGCAGATATCTGATTATATTTGATAATACTAGTTGTTCAGTCGCTAAGTCATGTCTGACTCTTTGTGACCCCAGGGACTATAATACACCAGGCTCCACTGTCCTTCAATATCTCCTGGAATTTGCTCAATTTATGTCCATGGAGTCAGTGATAACCATATAACTATCTCATCCTCTGTTGTCCCTCTTCTATTCTTGCCCTCAAACTTTTGCCTCTTCGTATCTGGTGGCCAAAGTATTGGAACTTCACCTTCAGCATCAAGTCCTTTCAATGAATACTCAGGACTGATTTCCTTTAGGATTGACTGGTTTTGATCTCCTTGCAGTCCAAGGAATTCTCAAGAGTCTCCTCAAGCATCACTATTTGAAAGCATCAATTCTTTGGCACTCAGCTTTCTTTATAGTCCAACTCTCACATCCATACATGACTACTGGAAAAGCCATAGCTTTGACTAAACAGGCCTTTGTTGTCGAAGTGTCTCTGCTTTTTAATATGCTGTGTAGGTTTGTCATAGCTATCCTTCCCAGTAACAAGTTTCTTTTAATTTCATGGCGGCAGTTACCTTCCACAGTGATTTTGGAGCCCAAGAAAATAAAATCTATCACTGCTTCCACTTTTTCTTCTCCTATTTGCCATGAAGTGATAGGAGCGGATGCCATGATCTTCATTTTTTTGAATATTGAGTTTCAAACTAGTTTTTTTCACTCTCCTCTTTTACCTTCATCGAGAGGCTCTTTATTTTTATTTTAAATCTATTTTTTTTAATTGAAGGATAACTGCTTTACAGAACTGTGTTAGTTCCTGCCAAACATCAACATGAATCAGCTATAGGTGTACCTTTGTCCCCTTCCACGTTCCTCCCCACCCCTCACCTTCCTTCCCATCCCACCCCTCTAATTCCTCTTCACTTTCTGCCATTAGAGTGGTATCATCTGCATATCTGAGGTTGTTGCTATTTCTCTCAGCAATCTTTTTTATTTGATTTGATAACATATTAGTGTTTAACAGAGAAGGCAATGGCAACCCACTCCAGTGGTTTCTTGCCAAGAAACTCCAAGTGGGTTTCTTGCCTGGAAAATCCCATGGACGGAGGAGCCTGGTAGGCTGCAGTCCATGGGGTCGCTAGGAGTCGGACACGACTGAGCAACTTCACTTTCAGTTTTCACTTTCATGCATTGGAGAAGGAAACGGCAACCCACTCCAGTGTTCTTGCCTAGAGAATCCCAGGGACAGGGGAGCCTGGTAGGCTGCCATCTATGGGGTCGCACAGAGTTGGACATGACTGAAGCGACTTTGCAGCAGCATCAGCAGCAGTGTTTAAATTTCTTGGGTGTGACAATAATATTATGGTTACACATTGATCTTAGGAGATACAGGGTTAAATGTCAGATGGAAATACAATGTCTACAGCTGAATTGCAATTAGTTTTGTAAAAGTATATAAATGAGAAAAAGAAAGCAAATGAACAACAATAACAAATGTTAATGAATAATTGAATTCTTATGAATGGTATTTGGGTATCTATTGTTCTCTTCTCTCAATTTTTCCTAAGTTTTAATATTTTCAGAGTAAAAAGTTGGGAGGAAAATAATTGGGATAGACTGTAAAAAAATTAAAGAATAACTAGTATTTTATAAATGCTTTCTATGTGTTAGGTTCTATTCATAAGGGGGTTTCAATAATAACTTATTTAATCCTCATAATTTTATGTGATTGACAGTAATATTTGACAGATGAGGAAACTCAATACTGTAGAGGTAAAATTACTTGTCTAAGCTAGTAATCAGAGTAGTTAGGATCTGAAACTAAGAAATTTAGATTTAGAGTTCATTATCATAGACACAATATTTTTCTGCCCTTCAAATAAAAAATAAATCAGATTACTGAAACACACTTATTGAATAACATAAAGTAATATGATTAGTAGAGCAAACATATCAATCACATTAAGCTAATGATTATATCTATCTGATATTTCCTACATGCCCAACACAGAATTCTGGAGGATTCAATCGATTCTGATTAGTTGTCTTTCCTATGCTGGAAAATAAAACCAGCAATAACTGGAAGCCAATGAACATCCTAGGGTGGGGTGGTGAATTTATTTTCATTAACATAAAAATGTGTTTTTTTATTAACATAAAATATAAACATAAAATTATTAAGATAAATAAAATGAATTATGTTAATTTTATATTAAAATTATTTATGTTAAAAATAAAAATTATTGAATGTTTTATTAACATAAAATATTTTTATTAACATAAAAAAGTGTCTAAAAATAGTATGCTCAGGTATGGATATAATTTCTAAAACAGAGAAGTAGAGAAAGTCAAAGAATCAATATTTATAACTGGTAGGTTTAAAAATCAAAGAAAAATGAATAAAAGTACAGGTGCTTTGAGGTTTGGATTATGATACAAATGCCATTATAAATCGGTCCATTTCCCCAGTTGGTAGCAGCTCAAGACCCCAAAACAGTAAAAATTACATCATTAGTCAATCAGTTTTCTCTCATGAAGACTCAGTGGGGTGCCTTCTTTAACTCCATAGAGTAACCAGCACCAATAGTATCTAAAAAAGAGAAAAGTCACAAGAATAAAAAAACAAAAATTGACACAAAAAGCTAGGGAGAAGAGAGGCTGAAACAGACAAGAGGGATTGTACTATAAAGGAAAGTGAGAAATGGAAAGGGAAATGTCAGGAATCAAAGGTTAAAAGATAAAAGATCAGGATAAAAAAAAAAAGAGAGAGAAACAAGGAAAGATATTCAAGTCTCTTATAAAAGAAAAGGAACCAGTCAGGAGATAAAAACCATGACCAGAGTCGAAGCCTGAAAACACAGGCAAAGACAAAAAGAAGCAGTATTAGCAGTGCCATTCACTCACTCATTTACTCAGTCATTTAGTGTCTACAGTGCAGAAGGCGCTTTGTGGAGTTTTGAGTGACACAAAAATGAGTAAGCAGGGACCCTTGCCCTCAAAGAACCTAGCTGCTCAAAATACTCTCACTTTTGCATTTTCCTGTTCTTTAAACGTAATTTTTAATTATTGATGCAATATCTCAGTTAACTGTGAGAATTACTTTTCTATCTCAAATTTATTCAATTGGATTTAGTTTTTTAGAGTAATTAAATTCACACCACTACAAGGACTTAGAGCATGTAGAGAAGAACTGGGCTATGAGATAGAAAGGAGCAGAAGCAAATTCACCATGAAACTATTACAACTTAAATTTTCAGGTCCTTTTAAAAGACCAGCAGTGTGGTCATTTAAAAATCTTTTAATAAAGAAAGCTCCCCCAACTTTGGGCTACACAAAACTTAGATTTCCTGGAAGGAATAGGTTTGAATATACAGTGAAGGACATACAGTGATCCATAACAAACGCCAGGTTCACCCCATTACAACCTGCAATTCTGTGAGCCAAGATTCCCATTTCCTTTTCTCTTGGGATATTGTGAAGGGTAGCAGAATATGCCACCCCAAAATGTGACTCTTTGGCATAAGAATTATTTTGAGCCAATTATTTTAAGAAAGAGTAGACATAGGAGAGTCTCTGAAAATAGAGCAGTTTCCCTTTTCTTAGAGACATTTATATTTAAAAAGGAAGTCTCCATTCATGTCTCCCTCTCAGAACCAGGAAGACAAGGGTGACTCTAAATCACGAGAGAATCCTATCACTGGAAAAGGCATTAAATCTATAAACAAATCTTACCTTTATTTACTATGCCTTTCCTAGTAATTTGCAATAACTGCCCACCCCAGCCCTCCTTATCTTTCTTTTGTCTTTACCTGAAGATGGCATTTAAGGTAGTAAATTTACCATCTCAGGAAGTTACTCAGTTTTTCTGGTTATCTCCCATGGACACGTGAAGTTTACATGTTAATAAATATGTTTGTTTTTCTCCTGTTAATCTATTATGGGGCTAGGCAGTGGGGCAGTAGAGGGTGAGGGGGCAGGTCTCAGCTCAAAAAAAAAAAAGGGCAGAGAGGAAGCTATTTTTCCTCCTCTACATGACCAAAGGAATTTGGAGATTTTATGAGAATAATAAACTTAACTTCCCATCAGGAAGACAGTATGAATCAATACTATTTCCAACTTTGAAAATATATACATTAGAATGTTTCTAACAGAAAGTTCCTACAACAGATTTAACCAATTTTAAGAAAATAAACCACAGGACAATCATTACACATTTTTCAAAGATATTTTTTCCTCTAATTAGCAATAAATGAAAAAAAAAGATTAAGCTGACACTAAAAAAAGTCTCATTTAATGATACCCTTTTTATAGTATATATTTACAACACTCATTTTTCTTTCTGCATTGCACAGAGTACTTATTTTCTACTGAGAGTTCCATTTAAATTCTTCTGTTGGCCAATCCACATGATTGCTAAGGAATCCACCCTTAATACCTATGATATGTATCAAGCCTCCACTAGTAGTGCTGTGTCCCCCATTCTCCTCGAAAAAATTACATTAGATACTAAGAGTCTCAGAAATCTGCAAGAAAAGCATCTTTGGAAATGTTTCACTTAAGCGAGTTTCTGCCTTCTTGGGATGTTTCTTTGAAAAAGATAATTTAGAAAGTCACTCAGTTTTTCTGGTTCTCTCCCATGGACACAAGATAAAAACGTTACTGGAGGGTATTCCACATTTTTCAGATTGGAACAATGCAAACATAAAGGTCCAGACGTTTCTTCCTTGCGGGTCCAAGGAAGCAAAATGTAGTTCTTATTAAGTATTTCTCAAAAGCTACTTACAATGTTACATTTCTTGGAAAAATTAGATTACATACAATATTTTACATGTAAAAGATCAGGAAATCATTTGTCTTGTAAATGATTCATTCAGAATGACATTTGAAATCACAGAAGTGACCAGCTCTTGTTTTGAATAACAGTTGGCATTGAGAGAAACAGGTATTTTGTGATTTTGAAAAATGACTGCTAGTTCTGAGCAGTGATTGAAGTCCCAAGCAAGTCCTGTAACAACCCCCTTCACCCAAAGAAGACAAAAAAAATCTCTAAATCTGTGTGTGTGTGCTCAGTCACTCAGTTCTGTCTGACTCTTTGAGATCCTATGGACTGTAGCCCTCCAGGCTCCTTGACCATGGGATTTCCCAGGCAAGAACACTGGAGTGAGTTGCCATGTCCTCCTCCAGGGGATTTTCCAGACTCAGGGATCGAATCCATGTCTCCTGTGTTTCCTGCATTGGCAGGTGGATTCTTTACCACTGACCCACCTGGGAAGCCCTATAAAATCTGTACTGACTCCATCAAAAAGTGTGCAGCCAAATGCTCTCACTTTAAAGAACTCTGTATACACACACGCACACACACACACACACACACACACACACACACATGCACAAACACCCCTCATCACCACCACCACATTGGAGAACAGCAATCTCAGCAGTAGAGATTTGAGTGCTAAGTAGACCTCCTGTCTGGGAGGTCCTTATATCCTGGTGTTATCATCTAACCCCAAGTCAGGTTCGTTGCAGGGCACTGGCTTTGGTGCCACACAGCACTGCCATTTCCAGCACTGCTGGTTTCTTTAACCTTTAAGAGAACACAGAAGAGGCATTCTAACTGACAAGTAAAGAGATGTCCTGGCAGTCTAATTTCAAAGTAGGTTTCATATCAGAGTCTTTTATGGTTTTTTAAAAGAAGTATTTTATGCCTCTCTGATGGAAACCTCCAACAGTAGTAGTTTCTGTCTCATAAATATCATAGAGAGGGAAACAATAAGTCAAAAGTGAAGGGAGGAGGGAGAAATAGGCAACAGGCAACACACAGTGAAAACAAAACTATAGAAATTTAAAAGAGTCATCTATATTTATTCTGGTAAAGACTTTCCTCATGTCAGCACTTTAAATACCACTGTAAAATGCTGACAATGACTATGTGAATGCTGCTATAAAAAATTAAATTTCCAACTAATGGGTTTCAAAGGTGTTTCCGCTCCTGCCTTACACACACATACATACATGCGTGCACACACACACACACACACACACACACACACACACACACAAAGGAACATTTCAGGTATCTCTGTTAGGAGCTCCCAAAGTCAGCTATACTGCATGGAGGGAAAATGTCTATACTCCTACCACCACTACTACCAAGAAACAAGTCAAAGAAGAATGTGAGCCGTAACACACTAACCTGAGGCCGGAGGCTTAGGGTTCTAGGCTTCTGATTAGAAGTAGTGAGTCAGAGCAGTAGTCAACCTGTATTTTGGAGTCAGATCATACAGAACTGAATCCTTTCTTAGTCACTGGGTGACGAAGGCTAGTAACCGAACCTCCCTGAACCCCAGTTTCCTCACTGACAAAATAGTTACAGTCATGTACATTATAGGAATGAAACGAATGAATCTGTACTAAGTATATAAAACACTTAGTACAGATTTTGATTCACAACAAAGCACTCAGTATGCAGAAGTGATTGCTATTATCACTACCATTATAAGGATTGTCATAGAGCATCCTTCTTGGTTAAACAGACAAGAAGTTTAGGGAAATAAACTCACTCTGAAGAAAGACTTCGAGAAAATACAACTTGCCTAGTACTTCAGGCAAAACGTACGTGCATCTGACTTTATACTGTTGAAACTAGCATGTCTATTGTGCAGATGACAGAGCCTGGGCAGTATCTGAAATCTCAACAGAAAGTCAAGTGTAACTTCACTGGTTTTAAAAAGCAACTTGGTAATTTTGGGATGAATAGACTTCTCTGCTTTGAACTTTTCTACTCAAAATGTGGCCCGTGGACCTGGGAACTTTAAAAAACTATTTATTTATTTATGTATTTGGCTGCATCAGGTCTTAGTAGTGGCAGGCAGGCTCTTCTCTACTTATGGCACGTGGGCTAAGTAGTTGCAATGTGCAGTCTTAGCTGCCCCCATGGCATATGGGATCTTAGTTCCCCAATCAAGGATCGAACCCACATCCTCTGCATTGGAAGGTGGATTCTTAACCACTGGACCACCAGGGGGAAGTCACAACCTAGGAACTTCCTAGAAATGCAGAATCCCAGACCCCACCCCTAATCCACTAAACCAGATTTTCTTCACAAGATCCCTTGATGATTTGTATGTACATTAAAGTTCAAAAAGCACTTTTGTAGATCACAAAGTTTAATATACAACATAACCCATTTTAGATGTGTTTCTGTGATCTTTGCTATATAATAAAATACTCTAAAACTTGGGATTTAAAACAATAAGACAGGGACCATTTACTTGTCCTACTTTCTTCAGTTTGGACAGGGCTCAGTGGCACAGTTCATCTCTCTGCGCCATGTGGTGCTGCCTGGGGCCAACCTGCTGGGACTGCGAGATCTAAGCTGGCTTCCCTCTCCTCCATGCTCCTCGCCTGTAGGACTGGGGCAGCTGGGGGTTGGCTGGGTCTCTCTCCATATCTTTGTAGTCCTCCAGGACTTCCTTCCCAGTGGCCTCTCTCTTGCTGCATAATCAGACTTCTTTAAGTGATGACACAGGACTCTAAAGACTGCAATCTTCATCAGCCTAAAGTCTAGACTCAGAACTGACACAGTGTTATTTCTGCCACTTTCTATTGGCCAAAGAAAAGTCAAAAGGCCAACCAGAACTCAAAGGGAGAAAAAAGGGACTTCATCCCTCGATGGGGGAAGAGGCACGCACAGACAGTAAGGGAAGAATTTATTGGCAATCATCTTCTCAGACCATTACCACAAGGTGTCCGTACCTATTCTACTTCCTTCATCTCCCTGCTCCTGTGATTGGTAAAACATCCACTTTATTTCAATTACACAATTATATACATGCCTCCTTGGGACCATAAGGAATTTTAAGACCTGACATCTCCCTTCAAAGATCTCGTTATAATAATACTAGTGAAATAAAGCATGTGTATCTTAAAATTTTAATAACAATAAAATACTGCAATAATAAAATATGTAAGTAGCAATATCAGACAATAATAGAAAGGACTGCCTAAGGCTATGAACCATTCATTTAATTAATTGTGTATACTCCGAGTGTTTAGGGAGGAGCAGGGAAGTGGAGGAAAGAGACCATGGAAAAGGAAGGAGGTATAGCCTGAGGAAGACTTGCAAAGAAAGAGAAGGATTTTTAAAAGAAGAAGGAAAAAAAAAAGTCCAATGAAACATACTTGAAGGATAACGGAACCAAGGAGCCAAGGGAATAGGGTCTCGGGGACACAAGCCCATAAATGAGTGTCTCTCCACATTCTTGAGTGATTATAAATTCAACGTTCCTGAAAAAACTTCTGGCCTCATTAACGTCCACCTTTATGCTTCCCTTTAGATATGTTCATAAGCCATTTGTGGAATTCCCACCTGAAAAGTAACCTTACATTAATAATGAAGTTTTTGGTTTGTTTTGATTTTTTTTTCTAACCTTATAAATTTTACTCTACCTTCTTGGGGAGGAAGGGGAGGGACGATAAACAAACAGAAACATGGGCATCATCAAATGGCAACTTGTAAACTTCACTGTTCATTGTAGAGGAACTAGCACTTCTGGTATAGTTAAGCAGCAACTTGTAAATTTCACTCTGCCTTAGAAAATAAAAATGGAATGAAAGGTACTGCTTACAAGAAACATATAAATTTCAATCTCCACTGCAGGAAAATAAGCTCTGATTACACTGCATAGTTCATACACCTCAAAGTGCCAACCACTTGTTTTATTATATATTCATGAATAATCAGTTGGTTTTCCAGCAACGGAGAAAGAAATTTACAAATAGTTTAACTTTTTTAGAAATGCATTTTCCTTCCTTTTCTTTTTTCCTTTTCCATTCCCCTCAAAACATAATATGAGCAATGGGGTTTCTGAATGTTATCACTCATTAATTCTTTTTATAACAATGATTAAAACAATTTTAAACATGGTTCTTGGGCTTTATGATATCACATATAATAGGAATGACACAGTTTTAGGCCATACATTTCAAACACAAGTTCTTTAACATACTGAAGGTAGACAGAGCTTTTTAAATGTTAGGAATAAGCATCATTATTGGCTCAGCTGGTAAAGAATCCGTCAGTAATGTGGGAGATGTGGGTTCGATCCCTGAGTTGGGAAGATCCCCTGGAGAAGGGAAAGGCTACCCACCCCAGTATTCTGGCCTGGAGAGCTCCATGGACTGTATAGTCCATGGGGTCACAAAGAGTCGGACACGACTGAGCAACTTTAACTTCACTTCTCTTCTCTTCACTAGTGTTTAATTTCTATTTGATGTTGAAAACTACCAGGCCTATGACTCTGGAAGTTCCTCAGTATTTTCACAAACGGACCTGTTAGAAACCCAGAGCCAGTGGATTTGAATGATTTTACCATTTATTCAAACAAGTTTCTAAATAGTTCACCTGGACAGGAAGGATCGGAACATTGGAAGAAAGTGGCAGAGCTATATTCTTTAGAGTCATGGCAAAAAATAAAGGGAGAAGGGGAGTCGCCATCTCATTACTGACAGTGTCAGTGCAATGATATCTTAATAAAAGGTGTTCGAACAGAAATTATAAAATCCCATACTGCGAAAACTCTCATAAGAGAAGTCAGGTGCAACACAGCCAAGAATCAACCAATGACATCTTCATGTCAACAGAGGAGTAAAAATATACAAATATACCACCTCTATAATTTTCTTAACTTATAATTTTTTAATAAATAATATATTGTTGTTCTTTAGTCACTAAGTCGTGTCTGACTCTTTTTTTTTTTTATTGTTTTTGCCATACATTGTCATAATATCACCATGGGTTTACATATACTTCCCCTCCG